>JASXTE010000004.1:16147500-16747500 GCA_030280995.1 Hemileia vastatrix | reverse complement strand
TCTAGAGGAAATCACCCCCTTATATCTTATTTCATTCATACTATTTACATGTGTTTACTCATCCATGTTTTAAGCAACCCTGCATTCCTTTATATGTACACATGACTTCTTATCTGCTTGCATGCATATTCCTTCATTTATTCCTGCATCTTTATCTGCTTGCATGCATATTCCTGCATTTATTCCTGCATCTTTATCTGCTTACATGCATATTCCTGCATTTATTCCTGTATCTTTATCTGCCTGCATACTTTCCCTGCTTCCTTATCTCCCTGCATTTGTATTTTCCTGCATATCCCTGTTCCCTTATCTTCCTGCATTTTACTTGCTTGCTGTTCCTGCTTCCCTATATTCCTATATCTCTATTTCTACATTCTTTTCACTTTTATTCAATATTTATTAACTATTTTGTCAGCTCTTTCTTATTCCTGGCTGACATTCCCTCTTACTAAAAAAATAATTAAAAAAATGTTTATCCTTTATAGGCTTTCTTTTTGTATCTATAATCTCTTAGTAATTTATCTCTTTCACCTATCCCTTCTAATGTTATCCATTTATCATTTTCTGCTGATTTTTTCTTTTATCTTACTAAATAAAGTATTTCTTCTTTTTTTCCTATTTTTGTTATTTTTTCATCTATTTTTTTTTCAATTATGTCCTCTTTTCCTTTTATTTCTTTTGGATTTTGTTTACTATTCCTTATGTCAAATTTTTCTTCATTATTTTTAAAATACTTTTTGGCTAGTGATACTGGGAATGTTGGATGTCTTTTCTGATATTCTGTTGGTAGTTCTACTTCAATAGCATTTTTTCCATGTTTTTCTATGATTAAAAAAGGTCCTATAAATGGATCTTGTAGTTTCTTTGGTCCTGGTAAGTTGAAAAAATTCTTAGTAGAGATTAATACCCAGTCACCTATTTCAAGATCTGGTTCTTGATTATGTTGATCCCATCTTTGTTTTGAGTATTCATGTGCTTTATTTACTGCTTGTTGTGCATGTATCCTTGCTTTTTCTAACATATCTGATATTATTATTGAATTTGGGTGTAATTTAATGTCCATTAGTTTATCTTTTAGATAGAATAATGTATTTATTGGAATATATCCTCTCTCTAATTCAAATGGTGTTTTTCCTGATGTGCTATGTTTTCTTGAATTATAAGCATACTCTAGAGCAGGTAATAGTGTGTACCAATCATGTATGAATCCTTGTTTGTCTTTATAATTTATCCCAAAAGCAATGTATCTTCTTAGCATGTCTTCCAAAGTTTGTATCATTCTTTCTGCTAATCCATCTGTTTGTGGGTGATAAGCTGTTGAGAATTATAGTGAACATCCCGATAATGTCATTAGATTTTTCCATAATTCTGATGTGAATTTCGGGTCTCTGTCACTGATTATAATCCTAGGTAGGCCTACATCTGAAATTATTCTCATCCAAAATGATATTGCTAGTTGTTGTGTATCTACTTCTTTATGTGTTGGTATAAATTTTTCCCTTTTACTTAATCTATCTACTATTACTAGTATTGAATTATAATCTATAGGTCCTGCTGGTGGTAGTGCTGTTACAAAGTCCATATTTATTATTTCCCATGGTTTTGTTGGTGTTTCAATTTCTTTTAGTAATCCAAATTTTTTCCCTGTATATCTGTTTGATTTTTGGCATATTTCACATGTTTTAACATATTCTTTTGTATCTTTAATGTAATTATACCACCATGCTGTTTGTTCTACCCTTCTTAGTTTTTATTCTATTGAGAAATGTCCTGATAATATTTCATCATGACACATTCTTAAAACTTCTTATATCATTTTCCTGTCTGTAATTACTATTCTTGTTTGATAATTCTCTTTATAATATAAAAATTCATCAATTATTGTCAATTTATTTTATTCTAATAATGCTTTATATTCTTTGTCTAGTTTTTCCTTCATCTCTTTTTTCTCTGGTTTTTGTAGTATATTTTGTATGGTATTTATGTTCTTATCTTCCCTATATTAACTCTTTATTTTTTCCCAAAATTCTTCACTAAGTTCAATTGTTGTTATTCCCATTATTTCCATCTCTTCTTCTTGTGCTTCTGGATTCATTTCATTGTTTGGTAATGGATCCCTACTTAACGCATCTGCATTTTGATGTTTCATTCCTTCCCTATGTATTATTGTCATATTCCCTCTGAATTCTTGTATTGCCAGTTGCCATCTCAGCATATGTCTGTTTGTTGTCTGCATATTTAATAGGCTTTTGATTTCTGTACAGTCTGTAATTATTTAAAATTTTGATCCATTCAGATAGTAATATAACTTTTCCAAAGCCCATATTACACATAAACATTCTAATTGAGTTGCTCCATATCTTAGTTTACCATTTCTTAGTTGTCTTGATATAAAGCATATTGGTAATTCTTTTGGTTCTTCATTTATAATTTGTATTGGATGTAAGGCTGCTCCTAATCCTGTGAAACTTGCATCTACATAAACTATGAAAGGCTTTTTCCAGTCTGGTAATATTAGTACTGGTGTTGATGTTAATTTTCTCTTTAATTCTTCAAATGCTTCTACTCTCTCTTTTATTATTTCAAATATTGTATTTTTCTCTAATAATTTATATAGTGGCTTACTTATTTGTGCATAGTTCTTTATATATTGTCTATAATAGCTGCAAAATCCTAAAAAACTTTGGATTTGTTTCACTGTTTGTGGTAGTTGCTTATTTTTTATTGGGGCCACTTTTGCTTCTTCTGCTGATATATATATTCCTGATATCTTATGGCCCAATGCTATTAATTCTTGATATCCAAATTTGCATTTTGGTATACTTATTCTTATTCCAATTTTTATAGCTTTTTCTAATACATTATCTAAATGTTGTTTGTGTTCTTCTATTGTTTTTGATAATATTATTATATCATCAATATATATTTTAAGCCATCCTTCTCTTATTTCTTCATAATATGTTTGTTCCATTATTCTTTGAAATACTGCTGGTCCATTCTTAATACCAAATGGCATTAATAAGTATTCAAATACTCCCATGTGACATATTATTCTCAGTAGCTCTCTAGTACTTTCTTCTACCTTTATTTGATGTTATCCTTTAAAGATGTTCATAGTTGTTATGTATTTTGCTCCTTTTATTGTTGCTATTGTTTGATCTATTCTTGGCATTGGATATGAATCTGATATGGTATAAGTGTTTAGTGCTCTAAAATCTCCACACATTCTTGATTTCCCATTATGATATGTGATAATTACTGGAGCTGTTATACATTTGCCTCCTACTTCTGTTACTTCCTTAATTACTTTTAATTCTTTCAATTCTTTAATATGTTTTTCAATTTTTTCTTTGTTTCTTGGACTTGTATTATATACTTTTCTTCTTAATGCTGTAGGATATGGTTCTTCACATGTTAGTTGTATTTTAACTTCATAGTTTCTAATCTTCCCTAGTTTCTTACTTCCAAATGAAAATGCTTCTTTATTCTTTTTTATTATTGTTAGTATTTCTTCCTTTTCTTTTCCTTCTAGATTTTCATTTATTTTAATATTCTCTAGTTCTTTTTCAAATCATTCTATTCTTTTTTCTTCTATATTATATATCTTCAATTCAGGTTGTTTATTCAATAATTTAAATTTCTTCTTTGAATCTGTTCCTATTGTGAATTCCTTCTCAAAGTAATTTATTTTAAACCCATGTTTATACAAATTTTCATTTCCTAGTATAATTGTGTTCTCATTACGCATATTTTTTATCACAATTGTTTCAATTTGTATTATTGTATTGCTTTGCTTGTGTGGGAACACTATTTCTAGTTCCATCTTTCCTATTTTTTCTAAGCTTCCTCCCAATCCAATTAGTCTATACTTCTTATTTATGTCCTTTATTTTTGATTTTTGATTTATTTTGTTAACTAATATATCACTTATTATTGAACATGTTGCTCCTGAGTCAATGTAAATTTTGGTTAAATATTTATTCATATATGCTAATGTCATCGCTGGTATGCTATTTTCATATCCACTGTCTTCTTTTATAATTTTAGCTCTGATGTTGTGTTCAGAAAGTTCCATTTCTTGTGTTATTTCTTCAACTGAATTTATTTCTATGTCTTCTTTTTCTATATTTACTGTATATTCTTCCATTTCTTCATCTTCTTTCTCACTTTCATCTGTATCTTCTTCTTCCTCATCGTTTATTTCTGTTTCTTTCTCTTCTTCTATATCTATATTTTGTATCTTCTTATTTGGACATGTATTACTGTAATGTCCTTTTTATTGCATATATAACATTGTATATTTGAGTTTATTGGTTTCTTCTTTTCTTGTTCTTGATGTCCCTTCTTGTAATTTGGTTCATAAAATGTGTTTGTCCTGTATAATGGATCATTTTGTATTAATTCATCTAATTGGTGGCAAAAAGTGTCTAATTTTTGGCCTCTTCTCCATCTTGCTTGCATATCATTTTGTATTTTACCAGGTAATTTTAGCATTATAAATTCTATTATTTCATCTTCATCCTATGTATTTTCTATTGCTTTTAATTTATATGCTAAATTCATGAACCACCTTCCTGGGTTTTTTGCTCTTTCTGAATTTAATTTGTTATTTTTAATGTGATTTCTCATTCTTACTTTCCATGTTCTTGTTGAAAATTTCTCTATAATCCTTTCTTTCCAGTCATTCCATGTTTTTGCATTACTTTCTAATCTTGTTTTTAAATACCAATCTCTTGCTTCTCCTTTAAATATTGATCCTTGTTTTGATATAATATATATATCTGGCATATTGAAATCATTTTTTAGTACTTCAATGTTATTTATAAATTCCATATGGTTATATGTTCCTTCTCCATAGAATATTGGGAAATTCTCTATTCTTGGGTAGTCTTTGGGGTTTATTTTATTTATATTTTGTTCTTCTTGATTATAAGTTTTCTTTTTGGTGTTTTTTATTTCCGTCTTGATATCTTCTACTATTGATTCTATGTTTTTCACCTTAGGTTCTACTTCTTTCTGGTGTCATTCTTTAATTTCTCTTTTTATGTCGTTAATATATTCTTCATTATTTCCTTTTATTTCTTTTATACTTGTTATTGTTTCTTCATTTGTGATCATTATATCATCTATCATTTCTATTGTTTTGTCAAATAGCTTTAATTTTTCAATCTCTCTCTTTTCTCTCTCCTTGTCTTTTTTTCTCTTCATACTACTAATATTTTTAATTTCATGAAAAGTATCATTTATAGGTAGTAATGCATTGGTAACTATATTTTCTATTGCTATTGAGTTATTGTGTATAATTTTTTTAATTTTTTTTATCATTACCTAATGCTTCCTCCAGTTTAATAGCTAATCCATCCATCCAATCTTTCAGTTCCATTTCTTCTATTGGTCCCACTTGTTCCTTCGTCCAGGTCAATGTCTGTCAGCCTAAATATCCTTAGGACTGAGTATTTCTTATGCTTAAAATAAGATAACCTTAAGTAAATTAAGCTTATATCTTAAGAATAAGGTTAAAATAATAATATATATTATTTTATTATATATATATATATAATTATTATTCTATTATATAATTTATAATAGTTTAAATAGCTTATCCATGGCCTAATAATACTTATTAAGGTGTTAATGGAGTCATAATATACTTATCTTAAGTGATATGAAGTAATTATTGACATACATAAGCTTATATGTATACATAAATCTCATATTCAGTGAAATATGCAGTATATTATGTATATTTAGGTATATAAGTGGGTTTTAGCCCCTTAATAGCCTATAACCTTTGTTTTTCTGCTTATTTTAGGTCATATGGACGAAATCAGTGGACTCACAACGCCTACCGAAGCATAGACACCTATATCAGGCGCATACACCCAGTTTGGACAACTAAAATTACTTCCTTGGATGGTTATTCACGGATTTATGGGTTGGAAAGATGTTTTTGGGTTAATGTGGATGCTTGGGGATGTTATTGGGGGCTTGGACATTTTATTTGTTTCCTTTATATGCTTTTAGTTTCATTAAATCTCTTTTTGATTATTTATTTTACCTGTTTCTTTATGGTATCCGCTTTTATCTGGGTTTTCTATTTATGGTATGACTCTGTGTTATTATTAATAGTGATGGAGGGTCCTTACTGGAGGTCTGGGTGTTGAAACTGCTTGAAGTGGACGCCATGGGGAGGTGATGGGCCCTCACAGTGCTGTAATTGCCGTGGATAGCAGTGACATCATCTGGATTGAAGGTCTGTGCACTCCAGTGGATTTAGGTATAAGTAAGGAGGGATTTTGACGGTTTATTATCATCATTCAATTACTACACTTCAAACAAACACTACAATACAATTATTAGTATTCAGAAATATATCATAAAGCCCTTATAAATTGATATTATCTTTATAATAGCTATAACTATATTTTATTCTTCTATTTTCCACCACTAGCACACATTTAAATCCAAGTATTGTGAGTTTTATTTGAGTATAACTATTCTATTAGTCTTCCCCTGAGGTTTAATCACTAAATCATTTATTAATAAGTAGTAGGACCATAAAATAACACTATTATATCATACATATATACTAGACTATACTGACAATGTCTGTTCTATTTTAATATTTTGTAAGTTTTTTCTTCATCATTTTTCCATGGGTTATGACATACTGGATTCTCTTCTCCGACCATTGAAGAATTTTGGTTATCCACGATTCTTCTCCTTTCGTCAAGTTGTCGATTTGTTTTGTTTTTTTGCGGTTCTCTTCTTGAAGGTTCCAGATATATTGACGGTATGTTTTCACTACTTCGTTCAATATCTTCATTGTTTTGTTTAAAGTAAGTAGTTTCTCCTCCATCTGATTCACTTTCATTTCTAGTCAATAGTGATTTATTTCTGCTTCTTCTATATTCTCTTCTAAGCATTCTACTAATTCTTTCATCTGATTCATTTCTGGTCGTATTTCTACTTCCATCATTTCTTTCAATTCTCTTCTCATTATCACTCGTAGTATTTGGCGTATACGATTTATTAAGTTTTCTTGATTTACCTTTTTTACTTGGTTGATAAGTTTCAATTATTTTATTAGTATAGTCTTTGTACTCACTAGATGCATTTGATTCATTATTGTTAATTCTTGAACTTGATTTTCCATTTTAGTTATATTTTGATGTCAATTGTAGTGGTTCGTTTTCAGGTTGTAATTTTTTTATTCTTCTCAATCTTCTTGTTTCTCCTTCCATTTTATTATTTTATTATTTGTTTTTTTTTTTTCAATTGCCCGCTTCTCCTGTTTGTTTTATTTTGTTATTATGCCCATTTTTTTTTTTCTTTCTTGCGTTTACTTCTTATGCACCGTTTTTTTTTTATTATTGTCTGTTGTTATATATTTCTCTTTGTTCTTTTTTTTTCTTTCTCTTCCTTCCTTTCTTCTTTTTATAGACCATTTATTTTTTATTTATTTTTTATTTTCTTACTTTATAACCTCTATTTTTATTTCTGATTATCGAATTCTAGCCAGTAGTTTTATTTTATTTTTTTTATGTATTTATACTAATCTGACCAAAAGTAAAGAAGAAGAGAATAAAAAAATAAACTAATAAACTGTGGGCCAATGTCCCGAATAATTTTAATATAAATATGACTATAACAATATTCTATTGTGTTATTTATCCAAATTTATCTTAACGTGTTATATCCTTATAAATATATATATATTTACTGTATATGTATCTATCTATATATATATTTTTTTTTATTGTGAACAAAAAAAAATTAAAATGTCGTATCTATCCCTAAAAAATTAAAAGCTAGTAACAAAAAGGTTAAAAGTATGAAAATATATCTATATATAAAACTATATCAATATATATAGAAGAGTTATAAAACTATACTTGTTTTTTATTTAACTATATTTATTTTACTTTTTTTTGTTATGAGAGCTGTTATCTTAATAATATAATAATATTTGTTGTAATAAATCTTCAATAATATTAATTCTTGTTAAATAATATGTTGAATTCTATTTTATTGTATTTAAGTATATATATATATTTTTTTTTTAAAAAATTCTTGACACTACACTGAATGAGGTGTCTGTTTTTTTCAAAGGAAAGACCCTAAAATGTCAGGCCTGAGTCACTGTAAGAGGTATAATTAAGTCTTATCAGCAGCAATAAGGTCTGAATAGAATTAAACCAAGGTTAGGTATAATATTATACTATAAAATCCCACACTATTTATAGCTTTGATTATATGTTATAAACCAGGTACTGTTTATATAATAATATAAATCACTCAATTTAGTGTTATAACAATATTTAAATACTATGTATAGTTATTCCCACGTCTGTTTATATACAATATAAACCAGGTCCCAAACTAAAGTATGTAAATAAGTTACCCGGACTAGTAAGTTATTAAAACAATATATTAAAATAGAGTACTTATGCTTCTGCAATTCTTACTTGGATTAATCAACAAGTTGGGAACCAGGAATAAGATATCAATATTTATAATCTACTGAGGAATAGAGATTACCTATTTAAGATACAATATCAATAATATAATATTGAATTTATATTAAATGATAAGGGGAAGCTAATAATAAATATATTACCCTATGCAGTGGACCTCACTCAATATAGCTGTAATGATATTTAATTATTAAGACTCAAGAGACTACAACAGTAGTAACTTCAATAATACTAAAAGTATCAGGTTTAAGTTGTGGTAAAAGCAGATGGTGATTTCTAGAGGAAATCACCCCCTTATATCTTATTTCATTCATACTATTTACATGTGTTTACTCATCCATGTTTTAAGAAACCCTGCATTCCTTTATATGTACACCTGACTTCTTATCTACTTGCATGCATATTCCTTCATTTATTCCTGCATCTTTATCTGCTTGCATGCATATTCCTGCATTTATTCCTGCATCTTTATCTGCTTACATGCATATTCCTGCATTTATTCCTGTATCTTTATCTGCCTGCATACTTTCCCTGCTTCCTTATCTCCCTGCATTTGTATTTTCCTGCATATCCCTGTTCCCTTATCTTCCTGCATTTTACTTGCTTGCTGTTCCTGCTTCCCTATATTCCTATATCTCTGTTTCTACATTCTTTTCACTTTTATTCAATCTTTATTAACTATTTTTTCAGCTCTTTCTTATTCCTGGCTAACAGACCCAGTGGTGGAGCAGTTGGCTGATCTACAAAAACATCTACATATTTTTGTTTAGGAGGCTAAGAAGGCCAATAAGGCTCCTTCTCAGCCTAGAGATTTTGATAGGAGGGATGGTAGGAGTGATCCTTGGGTGTGCTCCTATTGTAGTAGGAGAGGAAAAAGGTCCAATGATTGTTGGGCTCTGAACAGATATGTGTCAGAGGTAAAGGTGGAGTTTGATGGCAGGGTGTTCAAGTTCCCTGATGGCTCATTTGTGAAGCCCAGTGAAGGGCAGGCGCCTGTTGATTTGGTCAGGAGAAGGAGTGGTCTCAATCAGAGGAGGCCAAGGTTTGAGGAGATTCCCGATCAGGGGAAGTCTTCTGGTAAGGAAGATAATGATGTCAAGGTAAAAGGGAAGGAGGTTAATAAGGTTTCCTTTTCTACTTCCTTTGGTTGTTTGGAGTTGAATTCTTGTGGTGGACATTCAAGTGTTGAATTCTTGGCTGGTGTTTATGATGTAGAAGCAGGAAAGTTGGGAAAGCCTAAGAGCAGTTCTCAGGTCCAACCAAAGTCTAAGGCTTCAAATATTGATCCTAAGCTGAGTGAAGCTAGCAATAAGTACAGCAAAGAGGAGCTATACAAGATTAAGAAGGGTATGGCTGACATGGGCCCCCCTAGTTTTGGTGCATTAAACATGAATGGTGATCCAATGCCTATGGATGTTGATTCTGACTCTGAGGTGGATGTCCCTTTGGCTTCTTTGCCAAAGCCTGCTGGAGTTAGAGGTTCTGGTGAGGGATCTGGTTTGATTCCTGTTGATGGTAAATCTGTTGGTGATTCTGGTCCTCAAGAATCATCTAGGACCAAGGTAGTGAAGCCAATGGCTCACTTTGAGAGGCCAGTAGTTTCTGGTCAATCTAATGGTATGTACTCTGTTCTGGAAAGGATTAATCAGGTTCAGGTTTCCCTTTCTTAAGGGTAGTTGTATTCTTTCAGTCCTGGGTTGGCTGATAGACAGAAAAAGTTGTAGACCAGGAGAAGGGTTTCTTGTGGGGAGGTGGAATACATCTGTGATTCTGCTGAGAAGTTTGGTGAGGGATTGGAGACTCATTTTTCTGCACCTCTGGGTTATGTCAATGTCACTCTGAATGGCAGGGAGGCTAGGGCATTGGTTGATTCAGGCTCTCAGATTAACCTGATTTCTTTGTTTGAGGCTACTAATCTGGGCCTCCCCATCAAGACAGGAATTTGTGGAAATTTAAGAGGGATTGGTGGCCATGTCACTGAGTTGATTGGAATAGCTGAATTTGTGAAGCTGGATGTTGGTGGGGCCTCAGGGAAGGTTCATTTTTACATTGCCCAAGGTAATGTAAAAGCTGTTTTGGGTGGACCATTCTTGATGGATTTCCAGGCAAAAATTAGTTATTGGTTTGATATGGGAATCAGTTTGGAGTTTAATGGTCAAGATGAAAGAAGACTTCACATAAGGCTGTCATCTCCTGGAGATGATGGTTGGGAGACCAGGCCTGGCTTGTCTTCAATGTGCCAGTGCATGGATTGTTGTAGGAGAAGAAGGGAAGTGGGTGCTGCCTCTGGTTTTTTGGAGTGTGGCTCAGGCTCTAGTGAGAGTCTGTCTTTTTTAGAGTGATGAGGCCTGATTGCCCTAGTGCTGAAACCTCTCCCCAAGATGAGGAAATCTCAGGTTGTTGTAGGTAAGCACCCTTGGAGATATACCAAGTACATTCTCAACTTTCTCTTTTTAATGTTTCTCTTCTCTTAAATTATTTTTCATGTTTTTTATCATGTATCTGTTCTCTCTCAAGATTCTCAATTATTTTTAATTCAAGTTCAAAAAAAAAGATTGGTTATATATCTTTATTGAAAGATATGCAGAAAATCTGTGGAGTGGTGAGATTGGGGTCTATAAGATAGAAGAAAACTCAAGAAAAGAAAAGAAAAATCTCAAGATAACTGAAGAAAATTGAGAAAAAAATCTGAAGATAATCAAGAAAGAAGAAATAAATTATTTTTGTGAAGATCATCAAGATCAATTTTTGGGCCTCTGGCATGAGGATAAACTGCTCAATTTTATAAGATGTTATTCAGAAGATGAAGCAAGACTTGAAGATTTAGAAGATGGAAGTGAGGATGAAGATGTGGAATTGCGGAAATGTTTAGGAGTGGTTAGATTGGGGAATAAAAGGAAGTCCTCCCAATTGTGCACCGCTAGGGTTTCTTCTACACCTTCCAAAAACATTACCTTGGCCACACATGTGAGAAATGATGAAAACCCTTGGTTTTTGATCCAGGTCTGGTTGTGAAGACGTCCTAAAGATCCCTCAAGTTGAATGTGGAGCTGCAAAGTATAAGAAAGTAGCGCAGAAGATGATGCCTGTTAATGAGCCTATACCTGTAGTTTTGAATCCTCCTTTAAAGAGACCTCCTTTGTCAAGAGATCTGTTCTTTACTTCTCTGGTGAAGAATCTTCCATATTTTGTGGAAACTGCTAGGGTGAATGTGGAAAGGTTTAAAGTTGTTAATTTTGGTCCTGATGGGTGGTTGTCTGATGAGGAAAAGAAGTTGTTGTTTCACATTATTGTGCTGAGGGAGAAAGCAGTGGCATTTGTTGAAGAGGAAAGAGGTGTGTTGAAACACTGCTATGGAGAACCTTACTTGATTCCTGTGGTTTGTCATGAACCTTGGAAAATCAAACCTATTCCATTAACGGCTGCTATTAGGGATAATTTTTTAGAGATTGTTAGGGAAAAGGTCAGGACTGGTTTATATGAACAATAAACATCTAGTTACTCAAGTCCGGCATTCTGTGTAAAGAAGCAGAATGGGAAGCTGAGGGTGGTTCATGATTGTAGGGCCTTGAATAGAGTCACTATCAGGGATGCCGGGATGCCTACAAGTGCAGAAGACTTTGTGGAATATTTTGCTGGAAGGGTGTGTTATGGTTTGGGTAATATTATGGGTGGTTATGATGAAAGGGAACTTCAACCGGATTCATGGCTACTTACAATGTTTGAGACCCCTCTGGGAAGATTTCAGCTCACTAGGTTTCCTCAAGTAGAAACTAATTCAGTAGCAGTATATCACGCACAAATGGCTTGGTTTTACAGGATGAGGTCCCTACTCATGCTAGTATTTTTATTTATGATGGTGGAATAAAAGGAACCTCCACTGATTTTGGAAATGCGGTGCTGAAGGAGAACCCAGGTATAAGGAGATTTGTTTGGGAATATGAAATTACTCTAGAGAGAGTATTGTTTAGGATTGAAGAGGCTGTTTTGACCATTTCTGTGTCAAAGTTTTGTTTTTGTGTTCCTGCTCTGGTAATTCTGAGTCATTTTGTATTTAAGGAGGGAAGGATTATGGCAAAGAGGAATGTCAATAAAATTAAGTCATGGCCAAGACCTAAAAATACTACTTAAGTCAGTGGATTTTTGGGGGTTTGTGTGTATGTCAGAATATTTATTAAAGATTTTTCTTTGTTGGCTTCACCTTTAAGAAGATTGACCAGGAAAGATGCGGAGTGGGAATGGACTTAAGAGTGTGAAGAGGCTTTTCAGAAGTTGAAGAAGGTGGTAGGTGAAGATATTATTCTTCACAAGTTGGATTATGGTGTTTGTGCTGGAAAAACTTATCTGAAAGTGGACTCAAGTTATATTGTGGCTGGTGTTGTGTTGTCTTGGGAAGATAAAACTGGGATGGTCAGGCCAGTAAGGTATGAGTCCATTGTATTTAATGAGGTTGACTCTAGATATTCTCAACCCAAGTTGGAATTGTGTGGTGTAGAAAAACTTTTGAAGAAGCTACAAACTGTTTTGTGGGGGCAGAATTTTGAGCTGCAGGTGGATGCAAAATCTCTGGCTCAAATGATCAATACACCTAGTCTTCCAAATGCTTAAATGACAATGTGGGTGGCATTTATTCAGCATTTATTTTGACCTGGTACACAAACTTGGGAAAAATTTTACGATGCCAGATGGATTATCAAGGAGACCACCCACGGATAAAGATTCAGACTCTTAAGTATTTGATGAAGATTTTCCAGTGGTTAGGGCTAGCACAAGGGGTGCTGAAGATTTTTCTCTCCTCCCCTAAGAGACTTAACTAGATGATTGTTCTCTCTTCCACCAAGAGGTTAACCTGGCTGGTTCTGATCTTGATGATGGTGATCAGGATGTTTTTGTTGATGAAGATGGGGCCGTTGTGTGGGATGGCTCATAATTGAAGAATGGTGTTTTTGTTGGTAAAATGAATTCTCTTAAGATTCAATGAAAGAAAAAGGATATATCAAAATTTAGGGATTGGTGTCCTGGATGGGTTGTTTGTTTTTCTCGTGTGTACACTGGAGATTTTGATGATAGGCTTGCACCCTTGGATGTTGTTTTTTTGGATTTTGAAAATGAGACCTGGGGTCAGACTGGGTTTTTTTTTATTTTTGAATATCTGTTAGCCTTGTAGAGGCTAGATATTTGTGATGATGATACTTGGGTGACAATCAAGAAGAAGAGTCCTGGCTTCAATGTGTCAGGAAGGAGGTTGATGAGGAGGAGACATCCAAATCCTCAAGTAGTGGTGAATCAGAAGGAGGGTCAAGAGTTGTTTCTGAAGTATTTGCATGAAGACCTTGTTCATAGAGGCTTTGGGGAGACTTATAGAAGAGTAACAGACAGATTTTACTGGCTAGGTATGAAGTTGGCTGTTCAGGGTTGGGTTTAATCTTGTGAAGAATTTCAAAGAAGAAGTCACTTGAAAACTAAAGAGGTTGGCTGTTCTATTTGTGAATCAACTGTTTTTAGAAGAGTTAGTTTGGATGCTGTCCATATCAAAGAGGGCAGGTATAAGTACTTGATTGTTTCCAGGGATGATTTGTCTAGTTGTGTTGAAGCGGTGCCTCTGTTTAATTTAACTGCAAAAAATGTGGCAGAATTTCTGAAGAAGGAATAGGTATTTAGGTATGGGTTGATGAAGTTGGTGGCTGTTGATGGTGGGCCAGAAATTGGAACTGAATTCAAAGAAGCTGTGGTAAGTATTGGTTCTAAAGTCAGAGTGGCTACACCTTATTGTCCTGAAGCGGAAGGCATTGTTGAAAGAGGCCATAAAGTTATCAAGAATGTTTTGGTGAAGATGTGTGGAGATAGTGCTGAAAAATGGAGGCATTATTTACCCTTGGTGTTATTTGCTGATAGGGTCACGGTGAAAAGGACAATTGGCTATTCCCCTTATGAATTAATTTTTGGGCAGAAAGCTGTTCTTCCAGTTGATTTGGAAGCTGTCTCTTATCTTGGAATTGATTGGGATGATGTGTGCTCAACTGAAGATTTGCTCTGTGTCAGGATGCAACAGTTATATTGTAGAGAGAAATGTCAAGAGAAGGCATACTGTAGAATGATGAAGATAAGAAATCAATCAGTCAGATATTAGGACAAGAAGTTGGCTCATAGACTCAGGAATCCTTTGAAACCTGGTTGTTTGTTTTTGGTGTATAATAGAAGTTTGGAGAGTCAGTGGGAAAAGATGTTTGCTGACAGATGGAATGGACCTTACACAGTCAGATCTCAGGTGTCTGGAGGTTCTTATGTTTTGGAGGAGCTAGATGGCGCAGTCTTAAAGAAGAGAGTGGCTGCTGATCAGGTGAAGAGATTTTACCCAAGAGGCACTAGAAGTGAAAAAGATGGACTCCGCAATGAGGATAAACTATGGACCATTCTTTAATTTTGAATTTTTGGTGATGCTGTGCATCTGTTTTGTTGGAAACATTTTTGTTAGAAGGTACCCAGAGGTGGGGCTTCTAGATTTTATTTTGGAAAGTGTGGTGGTAACTGGTGGGTTGGCTGCTCTATCAACATTTACCCCAGATTTTCTGTTTCCAACCCCTTCTCTTAATTTGGTTGAACCCTAGTATTGGTTTCTCTTCACAGTTTTTAGTCCCCTATGACTTAAAACAGGATATTATTTTGGTCTTCAAGTGCCAAAATCTTCACACTTATTTGTTTAGGGTTATTGTGTTGCAAGTTGTGTTTTTTTAAAAGTTACCCAGGGGGACTTTTAGATTTTATTTTGGCAAGTGTGGGGGTAACTGATGAGCTGGCTGCTCTGTAGGACAGTTACCCCATAATGTCTGTTTCAATTATTTTATTTGTCCTAGTTGAATCCTAGTTCTGGTTCTTGTTATTCAGCTTTCAAGTTCACTATGACTTTAAACTGGCTTACTGGTTCAAGACTAGCTTCTTTGGTTTTTGGGGTGGATCACTGATGGTCAACCATCATTTTTACTTATTGGAGAAAGCCCAACCTGTGATCATTTCCTTGGAGTGGACTTTCTATGGAGCTGGACTTTGTCTTTTTCTTTTCTTCAATTTTTGTGTGTATGGTTGAGCTAGATATTAGTTTTAGATTTATTTATTTTTTTCTCTTTTTTTCTTTTAAATTTTTAATGGGGGTTATTAGGATATTAAGAGGGAAAAATCACAAAATTATATTATACGGTGTCACCACATCAGGGTCACCTGGATGTGGGCAAGCATTGGTTGGGAAAGGCTTATCAATTGGCTGGGCAATACTAAACTCTTTTTTATTTCTATCTCATTTTTTATTATTTTCTTTGATTTCTATTTTTTCATATTTTCTTCATTTCTATTATTTTTCTTAATTTATTTTATCTCAATTTATTTAAAAATTATTTAAAGGTGTATCCACATCAAGGTGCACTTGGATGTGGGTAAGGTATCAGGGGATCAGCTCATCAATTTTCTGAGGGATACCATTTATAACTATTATTTATCTCATTTTATTATTATTATTCATTTCATTTTATTATTATTATTCATTTCATTTTAATTTCTCAGCTCTAATATTTTTGGGTAATTTTTTTTTAATTATTTTCAAGTTTTTTTTAGTATGTTAGTAGTTAAAATAAAATAAAGTATAATATAAATAAATAAATAAAAAATAAATAAATAAAATAAAAATAAAAATAAAAATAAAAATAAAAATAAAAATAAAAATAAAAATAAAAATAAAAATAAAAATAAAAATAAAAATAAAAATAAAAATAAAAATAAAAATAAAAATAAAAATAAAAATAAAAATAAAAATAAAAATAAAAATAAAAATAAAAATAAAAATAAAAATAAAAATAAAAATAAAAATAAAAATAAAAATAAAAATAAAAATAAAAATAAAAATAAAAATAAAAATAAAAATAAAAATAAAAATAAAAATAAAAATAAAAATAAAAATAAAAATAAAAATAAAAATAAAAATAAAAATAAAAATAAAAATAAAAATAAAAATAAAAATAAAAATAAAAATAAAAATAAAAATAAAAATAAAAATAAAAATAAAAATAAAAATAAAAATAAAAATAAAAATAAAAATAAAAATAAAAATAAAAATAAAAATAAAAATAAAAATAAAAATAAAAATAAAAATAAAAATAAAAATAAAAATAAAAATAAAAATAAAAATAAAAATAAAAATAAAAATAAAAATAAAAATAAAAATAAAAATAAAAATAAAAATAAAAATAAAAATAAAAATAAAAATAAAAATAAAAATAAAAATAAAAATAAAAATAAAAATAAAAATAAAAATAAAAATAAAAATAAAAATAAAAATAAAAATAAAAATAAAAATAAAAATAAAAATAAAAATAAAAATAAAAATAAAAATAAAAATAAAAATAAAAATAAAAATAAAAATAAAAATAAAAATAAAAATAAAAATAAAAATAAAAATAAAAATAAAAATAAAAATAAAAATAAAAATAAAAATAAAAATAAAAATAAAAATAAAAATAAAAATAAAAATAAAAATAAAAATAAAAATAAAAATAAAAATAAAAATAAAAATAAAAATAAAAATAAAAATAAAAATAAAAATAAAAATAAAAATAAAAATAAAAATAAAAATAAAAATAAAAATAAAAATAAAAATAAAAATAAAAATAAAAATAAAAATAAAAATAAAAATAAAAATAAAAATAAAAATAAAAATAAAAATAAAAATAAAAATAAAAATAAAAATAAAAATAAAAATAAAAATAAAAATAAAAATAAAAATAAAAATAAAAATAAAAATAAAAATAAAAATAAAAATAAAAATAAAAATAAAAATAAAAATAAAAATAAAAATAAAAATAAAAATAAAAATAAAAATAAAAATAAAAATAAAAATAAAAATAAAAATAAAAATAAAAATAAAAATAAAAATAAAAATAAAAATAAAAATAAAAATAAAAATAAAAATAAAAATAAAAATAAAAATAAAAATAAAAATAAAAATAAAAATAAAAATAAAAATAAAAATAAAAATAAAAATAAAAATAAAAATAAAAATAAAAATAAAAATAAAAATAAAAATAAAAATAAAAATAAAAATAAAAATAAAAATAAAAATAAAAATAAAAATAAAAATAAAAATAAAAATAAAAATAAAAATAAAAATAAAAATAAAAATAAAAATAAAAATAAAAATAAAAATAAAAATAAAAATAAAAATAAAAATAAAAATAAAAATAAAAATAAAAATAAAAATAAAAATAAAAATAAAAATAAAAATAAAAATAAAAATAAAAATAAAAATAAAAATAAAAATAAAAATAAAAATAAAAATAAAAATAAAAATAAAAATAAAAATAAAAATAAAAATAAAAATAAAAATAAAAATAAAAATAAAAATAAAAATAAAAATAAAAATAAAAATAAAAATAAAAATAAAAATAAAAATAAAAATAAAAATAAAAATAAAAATAAAAATAAAAATAAAAATAAAAATAAAAATAAAAATAAAAATAAAAATAAAAATAAAAATAAAAATAAAAATAAAAATAAAAATAAAAATAAAAATAAAAATAAAAATAAAAATAAAAATAAAAATAAAAATAAAAATAAAAATAAAAATAAAAATAAAAATAAAAATAAAAATAAAAATAAAAATAAAAATAAAAATAAAAATAAAAATAAAAATAAAAATAAAAATAAAAATAAAAATAAAAATAAAAATAAAAATAAAAATAAAAATAAAAATAAAAATAAAAATAAAAATAAAAATAAAAATAAAAATAAAAATAAAAATAAAAATAAAAATAAAAATAAAAATAAAAATAAAAATAAAAATAAAAATAAAAATAAAAATAAAAATAAAAATAAAAATAAAAATAAAAATAAAAATAAAAATAAAAATAAAAATAAAAATAAAAATAAAAATAAAAATAAAAATTAAAATAAAAATAAAAATAAAAATAAAAATTAAAATAAAAATAAAAATAAAAATAAAAATAAAAATAAAAGTAAAAATAAAATTAAAATTAAAATTAAAATTAAAATTAAAAATAAAAGTAAAAATAAAAATAAAATAAAAATTAAAATTAAAATTAAAATTAAAATTAAAATTAAAATTAAAATTAAAATTAAAATTAAAATTAAAATTAAAATTAAAATTAAAATTAAAATTAAAATTAAAATTAAAATTAAAATTAAAATTAAAATTAAAATTAAAAGAAAAATTAAAATTAAAATTAAAATTAAAATTAGAATTAAAATTAAAATTAAAATTAAAATTAAAATTAAAATTAAAATTAAAATTAAAATTAAAATTAAAATTAAAATTAAAATTAAAATTAAAATTAAAATTAAAATTAAAATTAAAATTAAAATTAAAATTAAAATTAAAATTAAAATTAAAATTAAAATTAAAATTAAAATTAAAATTAAAATTTAAAATTAAAATTAAATTTAAAATTAAATTTAAATTTAAATTTAAAATTAAATTTAAATTTAAAATTAAATTTAAATTTAAATTTAAATTTAAATTAAAATTTAAATTTAAATTAAAATCAAAATCATAATTAAAATTAAATATAAGATTAAAATTAAAATAAATAAAATAAAATAAAATAAAAATAAAACAAATTTATATATATATATCTTTTAATTATTATTGTTCTCTCTATTTAGTGAATTGTTATTTTATTTATTTATTTAATGTCTGGAAGAAGAAGCCTCAGGTGGGTGGTCTGGATTATGGTGGTGTTTTTTCTTTTTGTTGGGATTGGAGAAAGAACTGTGTTCATTGTGGTGTAGGTGGCTTGAAATAGTATATGAATTGTAAAGGTCAGGAACCGGACTAGAAGGTAATTTTTGGGAAGTAGTGGAAGAAGCGGGGATAGAGTGTTGGATCATCAAGGATCTGTTTTCTCAGATTCTTTTCAAATTCATTCAAAGGACCCTGGAGAGTAAAGGCCTTAAGCATGTTTGAAAACCTCATGCTTAGGTGTTGTTTCATGTTGGAATAATCCAGGGTTAAGGTAGTTTCTAGAGGTTAGACAACCTGTCACGCGCCATGTGACACTCAAGGCAAAAGCAGCTCATTAAATCAATAATAAAAAAGGTCTAAATCCATATTCAAAGCCCAGAAGGGATTCTTCATAGCAACTGCAACTTTCCTTTGTGTACTCACTATTTAGCCGTGCTAATCTAAATTAGTTAATCTCTCAATAGTTTGTTCAGTCTTTTCTTTGATAGGCAATGCACAGCGCAACAGCCAATGAAATATTCCACAAAAGGTTTATTTTGTGTCTATGGGTTATTAACAGGGGTAGTGAGCATGAACAGGATGGTTAGTGGAGGGTCAAAGGGTTAACGGATGTTAGTGAGGAGGGTGCAGGTGTAACGGGTGTTTTTAGGAGATCTGTGTTGTGCTGAATCATTGATGGGCATGAGGTCAATGCAAGGAGTAGTAGTGGATATAAAAGGGATTGGATTTTGGTTCAACACTCTTTAGAATTAAATTATAAAACTTATATATTGTTAATAGTGGCAAAGCTTCAGGTTAAATCATTATTATTGTACATTTCCTTATTTTCTCAGTAATCATTTCTAAAAACTTAAATCTTTGATTATTGAGTTTACAACCCTTTGTGAGATCCTAAGAATATTAATATTAGCTTTAAAATATATCAAGATTCTTATCAAACATATCTCAAAGAAGCAGCTCTTCCTTTGACTCATCTTCCAATCACTTCCTCTAATATTTCCTCTGTACTTCAAAGAAGTCTCTAAAACTCCTCCCTCCATCTCACTTTCTAGGAACACCCTTGACCTTGTGCATAGGACGTCCGGTGACACAATCCCAATTTCAGTTTCAGGAGACAGAGCTCCAACTAAAAATAAGAATTGGATGAGTAATTGTTCTCTGTTTAAGAAATTGGAATTATTAATTTTGTACTTACAGATTGGGATCTCATCAAATTTGTAAGTGGCTGTGATTTGAGCTGTTGAAGAATTCTGAATGCATGTTGTAGGAGGATCAACCCGATGGAGGTATAGATTCTCATGATCATTCTCTTAATGGTGTTGGGAAGATGACTAGAAAAATGGTGTCCCTGTGGCATGGTTGGAGCAGCAGGACTGTTGTTTTTTTTTGTTGATATTATTTCTTGGCCCAGTTGGGTTGGACACTGGTTGTGGAAAACTAGGGTTGTTCAAGGAAGGACCAGGAGAAGGTGACCTGGAAGCTGATTGTGATCTTCTGGATGAAGATCTGGAAGAAATGGAACTATAAGAGGAATAATTGGCGGCCAGAGGAAAGGTGATCTTAGTTCTTTTTGAAGTAACAAGAGTTTTTTGTTTGAGAGTAGTGTTGCATGCTTTGGTGTTTTCAGGAAGTCCTCTGGCAAGACGTTCTACAGATGTTGGAATTTTTGGTGTTGTCAGATGAAGAAATGGTGGTGGTACACATTTCTCTGGGAGAATTAGGAGGTTGTGGTGTAGAGTTTTTAGTGTTTGATGGAGGAATTTGGCTGTCATCTGGCTGAATTTGGGAGTTTTGAGCCTGATTTTCACTTTCTGGAAAGGTAGGCAGGCCGCCTGGACGCGGTCTAGCAGCTGGGGAGCTGATTTTAAAGCTTTTTTGGCTAAATTTGCTTAGGTAAAAGCAGATTCTTGAGAAGAAAAGTAGGTCTTTTAGGGAGTGTTTTGGGAATAGAAAGGCATGATCTTCTGGAAGGAGCAGAAGATAAAGAAGAGGAAGCAGGTCCAAGTTCTGGTGACCTGGTAAGAGATCTGGAAATATATATATGAGAAGGTGAAGGCGGAGATATTGGATATTTGGGGTCTCTTTCACATCTTTCCTTTCTAGAGCTGCAAGAATCACAGGCTCTGTTATAGAATTTGGCCTGAGCAGTAGGAAGATTGAAAGTGCAAGGCCTGCACATGTGGACGCACTGTTTACAAGCATAGTCTTTTGGAGCAGTGAAGTAAGGAAGGTCTGATGGGTCAAAATCTGGATATTTAGCCATGATCTTTGAAGGAGCAACAATGAAAAGAAATGAGATGAAAGAAAATTTTATCAGTGATGGTAGATGATGAAGGGAGAGTGGAAGTTCAGCAGGTGGGCTGTGGAGAAGTGTGCATGGAGCTGGCTCCGCCCTTTTATTCAAATGTGTTTAGTCCTTCAAGACTTTAAACTTAACACAGGGTTATTCCATCAAGACTTTAAGCTGAACACTGGGTTAGTCTTTCAAGACTTTAAACTGAACACTTGGTTAGTCCGTCAAGACTTTAAACTGAACACTGGAAAAGTCCGTCAAGACTTTAAACTGAAAAATGGTAGAGTCCCCCAAGAGTATAAACTGAGGATGGTTTAATAGTTGAGTCCTTCAGGACTATAAACTGATAATGGGAGTTGGTGTGATTCTGGCAGAGGGCATCCAAGGGTGAGTCTCTGAATTTTGTTAAGGCAAGTATGGGGGTAACTGATTAGCTGGCTGCTCTGCAGAACAGTTACCCCAGAATTTTAGTTTGTTTCTTTGGTCTTTAATGTTTTGATCTCTGGTTCTGTATTTTTGATTTAGGTTTTGGAGTCCCCCATGACTATAAACTGAGGGTTTTGAATCCCCCAAGACTATAAAATGAGGGCTGTTAGTCCCCCAAGACTTAAAACTGATGATTAGTCCCCCAAGACTTTAAACTGAGGAAAAAAAATTTATTTATTTTTATTTCTAAATCAAGATTTTTTCAGGCAAAAAGCAATTACAGAAAAGAATAAAGAGATTTAAAAAAATGTTCAGCATTTGCTTTGAGCTGGTGAATGAGGTTCTTCCTTTTTCAAGGTCCTGTGGATTCCTGGCAGGAGTGGATTGGAAGTAATTTAGAATGAGATTCTTCAGTTGAGAAGAATTTTGTTGGAATTTGTCTTTGATGGTGGGCAATGGATAAGGTGGGGGTGCTTCAATGGTTCCCACATTGTCATCATCACTTTTTGGATTGAAATAAACTGGAAATTTGTCAGATTGAATTGCAGTATGAAGAATTATTGGGCTTACCATCAGAAGGACCAAGGATAGTAGAGTTAGTGGTTGTAGAAGGGTTGGAATTATTTTTTGAAGGGTGTAATTTGTTGAACAGTCTGGGGATCAGGATGGATGGTCTGGATCTTTTGGTGCTGGTAGAAGGTGGATCAAGTTGTGGAGGAGAAGATTTTGAAGAGGACAATGGACCAGGTCTGAAACAAGTCTTCTTCCTAGAGTGACAATTATCACAGGAGGTTCTGTAGGGATGAGCCAGTGGTGTGATGATCCAGATGAGATTGTTTTCAATGCAGTATTGGCAAGGACCCATGTCAGTAGCAGATTTGGAAAGAAAGCTGAACATGGTAGTTGTGATGAAGGAGAATGTGGACATTCTCTATTGGAGGGAGGAGGGGGTCTTCCAACATTGGTGGAGCCCTTTGTTGGGCTATTTTGTGTTGTCTTGATATGCCTTAAATGGCATTATTTAATAATTGGGTGTTTTTCTAGAATTATTCAGTGAATATTGGGACTGCGTGGATTTGTGTACTACTATTGGATAGTCCTGGGTTTTCTCTATATTTTATTTACTGTGGAAATTTTTCAGATTTTAAGTATTAAGGGGATAATTTCTCAATTTTCATTTAAAAATATAGCTGTTTAATTTTGTTTTTAATGTTTTACGGGTTAAGTGCTTATTGCCATTGGAATGAGCTAATTTTTCTCTACATTTTATGTCTCAATGTTGTTATAGCCTAATTATATGTTTTAAAGGTTTTAGTAGTCTTAGTAGATTTTTCTAAGTATTTTGGGTATTTTTGGGGGTTTTTGGTGGTTTTCTGGCTTCAGGGTGGTCCAGTCGCCTCAGGCGGGCCTCCTGACATTGGGTGGACCACCTGCCTTGGTGCTAGAAGGCTGGGGAGCGTCTCTAGAGGGGTTTTATGCAATTTGGAGCTCAAAAAAGACCAAATTTGTTGGTGTGAATGGGCTCTTAGATAGTGGTCTGTGTGTACATCGTGAATAAGACAGTTTGGGGGCAACTTTAATTATCATACAACCATCAGGAGGTAATATCCTTGTTCCTCACTCAGTTTTAACTGTTTTTTGGCCACATTTGGCGGTGTTTGTTGCAAGGTGAATTCTTCATGTAACTTAACTTGGTAACTGGGTTCTCTGGTATAGTCTTTCAAGCTATATCAAGTATTTTTTCTGTCTCTGTTGTGGATTTACAACCTACATCAAGTATCATTTCTTTCTATGGTGTGGAAATTGGTCTACATTTCAGTTCTTTGGTTTGGTAGCCTTTCTGGAGACTAATTTCTTGGCTGGTCAGGAAGTCAAGTGTGTTGGAAAAGGGGATTTAACAATCAGGAACCAATTTATTGTAGCAGGTAAATCTCACTTTATTTTTCTAAAGGGAAAGGGGATTTTCTCTCTGAGTTTTCTCCAACTCCCTTGGTCAAGGCCTATAGCTAGTACTATAAGATTTTCTACAATGGCTGAACATGTCAAATTAAGTGTAGGTGGATCTGTTGGAAGGGTGCATTTTTATGTGGCCAAAGGGGCTGTGAAAACGGTTCTTTGTGGGCCATTTTTGATGGATCTTGGAGTCTAGATAGGTTATCAGATTGGAATGGGAATTAGTTTAGAGATTACAATAGATGACATGAGGCGGCTTCATATGCAGTTAATATCTCCAGGAGATGATGGCTGGGAGACCTGGCCTGGCCTTACTAGCATTTTTCAGAGTTGTTTATGTGCCAAAAAGAGTCAAATAAAAGGATCATCTTCTGGTGAATTTATTAAAAAAGATAAGTATTAAGACCCTCATTTTTCAGGGAAGTAGGGGCTGATCACTCTAATGTTTCAATCTCTCACCAAGAAGAGATCCTGGATTTCAATATGTCAGCTCACTTGTAGATAATTCTAGTGGATTCTCAATTATTATTTGTTGATATCTCATTGGAATGTTATTATGTTATGAATTTTTTAATATTTTTATTATCATTATCAAATTACTCTATAAAATTTAAAAGAAGTTTAAAGGGAATGATGGGATTTAGTATGTTGGATAAAGTTGGAAAGGGAATTGGGATAATTGTGGTGATATTAGTGGTGGATTATTATATAGTCTCCAGCAAGAGGATAAACTGAAATTATCTCATAAAAATAAAAATAAAAATCTTAGTATAATTAATTCACAGAAAAATAATCTTTTTTATGATTCTATTGAAGTCCTTCAGAAAGAGGTTTAACTGCCTACTTTATTTACTGGGGATTATATGGTGGAAAATGGTAAAAAAGGTGTTGGAAAACTTTATGATAAATTATACAATGGAAAAAGGGTTGGTTATGAATATATTTAAAATAAAAATTATATTTCAACTCATTTTGTTTCTGATTATGATTCTGAAGATGAAGAAAATGCTGATAACAAATTATTTTATAGTTAAACTATGATGAATCAATTATCTCAAGTCAAAATGAACATTGATGTGGTAAAATATAAAAAGGTAGCTAATAAAATTAGACAAATAAATGAACCACTGTCAGATGAATTGAATCCAAATTTGATAAGACCAAATTAATCAAGAGATACATATGACTGTCCTTCAGTAAATAATTTGCCGTAATTTTCTGAAACTTCAACAATAACTTTTAAGAGATTGCAGGTTGTTAATTTTGGACCTTCAGATTGGATTTCAGGTGAAGAGAAAAAGCTGTTGTTGGATGTAATGGTTAAGAAATAGAAGTCCATCCCATCTATAGAAGAGGAGAGAGGTGTATTAAAGTATTCTTTCAGGGAGCCCTATAAGATTCCAGTTGTTTGTTATGAACCATTACAACAGAAACCAATTCATATACATGCCACTTTCAAAGAAGTTTATATCAAAGTAATTAGAGAAAAATTAAAACTGGATTATACAAATAACTATCATAAATTTATTCAAGTACATTATTCTTTGTTAAAAATTCTAATGGAAAACTAAGGGTAGTTCATGATTTATGGAAATTAAATAGGGTTATGATAAAGGTGGCAGGAATACCACCCAGTGCAGAGGAGTTTTTAGAGATGTTTGTGGGAAGAGTTTGTTATGGTTTGGGAATTATAATGGGGTAATAAGTTGAAAGAGAGCCTCATCTGGATTCTAGGCCTCTCAAAACTTTTGATACACCACTTGGACAATTACAACTAACAAGATTACCTCAAGGAGCAACAAATTTTGTTGATGTTTGTCAAGGTGAGATGGCTTGGATTCTAAAAGGACAGAATTCCACAATATGCTAGTATATTTATTGACAATGGTGGAATTTAAAGACATTCAAAAGATTATGGTAATGAATTATTGAAGGAGTATACGGGGATACAAAAATTTATCTGGGAATATGCTGTTGTATTAGAAAGTATTTTGTTTAGGATTTTAGAGGCTGGGTTATCTATTTCAGGTTCAAAAATTTCTTTTGTGTACCAGAGTTGGAAATTATAGGTGATGAGGTATGTAGAGAGGGTAGAATTATTTCAAAGATGAAGGTGAAAAAAATTCATTCCTGGCCAAGACCCAAGAATACAACCAAAGTCAGAGGGATTTTAGGCGTATGTGTTTTTTTACAATTTTTATTAAGAACTTTTCTTTATTGGATGCTCATTTTAGATGGTTGACTAGGAAGGATTCTAACTGGTAGTAGGATGAAGAGTGCAAAAATAAGTTTGAGAGATTGAAGAAGGTTTTTGTGGAAGATATTATCCTGCATTAGTAATATTATAGGAAAGATTCAGGCAGAATTTATTTAGCAGTTGATTCTATTCAAATTGCTTCTTGGGTGTTTCTTTCTCAATTGGATAAAGTTGGTTATATTAGACCAGTCAGGTATGAATCTGTAATATTTACTGAGGTGAAAGCAAGATATTCTCAACAAAAAATGGAACTTTGTGATGTGGCAAAAATTTTAAAGAAGAATAAAAATATTTTATGGGGGCAACACGTTGAACTACAAGTGGATGAAAAATCTTTAATTCAAATGATTAATTTCCCTAGTTTTCCAAAGCCATCCATGACCAGATGGGTAGCCTTTATTCAATATTTTTCTTTTAATTTAGTTAATAATCCTGGAAAGATGTTTACTATGCCAGATGGTTTATTGAGAAGACCATCTACTGAAGAAGATTGCGACTCAGAAGAACTTGATGAAGATATACCTATAATTAAGGCCA
Organism: Hemileia vastatrix; assembly: GCA_030280995.1. Lineage (NCBI taxonomy): Eukaryota > Fungi > Basidiomycota > Pucciniomycetes > Pucciniales > Zaghouaniaceae > Hemileia > Hemileia vastatrix. The sequence continues at coordinate 16,720,813 of JASXTE010000004.1, read as the reverse complement.
GAAAAAAAGGTGCTTAAGACTTTCCTTACCTCCCCCATGAGGTTAAGCTGGCAGGAATAATATGTGTAGATAGTGAGGACAACCTCTCCAATGAGGTTGAACTGGAAGGTTTAATATGTGTAGATAGTGACAAAACCCTCACCCATGAGGTTAAAATGGCAGGTTTAATATGTGTAAATAATGATTACAAAGACCTCCCTAATAAGTTTAAATTGGAAGGATTAATAAGTGTAAATAATGAAGACCTCCACCAAGAGAATAAACTGGAAAATAATAAAAAATAGTAAATTATGTGTTCTGGGAGTTTGGTGAAGGTGTAGTTAACTGTGGTGAAAAGAGGTTGGAGAATTGGTTTATATGTATGGGGATGGTGATACTGTGTGGGATAGTAGTAAGCTGTTAAATGTTATATATGTTGGATTATTAGATTATTAGGTTAAAGAGAGGTTGGGTGATTGTGTAAGCTTTTTTAAAAGGAGGTTGGATGTAAATGAAGTTGATAATTCTGAAAAGGGTGAAAAAGGAAAAGAAGAAAATTTAGTTGTTAAAATGTTGGAAAGTTCAAAGAGAGAAAAATGTAAAAACTTTTATGATAAATAGGCAAATTCAAGAAATAAAATTACTGTCTCATTCATGTGCAGATAATTTAGGAGATAATAAAGTGCCCAATGATATTATATTAATGTATTTTCTAAATGATTTCCGGGGACAGACAGGTTTTTATTATAAAATGGTGAAATACTTATTAAACTTAGAAAGTACAGATATATGTGATAGTGATTACTTTGTGACTATCAAAATGAAGTCACAAGCCATTTAACATTCCAGAAAATATTTATGAGGAGGAGGTATCCAAATCCCCAAGTTTTTATAACTCAAAAGAAAGGGAAAGAATTGTTTATGAAGTCACAGCATGAAGATCTTGGGCATAGAGGAGTTGGTGAAACTTGTGGACAAATTACTGATAGATTTTGGTGGCCTGGAATGAAGCTGACTGTTAAAAAATGGGTTTTGTCATGCAGAGAATGTCAAAGGAGGAGTTATTTAAGGCCAAGAAACCTGGGCATGCAACCAGTGAAAAGACGCTTTTTGGTAGGTTTAGTTTGGATGCTGGTCATAGAAAAGAGGGAAGATATAAATATTTAATTGTAGCCAGAGATAATTTATCTGGTTTGGTAGAGGCATTGCCTCTTATTAATTTGAATTCCAGGAATGTGGCAGATTTTTTGACAAAAAATCGGGTATATAGGTATGGAGTGATGGAGTTTTTAACAGTTAATGGAGGTCCTGAATATGGGACAGAATTTAGGGAGGGTATATTAAAAGTTGGATCAATATTTAGGGTGGAACCCCCATATTATCCTGAAGCTGAAGAAATTGTAGAAAGAGGGCTTCAAGTTATAAATGATTCTTTATTTAAAATGTGTGGAGCAAGTTCTGAAAAGTGGAAGCACTATTTATCATTAGTTTTACTTGCTGAAAGAATTACTGCAAAAATTAAAACTTGATATTCACCATACAGACTAGTTTTTAGTCAGAACACCGTTTTCTCAGTGATCTAGAGGCTGAAACATATCTTGGAGTTGACTGGGATATGTTTAAAACTACTAAATAATTACTATGTGCAAGAATGGCTCAGTTGGAACAGAAAGAAGAAAAATTGGATAAGGAATATTCTAGGATGTTGAAAATTTGAAATCAGTCTGTCATATATTGGGATAAGAGGTTGGTTCATAGATTAAGGAAACCTTTTAAGACTTGATATATAGTCTTGGTGTAAAATATTAGTTTGGAGAGTAAGTGGGGGAGAATGTTTTCTGATAGGTTGAATGGAACATACAGAGTCAGAGATCAATTATATGGTAGTTCATATGTGTTGGAAGAATTGGATGGAGCGGTATTAAAAAAGAGTGTAGCTTCTGACCAGGTCAAGAAGTTTTATCCTAGGGGCACTAGGTGTGCCAAAGTCTAACTCCAAAATGAGGATAAACTACCAACCATTGTTTATGAAGATTTCCTCTGAAAAGAGGATAAACTACTCTAACATTGCTTAAAGAAGAATTACTCCACAAAAGAGTATAAACTAAAAACTATCATTTAAATAACAATCATTAAAAATTTGAATGTTGAAAATGTTTATGGTGAAGAATCATGTTGAAATGTATTTATTTTTGGTAGAATTGTTCACAGGGGAACCTTCTATATTTAATATTGGCAGGTTTGGGAGTAATTTATGGGCTGGCTACTCTATAAACAATTACCTCACAATGTTTTTCATCAAAGTTTCCCTTTTTCTAGTTTAATCCTGGATTTTTTTGTTATATAGGTAGTCCTCTAAGACTATTAACTGGGTCACAAAAAGTTACCACAATTACACTCATTAAAATCTGGATTCAAGGAACATTTTATTTTTTATTTTTCATTATAGAAATTTTTTTATGCTTGAATGTTACATGTTTTAATTTCATTTTTTAAAAAAATAAAAATATACACAATATATATAAAAAAAATTTATTAATTAATTGTTCAGAGATAATGATTGCTGGTGGTCTTCAATAATTTTTACAAATTTGAGGGAGCCCACCCAGTGATTATTTCTATTTTTTTTATTATGTTTTTCAAAATTTTTCAAAAACTATTTTTGTTTATTTTAAATTTTTTACTGTGTCTCCCACATCAAGGTGCACTTGGATGTGGGTATTATTTCAGGGGTATGGCTCATCAAATGGCAGGAGGACTTCTTTTAAAATAAATTTCTTATTTAAATTAATTTTCAAATTTATAATTATATATTTTCTATTTCAAATTTCTTATATTTTACAATTTATTTCATTTTAAAAAAATATAAATAAAATAATATATTACTAGTGTTTTTAAGTATATAAAATTAAATTTTATTTTTTTAATAGTATATTATATTTTAATTATTCCATTTTCTTTTCTTATTTTTTCAAACAAAAATGTAGTTTACCATGGCTCAATGAATATTTTATAATACATCAAGACACTCTTTAGTCCTCTAAGACTTTAAACTGGCTATTTTTCAAGATTTTGGACTTGCACTATTGAATCTGTTAGTCCTTTAAGATATATACTTAAAGTGATTTTAGAATTCTATGGGATCTGTTAGTACATCAAGACTTATAAATGAATTTCAAAAAATGTTTTCAAAATGTTATGAATATTTTATTCATCAAGAATTTTTATGGAATTGGTGAAATTCTTGGGTCCTCCATGATCTTAAACTGGCAAAATGTCAATCATTGTTCCCCTATGATCTAAAACTGGCAAATTACTTTCTCCTTGGTCCAGCAAGACTTAAAACTGGAAAATCAGAAATTATATTGATAATTTATGTAGGAATGTGAAGAAGGGTAGTCCACCAAGATTATAAAATGGAAATCTATTAAAAGTTTGTTTTTTAAGGACTTTAGGAGGGAATTTCAATCTAGTTGTATATTCAATTCAGTAATTTTAAATTAATCACTGGTTCATCAGTACTCAAACTGGTACTCACTCATTTGGACAGCTCAGTCATTAATGGAAATGGTGCAACTAACTTTAGGGAATAAAGATGTCATTAAATGGATTTATTGTAGGATAAAAAGAAACATGGGGATTCAAAAAGATTATTGATGGAGATTTTTAAAAGCTGAAAGTAAAAGTGCTAAGCAAGTCTGGTAAGATTATGAATTATTATAAAATTTAAGAGTGATTTAAAGGGTTTGAAATTTACTTGAATTTTGTGATGCTAAATTGTAGAAGATGGATATTATTTGGATTTAGTGGGTCTCTTTGGTAGACTATTTAGGTGATGCTTGGAGGACCTTATGGAAAAAATGGAATCAGAGTATTCAGCTCAGGGGGAAGCCCGATTGCAATGGAATCAAAATTATTAGGCTCATTAGAGAGGCCCTCTCTCTCATGCTATGAAAAAAGTAGAGATTGGTAGAGGAGAGTCTGAAGGGATTCAAACCTTGCTCTCAGTAGTAGAATCATCACAAGAAAAATATGGTTTATTCAAAGTTAATTTCAAATATGAGGATTAAAAGACAATATTAAAAGAATTAAAATAAACCAGACAACAACAGTTATCAGCACTAGAAAAATATTAAAGTATTAAATTTTAAAGGAAGAGAAGACAATCAAAATAATAATCTCTTTGGAATATTTCATCATCATTATCAAAACTTTGGATTTGAATTTTTTCTCTTCATTAAATCTTCAGTATTATTAGCAGGGGCTTCCTGAAAATAAGTTTAGATCTTACACTTCATATCATCACATAAATCAAGAAAGAGATATCTCTGAAACTTAGGATAGTGATCAATTTAATCATTCTGAACCTGGCAAATGTCATCTGTATTTGTGATTTCAATAGCCTAGGAGAAAATTAGGGGTTGGAGGAGATAGTAGATGGATGTGTAATTAGTAGGAAGATTATTAAAATTAAAATTAATGGAAAATATTTTAGATCCATGAAATATTGTTTCAGAAAAACTGAATGTAGAAACCAGCATAATAGGATTAGAATCCTGAGAGGCAGGAGGAAGCTCAAAATTAGGAAATTATGAAAATGAATCTGTTTTGGCCTTTATGTTTTGAAAAAAGGTGAAAAACTTGGCTAGTCTCTTTTTAAGTATTATTGGATCAGAAAGTGAAGCTGGTCCAGTATAGATGTTAGTTCTGGAAAGATTACTTGGACAATTGCACTTGATTTTCTTAAGCCTGAAAATTTTTCTATAAAGTTTAAAAATGGTTCTAAGGGAATGATGGTATGTTTTATGTTGGATAAAAATTGAAAAACGGAATTTGTATTATAGTGGTAATATATGTGGTGGATTATTTCATGGCCTCCAGCAAGAGGGTAAACTACAGTTTTCTCATTAAAATCAAAAAAAAACTTGGTATAATTAATTCAGAAAAAAATAATATTTGGGATAATTCTGTTTCTGTCCTTCAGAAAGAGGTTAAACTGCCAAATTTATTTGCTGGGGAATTTATTGTGGAAAATCAGTCAAAAAATTAGACAAAGAAAAAGGGGGATATGGAAATATTAAAAATAAAAACTACATTCCAACTTATTCTATTTCTGAAGATGAAGATGAAGATGAAGAAAATTCTGATAAAAAAATTTTTAAAAGTTAATCTATAATGGATCAAATAACTCAAGTCAAAATAGTCACTGATACAGATAAAATTAAAAATAAAAATTTATCTAACAAAGTTAGACCAATCAATGAGCCACTGCCAGCAAAATTGAATCCACCTTTAAAGAGACCCATTTATCTAGAGATCCATATTCCTGTCCTTTAGTCAAGAATCCTCCATAATTTTTTGAAACTTCAAGGATTAATTTTAATAGATTGGATGTTGTTAATTTTGGACCTGAAGAATTTTTTTCAGGTGAAGAAAAGAAGTTGTTGTTGCATGTGATGGTTAAAAGCAAGAAGGACATCACTTCTGTAGAAGAGGAGAGGGGTGTGTTGAATAATTCATATGGGGAGCCTTAAATGATTCCAGTTGTTTTTCATGAACCATGGTAGCAAAAACTGATACTGATTACTGAAGCTTTAAAAGATGATTATATTGAAATCATTAGAGAAATAATTTGAACTGGATAATACAAACAGTAATCATCAAGCTACTCTAGTCCAGTGTTATGTATTAAGAAACCTAATGGAAAGCATATGGTAGTTTATAATCTCAGTGAATCTAATAGGGCTACAATAAAGGATGCTGGAATACCACCCAGCTCAGAGGAGTTTTTGGAGTCATTTTCTGAAAAAGAATGTTATGGATTGGGAGATTTAATGGGGGATATGATGAGAGATAGTTACTTCAAGATTATAGGCCTCTAACAGCTTTTATACTCCACTTGGTCAATTACAACTAACAAGATTACCTCAAGGAGAAAAAATTTTGGTTGTGGTTTATCAAGCTCAGATGGCTTGGAATCTGCAAGATGAAATTCCACAATATGCTGGTGGAATTAAAGTAACTTCAACAGATTATGGAAATGAAGTGTTGAATGAGAATCCAGAGATACAAAACTTTATCTGGGAATGTGAAGTTACTTTAGAGAGGATTTTGTTTAGTATTGAAGAATCTGGCTTAACTATTCAAGTTTCTGGATTTTCTTTTTTTGTACCAGCTTTATAGATTCTAGGTCATGTGGTATGTAGACAGGGAAGGATCATGTTGAAGAATAAGGTGAATAAAATAAAGTCCCCACCAGGACCCAAGAATACAACCAAAGTTAGAGAGTTTTTAGCAATGTGTTTATGTTAGAATGTTTATCAAGAACTTTCTTCATTGGAAGCTCTATGGAGACACTTGAAGAGGAAGGATGCTGACTGGAAGTGTGATGAAGAATGTGAAGTGGCTTTGAGAAGTTGAAGAAGGTAGTTGGGGAGAATAATGTCCTGCATAGGTTTTATTATGGAATGGATGCATGTTGAATTTATTTATAAGTTGACTTACATCAGATTGCTTCTGGGATGGTCTTGTCCCAAATGGATAAAGCAGGTTATATTAGACCAGTCAGGTAGAATCTGTGGTTTTTAGTTAGGTAAAATCAAGATATTCTAAACTTAAATTGGAGCTTTTTGTAGTGGAAAAAGTTCTAAATAATTTTCAAAATGTTTTATGGGGTCAACACTTCAAATTACAAGTGGACACTAAATCTTAAATTCAAATTATTAATTCCCCTAGTCTACCAAATGCACCCATGACCAGATGTGTCAGCATAGATATTCCCAGGACTGAGTATTTCTCCCCCTCATATACAAAAGGCCATGTTCTATACTTTCTAGACCATAAATTCATTGTTGACTTTGGAACAGGAAATGGAATAATTGCATCAATTTGGTATTTGAATCTTCACAATCACCAGACAACTAAAGCACCACCTGGCTTAGAATCCTGTGAAGAATTATCACATTTCAGATGTTAATTTCAAATCAATAGGGAGCTGGTCAATAGGATTGATAAGGTAAGAGAAAAGGGAGGTAGAACAAAAAACATTAGGTAGATAGAAAAATTATGGGGTGTAAAATAGGTTGTCAACGTTAATTTTTATTTCACAAATTATCATGTTACAAGTCATATATGATAATCTACTTACCTACATAATGAGCCATTGGCTGTGTGTTGTATAACAGTAATCATGAGGAAATATGTTTTTCTAATGAGGCTCATGTATACATTTGTGTTTGATTTCATTGAATTGTTTCACAGACAATTTCCACTCATATTTTTCTTAAATTTTCATTAATTTTGGTTTGTTAATTATCTTACAAGACGTTTTTTCATGGTTATTTATGCAATGAAAATTAATTTTGGCAATCTATGCCCCTACTTCAATAAAACACAGGGGAGTGTATTGCCATTTTTTTATTGTCATTAATTTTTTTCTGACTTAGAAAAAAAATGATGCTCCCCACCCCCTATTATGGTAAATAGCAGGGGAGGGTATTATCAAAAAAATTACAAAACTTATTCCTCAAGTGAGAAATCTGGTGATTTTGGAGAAATACTTTATGAATATAAAATTGAGACTTAATAAATAAAAAAAAATTTAGCTAGAAAGCAGCCACAGAAAAATAATTCTTCAAGTAGCACCATGGGAAATCAGGGGGTGAACTGCTACTTATGCATAACTTGAGATCAATCGAGGTTCATTTTTGGAACAATCTGAGTATAAATTTAAATCTAAATCTAATTAACCAATGTTTATAAAGTATTCATAAACCTGGAATAATGAAGGGACACTCTAATGTTCAGGAGAGGGGATTGCTAGAAATTCACCCCTCGATTTCCTGTGGTGAATGTTTTAAATCTCAGTGAGGAGTGTGCGCTGAGGATTTATTATTAGTTTTAATGAATTCTATCAAGAAAAATTTGTAAACAAAATAAAAAAATTAGTTATCAAACATTTTCATTAATTCTTCAATCTCCTTAATAGATTTTTTAGCTTTAACTTATTCTCTCAAGAAATCTTTCTTTTCTGAACCATCTTCAAGTTGATACTTGAGTTTCATTTTATCTAATAGGAAATTGTACTCAAGAGCCTTCTCCTCTTTCTTTATCTTAATTTTCTTCTACTCCAAGTCATGTTCCCTCTCATCCCTCTTTAGAGAAATCTCAAATTTCTTCCCCTCCATGTCTTGTACCCTCCCATCCTTCTGTAAAGAAAGCTCAAATTTATTCTCCTCCAAGTCATGTAACCTATCATCCCTTAATAAAGAGAGCTTATATTGTTTCTTTTGAAATTTGAGTGTATCTCTTGCAAATTCAACTTTACCTAGAGTGAAAAGGAATATTAACAAAAGAGAAGAAAATCTCACTTAATTATTAAGAGGTATTCTATCAACTACCAGATTCACATTTCTTGTCAGCTGGCAGATTCCACTGGACTACCCACTGACAATTTTATAAATCATGATAAAAAATACTTGATAAATAAAATAACAGAAAAATCTTGATATAGTATTTATAATAATAAAAATTATTATTATATAAAATAAAAAGATAAAAAATAGTAGAATTATTTCTAGAAGGGATAGAGTGTGGGCAGAATCTACTATTTCCAAACTCAATACAAGAAAAATTATCCACAAAATATCCTTGGACAACTTAACCCAATAAAGCGCCAAACCATGCTGGATATCAATCTCTAGTCAAACAACAGGGCACCCCAGGATGATGGACAACCTTACTTGGACCCCTCAGATCTCACTCCTGGACCAAAAATGGACCCCTCATGGCGCTTTTACAGGACTTTGTTGGATATATTTAATTATCTATCTTATAATTAGTAAAATCACTTTTGTTTAAGTTTTATCCATTCCTTTGATCTTATATTCCTTTCATTTTATTTCCTTTTATCTATTTTCCTTTTAAACTATATCTATAAAATCTGTGATCCCTTATCAGTCACATTAAAGCTTAAAATACTTAATACCTCATTATTACTATGTTTTTTATGGCGCTTCTGAGCCCTTTTTACAAAACCTATTGTCTAGAAAAAACTATACATATCTCCTTTACTTATCAGTCATTTATCTGAGGCTATTTTCACTTTATCTTATCTTAAATCTTGGTTTCTTATCATTTATATTACTGTTTCACTTTCATTTATCTCATTTTCTCTCTTTTTAGTATAGTGTGTGTCTCAGGCTTGAGAAAAATTGTAAGCACATGGTGTGGGAGGCCAAAAAGGCTCTTGACTCGACTCATCCTGAGTAAGACTGAGGAGAATGCAGTTGTCACAGCTTGAGGAACTGTTGGCATACTGCATTCAGGGGGGGTCTGAAAGCCAGATAGTAGAGTTGAGGGTCCGGAGGTCTCTAATGCGCTGTGGGGCAGGTGAAGGTATATTTTACTATATATAGGGTTGTTTCTGTGAAGTAAAGATCATCTTTTAACCCTTTATAAATATTTGCCAAGTTGCCATTTGCCAGAATAACTGCAGTAGAAAATAACCTTACCTCTTGGATATAAAGTAAGTTTTATTGTTTGAACTTTTATTTGTCATTTCCTGCCTCTTAAAAATAATTATTAAAGTGTTATTGGGTCGAGTTCTCACTCTCTATAAGTGTTTAATAGTAGTATTAAATTATATGTAAGTAGTACAACTTGTTATCATCATTATACGTGACACTAACAATATTGTAATCTCTAGAACCTTTTGTTATAATTATTAGATCACTCTCATCCATCTTTTAACTCCCTTATATTATTAAGTGCTATTTATTAGTCGTATAGTAATAGTTCTATTAGTTACACTAGGTAGTAAGATTAGTTGAGTAGTGTTCCTTCTGTTGCGTGGTGCTTAGAGAAAGTGATATTACAGAGACTGTAGTGTTGATTCTCTTTTACTTCACAAAACTCACAAAATAAATAAGTGGGAAGGCTATTGTCTCCAGAGACTGGTATACCTAGCCACAGATATATCCACATATCTTGATATTATTATCTCAACGTTCATTCATATTATTGCTTGAGCTGGTCAGTCCCCACTGTGACTAGTGTGGAGCTGACATTTGGGGGTCTTTCCTATCAACTGGATAGAAGGCCGCGCAAGTTTTTTTTCTATTTTGTTCATAAAAAAATAAAAAAAATTTCGATAACAACAAAGAAAAAAGATAAAAAAAAAAAAAAAAAAAAAAACTCGCTCACAATATTGCATCATCTTTTTGTAATAGTCTACAACGTACGTAGGTAGCAAAATCATACAGAAAGTAAGCTTTATATATCAATACAAAACGAAAAACTCACCTTTTTTCTCATCAAACAGTGAAAAAAGAAATTAACATTTTTCTTCCTAAAGGTTACGCAAAGAAACACGCACCTACTAGAAAGAAAATATCAAACCCCGCGTCGGAAAATTCTTCGGTTTCAAGCGCTGTAAGTTTTCCGGGTGCTTTTTCTCCATGGAGCAAAAAGAAGAAAAAGACTTACCTTAGTCAATTCACAGCCCCTCATCAGCGCCACAGTCTAGGATATAAAACCGACAATCGCGCAGATGGAACAAGCCCTGAAGGGCTATGTCGATCCGGCGGCGGCAGCAAATCTTCACTTCAGAAAGATATCGATCGAGGAGAAGCTCGAGATGAAGGAGGTGGAGTTATTGGTGATGTTCAAACAGCTCGGCCAGAAGGACATATATATCGAAAAGCTACAAAAAAGAATCTTGCTGGTCGAAGATCTCCTCAAAAAAGAGAAGGAGAAAGCAAAGCCCGAGATGGTCGAAGTTTCGAAGAGCGAGCTAGAACGCTTGAGAAAAAAATCGAAAGTCTTCAGCAAGGGAATCAATTAGCCACTTGTCTGGATGATATAGTAAGTAGTCTAATAGATGAATCAATAGACGTACCTGATATTGACGTCTTGCTACTTACAATCCTAGATAACGATTTATTGCCTCTTTTCTTCACGAAGATCACGGAAGAATCGGCGATAACGCGTAGTAGTCAGCTAAATAAGAATCATATTAGTCTGACTAAAATATTACTTACTTTGATGAATTATATGATAGTCATACAATCCTCGTTTAAAACCAACGAAGAGAGTCTTGAGTTCCAAAGTGAGTTGCCTGTGAGAATAAAAAAAATAATTCTTGACACAATAAAAACAAATATCGACGACTTAGTTGTGAGAAATAACAAATTAAGTGATATGAATAAATCTATATTAGATAACCATCAAAAGTTAATATTGAAAATAGATGAGTTAGAAAAGACGAATGCTAAACTAGAAACTGCAGCCAGTGAACAAAAAAATAAACTCACTGAATTTACAAAGCGTTTCCATAGCTTTGAACCATTAATAAAAACGATAATGAAAAAAATTGAACAAAATAGTTCAACGAAGGATGAGGCGATGCTAGATCTAAAAAATGAGATGAGTACACTAAAAAATGTCCTTACAAAAGATAAGGAAACACTTACTTTGGACTTGAAAGCAAGCTATCGCCTTGCCATGGTAGAAACCAAGTCGAAATTCGCCTTGCTGATAAAAGAAAGAATTTCACAGTTAGAAAATAGGTTTCTAACCAGTGAACATAAAAACCCACTGATGAATAAATCCAAAGGTGATACAGAGCATATGTCTGACTCTACCAAATCTAAAAGTGGTGAAAAAAATATGTCAGTACAATCGTCTTACAAAAAAGGTGAAAGACATACGTTACCAAGTGAAGATAATCTTGACGGTAAATCGGATGCACAATCGAATCTGTCCGAGACGATGATATGCGCCTTGCAGGAGTTCCTAGATAAAATAAAAGACAGTGAGAAAAAAATAAATGACTCACCAAGAGAAAAAGGAAAGGGTAAGGAACGTTCTTCCTCCCCTGACCTACCTATGCAGTCCACATCTAAGCAAACCTTAAATGGAGACAAGGTGGAGGACGCGAGCCCTACAGCTAAAAATCCCGTTAAGCACTCGCCAGAGAGAAACTTGAAAAAAGACTTACCTCCACATCAGAGGCGAGTATCTAGTTCAGCATCCTCTATAAGTGATAAAAATGATACCTCATCTTTTATCTACCAATCTAATAAACTTGACAATAAAAAGAGAAGAGCTGATGGCGACAATAAGATGTCTCATAAAGAAAGAGACCTTAAAATTACTAAAGAGTTCATTAATAAAAATATTAATAATTTAAATAAAAACACGCCAAAATTAGATGAATACCCCAGATTTTCTGGTGATAAAAATTCAGATTGGGTTGACTTCTGCAATAGAATTGACAATCTTAAACTAAGCTATAAACTTCATGATGATGAAATAACCTCAAAATTGATTACTATTTTTGAAGGGATAGCTTTTGAGTGGTTCAGTGATATATACCAATCACATCAACATGATGACTGGGATACTTGGAAATCATTAATTTCAAAAAGATTTGGGGGACCAAAATGGCGCCAAACTCAAATTAATGATTTAGATAAATTAAAATATAAATACACTGACAGTATACCACCAATAAAATTTCTACTTACAGTAAGTAAAAAATTGAGAAATATTTATCCTAATATGTCTTTTGAAGATAAAAAGGAAAGGATAATATTTAAACTACCATATAATGTCCAAGATACCATTAAAGCTAGATCATACAAAATAACTGATATAGCAGGTTTTATTGACATATGTGATGAAGTAATACAAAACCAAAGATATTACAGAAAAAATATCTCACAAGATAAAAAACCTTTTGGTGAGAAACAAAACTTTTCTTACCCTCACTACGCAATAAAGGGGGTGGACTTGCTAGCAAGTCCCCAACCTGAACTCAGACTGAACTCATACTGAACTCCTACTGAGCTCTACTTGAAGACCCACAAAAACTGCTCTGCTGAGTGGCTTTCATCCCTGATTGTATGGTTCCTTTGTCAATAGCTCAATGTGTGTTCAATCTGTGGTGAATTTGAGTCCAAGGTTGCGGACTTGCTAACAAGTCCGCCCCCTGTATTGCGCGGTGCCTGATAATAAAATAAGGGAAGACAAAAAACCTAAACCATCTGCCCCTCTACATGGTATAGTTAAACCCAGCCAGAGCAAAATAAATAAGTGCAAAAGATGTGGTAAACCATGGGAAAAAGGGCATAAGTGTGATACTCCAGTTCAGGTGATTGAGGATGAACCAGATAACCCTTCATCTGAGGAAAATGGAAATGATGCCTCAGAACTGAGCAGTTCTTTGCCAGGTGAAGATTCTGAAATAAATATTCTTCAGTGTGTTGATGCAATAATGGTCAATAAAATTGCACATAATGTGTGTCTGCCTTATAACACAAATAAATTGGGAAATATAGTGAACATACAAGAAGCTGAATGTCTGGAGCCAATCCCTCAGAAAGGGAAAATGCACGCCAATTTTAAACCATTGAAAACTATGGTAAGAATCAATGGCCAGGACATCATAGCAGTCATTGATACAGGTGCTGGAGCATCTGTTGCCTCTTCAGCATTAATTGAAAGTATTGATGAACATTGGGAAAGAAACTTATTGCCACCAGATTCCAATAAAACCTGGAGTGGTTATGGTTCAACCCTTAATTGCGTGGGAATATACCCTACTGAAATCATAATTGCACACCAAAAGGGAGCTATAAAATTAAAACTTGAGTTGATCATTATGAAGAATGACAACTTACCAAAAAATATAATTATAGGTAATGATGTTCTATGCTTATATATGTTCAGAATACACCCATGTGACAACTATTTCACAATTGGTAATAATTTTAAAAGAAAATTTATGATAGGTGAAATGTCAACGTACAGAGAAAGTATTAAAATTAATTCTCTAAATACAAATGTCACAACTTCATCAAATGAAGAATTTATGGCTGCTGTAAAGAATATTTCAATCAATGATGATATTAGCATTACTCAAAAAAATGAATTGCTCAAAATCATTATTGATAATGAAAAAGTAATTGCTCATGGTAGGCAACAATTAGGTGAAATAAAAGGTCATCAACTGATAATAAAACTAAATTGTAGTAATGATCAATTACCAAAAAATTTGAAAAGCAAACCTTATTTCACCAGTCCTCAACGCAAAAAGGATATTGAGGAGAATATTAAAACCTTGTTAGACCTTGATGTCATAATGAAGGTTGATAATACTCCCCAAGATGCAATCATTTCACCAGTATTGATTGTATACCAAGGATACAAAGCCAGGATGTGTGGTGACTTCAGAGGTTTAAATGCTGTAAGTGTAACTGATGTATATCCCATGCCCAGAATTAATAGTATTCTATCCAATATTAAAGGGGCTGCATATATATCATCCTTGGATGCCAACAAAGGCTATCATCAAATCAAAGTATTAGAGGATAGTCAAAAATATTTACACATCATAACACATTGTGGTGTGTATAAATATAAAAGAATGCCTTTTGGGCCTAAAGGTGCTCCATCCTGTTTCCAAAGATGTATGGATGAAACCTTTCACTCTCAATTAAGAGAAGGATGGATGACAGTTTACATGGATGATATAATAGTATTCTCAAAAACTTGGGAAGATCATCTACGTCATTTATCAACTGTATTCTCAAAGCTTGATGAAATTAATCTAATAGTCTCACCAAAAAAATGCAGGCTTGGATATACAACAATTAAAGCCTTGGGACATATGGTTTCTGGCTTAATGATGTCTGTAGATGACAACAAGGTGGCAGCCATACAAAACATTCCAGAGCCTACTAATGTCAAACAATTACAAAGTTTTCTTGGAATGTGTGGCTACTACAGACAATACATAAAAAATTATCAAACTATTGCTTTCCCTCTAACTCAATTGCTTAAAAAAGACACAGTCTTTGAGTTTACGGATGCAAGGCATAAAGCCTTTGAAAAATTAAAATTTTGTCTAATGACTGCGCCAATATTAGGTCTTCCAGACTTTGACAAACCATTTATATTGTACACTGATGCAAGTTTTGTTGGTTTGGGAGCAGCGCTACAACAGAAACAGATAGTAGACAACAAAGAAATTGAAGTTGCCATCTGTTTTATTTCAAGATGCCTAAGAGGTGCAGAGTTCAGGTATGGTGGTACACAACTTGAATGCCTAGCAGTTGTATGGGCACTTGACAAACTACATTTCTACCTAGATGGCTCAAACTTTGAAATAGTAACTGATTGCAGTGCTATTAAAAGCTTATTAAGTCTGAAGAGCCCTAGCAGACATATGTTCCGCTGGCAACTAGCCATCCAGGAGTAAAAAGGTAGAATCTCTATTATTCATAGAGCAGGTACAAAACATCAAAATGCTGATGTATTATCCAGAACACCTCTCCCTAATAATGGAGACAACCCTGCTGGAGTCCCAGATCATGATGAAACTTATGAAATATATGGCTTACATATAGTTGATTTGGACAATGAATTCTGTAAAGAATTAAGTGACTCCTATAACAAGGATAAAAACTTGAAGAAATTAGTAATCATTTTGAATACACCAGCTAATGACAATAGTGAATTAATCAATTCACTAGATGGACCATTTATAAAATTGGTTAAAACTGGTAAATATATGATAGAAGAAAATCTATTGTATTACCGTAAGGGTCCATTTCACAGGCTAGTAATCAACCCTGAGATGAAAGAAACCTTTCTTAAATTATGTCATGATGATGTAATCTCAGGACATTTCAGTCTTGAAAAAACACTTGACAAAATTAAAACTACTGTCTGGTGGCATAATTAGCAACATGACACAGAACAGTATGTCAAAACTTGTGATGTTTGCCAAAAAGCAAATAAACAAACTGGCAAAAGATATGGTTTATTACAGCATATTGAAATGCCAAAGAAACCATGGGATATGGTTAACATGGACTTTGTGACCGGTCTACCCCCAGCAGGTGTAATGAATTATAATTCTTGCCTAGTAATAATAGATAGGTTCTCAAAAAGAACTAAATTCATTCCCTGTCACAAAGAAATTGATTCTAAAGAAGTGGCACAAATTTGGTGGAAAGAAATGTTCCCAGAATTTGGTATTCCAAAGGCAATAATCTCAGATAGAGATACAAAATTTACATCTGAATTTTGGAAGAGTCTCATGAAAATTGTGGGATGTCAAATTAAATTATCAACAGCACATCATCCACAGACTGATGGTCTTGCAGAAAGAATGATACAATCCTTAGAGGACTTGATCAGAAGATACTGTGCATTTGGTCTTTTATATGTGGATGAAGATGGATTATCTCATGATTGGGTTAATCTGCTACCGGGTTTAGAATTTGCATACAATGCAACTAAACACTCAACAACTGAAAAAATTCCATTTGTGGTAGAGAAAGGTTTAATACCAAATCAACCTAGAAGTTTAATCAACTCTAAACTAGCAGAAATGGATTTCCACCCTGGAGCCATTAGCTTTACAAAAATGCATGACATGGCAAGAGTACATGCTCAGAAATGCATTGAAAAATCATTCAAATATGAAAAAGAAAAATGGGATAAATCTCATAAAATGAACAATATTAAGGTAGGAGATCAAGTTTTACTGTCCACAGTTCATTTTAACAACCTCAATACTAATCAAAAATTGAAAGATACTTTTGTGGGACCATTTCTTGTATTGAGAAAAATTGGTGAAAATGCTGTAGAGCTTGACCTTTACAAACCATTTTCAAGGAAACACCCAGTATTTCCTATCTCATTGCTAAAAAAGTATGAGAATTCAGATCCTGCAATCTTCCCTGCCAGAGCTAAAAAACAGAAAGCTTTACCAGATATGGTGGATGAGGAACCAGTCATTGATAAAATAATAAATTATAAGTTGGTAAAAGAGGGCAACAAAAAGATAAGACATTACCTTATACGTTATAAAAACCTAGCATCTGATTATGATAGATGGGTACCAGAATCAGAAATTAAAAATTCTGCTGTGTTACTCAGAAATTTCAGAGTAGAAAAAAGAAATGATAAATAAGCATTTTTTTATTGTTTTTTTTCTCTGGGCAAGTGTCAGCTGGCAGATTCCACTGGACTACCCACTGACAATTTTATAAATCATGATAAAAAATACTTGATAAATAAAATAACAGAAAAATCTTGATATAGTATTTATAATAATAAAAATTATTATTATATAAAATAAAAAGATAAAAAATAGTAGAATTATTTCTAGAAGGGATAGAGTGTGGGCAGAATCTACTATTTCCAAACTCAATACAAGAAAAATTATCCACAAAATATCCTTGGACAACTTAACCCAATAAAGCGCCAAACCATGCTGGATATCAATCTCTAGTCAAACAACAGGGCACCCCAGGATGATGGACAACCTTACTTGGACCCCTCAGATCTCACTCCTGGACCAAAAATGAACCCCTCATGGCGCTTTTACAGGACTTTGTTGGATATATTTAATTATCTATCTTATAATTAGTAAAATCACTTTTGTTTAGGTTTTATCCATTCCTTTGATCTTATATTCCTTTCATTTTATTTCCTTTTATCTATTTTCCTTTTAAACTATATCTATAAAATCTGTGATCCCTTATCAGTCACATTAAAGCTTAAAATACTTAATACCTCATTATTACTATGTTTTTTATGGCGCTTCTGAGCCCTTTTTACAAAACCTATTGTCTAGAAAAAACTATACATATCTCCTTTACTTATCAGTCATTTATCTGAGGCTATTTTCACTTTATCTTATCTTAAATCTTGGTTTCTTATCATTTATATTACTGTTTCACTTTCATTTTTCTCATTTTCTCTCTTTTTAGTATAGTGTGTGTCTCAGGCTTGAGAAAAATTGTAAGCACATGGTGTGGGAGGCCAAAAAGGCTCTTGACTCGACTCATGCTGAGTAAGACTGAGGAGAATGCAGTTGTCACAGCTTGAGGAACTGTTGGCATACTGCATTCAGGGGGGGTCTGAAAGCCAGATAGTAGAGTTGAGGGTCCGGAGGTCTCTAATGCGCTGTGGGGCAGGTGAAGGTATATTTTACTATATATAGGGTTGTTTCTGTGAAGTAAAGATCATCTTTTAACCCTTTATAAATATTTGCCAAGTTTCCATTTGCCAGATTAACTGCAGTAGAAAATAACCTTACCTCTTGGATATAAAGTAAGTTTTATTGTTTGAACTTTTATTTGTCATTTCCTGCCTCTTAAAAATAATTATTAAAGTGTTATTGGGTCGAGTTCTCACTCTCTATAAGTGTTTAATAGTAGTATTAAATTATATTTAAGTAGTACTACTTGTTATCATCATTATACGTGACACTAACAATATTGTAATCTCTAGAACCTTTTGTTATAATTATTAGATCACTCTCATCCATCTTTTAACTCCCTTATATTATTAAGTGCTAGTTATTAGTCGTATAGTAATAGTTCTATTAGTTACACTAGGTAGTAAGATTAGTTGAGTAGTGTTCCTTCTGTTGCGTGGTGCTTAGAGAAAGTGATATTACAGAGACTGTAGTGTTGATTCTCTTTTACTTCGCAAAACTCACAAAATAAATAAGTGGGAAGGCTATTGTCTCCAGAGACTGGTAGACCTAGCCACAGATATATCCACATATCTTGATATTAACATCTCAACGTTCATTCATATTATTGCTTGAGCTGGTCAGTACCCACTGTGACTAGTGTGGAGCTGACATTTCTCCAGAAAATCATCAATGGAAGAAAAAGGGGTTTGGTAAAAACTATCTCTTTTTTTCTTTCTATGAATGTTGGAATTCAAAGCAGTTGATTGTCTTTCCTTTTTTTTGGAGGTAACATTTTCCTCTTCATCATTGATGCTAGCTTCAGACTCACTTATTTGAGGATCCTGGGTTTGTTCTTTAGCCTTTTATGAAATAAATAAAATAAAATAACTAGACAAGAAATAAAAACTTATTTGAGTGGGATCATGTTGCTTTAAATCACCAAAAGGATCTATTGGAAAGCTATCTAGATTTGTTGAATTTAGAAAAAGGGAGGCTTGAGTGGAGGAAGATGATGGGAAAAGATTTTTTTGACATCATGTTAAGAGATATTATCTTCACCATTCAGCATGTTGGAAGTATTAAAATCATCTCTCTCTCTCTCCAAAAATAGCATCCATCTCTTGAAAGTATGGACATAGTGATTCAAGTTTATTGTCTATGGATTTTATGCCCTTACTGATATCAATGTTGGTAATACCAAAACCAGTAGAGAATGAAAGAGTCTTTTCCTTCTTGTATTTGTCTCAATAGTTCTTGAAGCATTCAGACATCTGTTTGGTAAAAGATCTATCCTTCCCTTTTTCTTATTTCATAATTCATTGGCCATTAGAAGATAGCCATTGACTTTTGATGCAGAGAGCCATCCTACTTTAGTTGCATTCTCAGTTCAAAACAAGAATCATAATTAGTTTTTATTTTAAGATAGTTGATAAGTAGGAGATAATCATCTTTTTTTAGTTGAACAGTCTTTGATTTTTAGCTGAGCAGGGAAAGAGGGAGTAATGGGATTTGATGAGAAACTGGTGGAAGCCTGCCTTTGAGAAGATCTATGATTAAAAGGCATGTTGAGATATTTGATGATGAAAAGTAAAAGAAACAAACAGATTAGATGGGGAGTGGATTTGAACAGATAGAATTAATATACAAGATGGGAGTGTGCAGCAAGGCAGGAAGCCTGGGATATCCAGAAAGTTGTCCAAGATGTGGTTGTGAAAAATTGACAATAAAAATGTCAGATAAAGGTGAACATTGACATTTAAAAGGTCTAATAACCCATTTATTAGAAAAATTAATTGTGGAAAATAACTGGGGGTATAATGATTTTTATCCACCAGTAAATTAATTGCGGATAGTTCAACATTGATACCCCCTATTTTTTTATGGGAAAAACAAGAAATGCGCTTCAAATCACTTAAAAGCTGAATAAATGTGCTATAAATATAATAATATTAAAAATGAATCTTGACAGATCAATTTGTCTTAACTAGAAAAATTTTTTTGGCCACTCAAATGCGTAAAAATAAAAATTTTCAAATTTGGTGTTTTTTATGCCATAAATGGCTTCTGTATACTGGCCACATACTGCCTGCATTTTTCCCATGTGAATAGCTTCATTTTTAGCAAAGTTAGATTTTTCACACTATAATTACCCCAGATTCTACGGCCACTGTGCAAAAACACACTTAAATAGGTGACAGGGTCTTATTTAGTGTCCTACTTTAATTATAGGTGCATTGACCTTATTATATGCACTAATTTCATTAATAACCTCAAGCTTGGAACCTTTAATTCACTAACACACTTAAATTTTCCTAAATTAGTCAAGGATTTACCCATGCAAGTGCATGCCAAGGACTGCATGTAGTTACCCCACATCTCACACCCTTTTTTGGGTTTTTCAGTGGTTTCTCAGTCATTATTGGTTATTTTTGGATGGGGATTTCACATAGTTTGTTTTCATAATTAGCCCCATAATTTCTACTGTTGATCTTCCTTAATATTGTGTAATATTTTGAGTTTTTACTTCTCTTTTTAGTCTTTAATTTTAAGGTATTACAGGCATACGCTCTCTTTTTTTCTTATACTTTATTTTTGATGGATTATCCCTATTACTACAGGATTTTGGTGGGTGATATCATTCTTATTATGTTATTGGTCACTCTTTATTTTATTAGACATGTCTATTATCTAGAATGAAGTATAATTAGACGTGTAAAGTATTGGTAAATCAAGGGAGCCATTGGAGGAAATATTGGGTATAAAAGGAGGGTGTTTTTGGTCTTGTTTTCTACATTCTTTATCATTAAAATAAGATATATAAACAATAAAATTATAACACATATCAAAAGTACTTATTGAGCCTTTGAATAGTATCTGAAGTATTACATCTGTTTTTCACCAACTATAAGATTGTAACCCATTTATAATTAGTGAGCTTTAAATTACTGACACCCTTATATTGAGCTATATTTCAATAGTTATTGGATTTTTACTATAGTGTTCATATAGGACAATTAGAATCTTCTATAAAACTGACTATTCAAGCTATTTAATGTCTTGGTACTTGATCTCAGCTTGACAGGTTGAGATAAGTAAAATTCCCTTTTTTCTCTATTTCTGGTAATTTTTATATCAAGAATCCAGGACACTTTGCCCTGGTCATCCATCTCAAACATATTTTTCAATTTTTCTTTTAAATTTAGGAATATTCTTGCCACAGATAACAAGGTCATCAACATGAATGTAAATAAAAAAAGGTTCATTGTTGTTAAAATTAGAGAATACACATGGATAAGCAGGATTAGGAGTAAAAAAAATGGAAGAAAAGAATTCCTTGATACACCAATACTAACACCTGGACTCTTATTGAGGCCATACAAGGATTACACAAGCGTTAGACAGGAATTAGGAGTTTTTGTGCCATTTTATCCTTCAGGAATGCAGATGTATATGTCTTCTTTAGGGACACCATAAAGAAAGGCAGTTTGCACATCCATTTGATGAACTTAATAATTGTTTTGTGCAGAAATGATTAGGAGAGTTTTCAAGGAGGAAATTTGTCCAGTGGGGGCAAAAGTATCATTGTAATCACAACCTTCAGTTTGTGGAAACCCCTGAACACCCAGACAAGCCTTGAATAGTGATAAGCTCCCATCACCATCAGTTTAATTTTTAAAGACACATAAATTTCTTAGTAGATTCCTGACTTTAGGTAAAGGAGCATGCTTCCATACCTAATTTTTATCAATATACTTTGATTCTGGACCAACGGCATCCTTTGACATCAAAGTTTCTGGACCAGTCACAGCCTGAGAAAATTGTTTTGGAACATTTCCTAGTTCAACAACCAAATTACAGCTGCAACAAAGTCATTATGAATTAGGAGGCAGAATGTTTCTAGTCATATTTTTAGCAGCAGGAAGATCTTTTGGAATCCACAGATAATGTTTTCCATTGCATGGGATATCAGTATCTATTTTGGCTGTTAAAGAAGAATTAGTCATCAAGTTTGAGGGAGCATGTGGACTTTTCCTATGTGAATTGTCAACTGAGACAACATCAAAGATGGGAATTTTGGGAAAAGGAACTGGAATGTTGTTTTTGGCCATAATCTGATGTGAAAGGTCAAAAGAGTTGTCTCAGACTTGCACCTTGTGATTAATAATGAACTGATCTAGAGCAGGAGAATATATCTTGTAATAGCAATGACCCTCAGCATATCCAATGATGATGCTTCTTTCCCCTGTGGGTGAAAATATAGAGAGTCACCTAGCTTTAGGAATTTTGAATACTAAATAACACACAAATACATGTATCTTACCATAAGAAACTGGAAATTTTGGATCCCAAATCTCAATAGTTGACTTTTTGTTGATGGTGGTGGATGGTGTGAGTTTTAAGAGATAGATAGCAGTAGAAATAGCTTCTGCCCACCAAATACCATCTAATACACAAGTAACTAACATAACACGAGCTTTTTTGACCAGTGTCCTGTTACCTCTCTCAGAAAAGGGTTTATGTTGATGAGTATAGGGCACCGTTGTGAGTTTATTGATTCCTTTGATTTTAAAAAGAGAGTCAAAAGTAGTATTTACAGATTCACCACCATTATCAGTAAAAACTTTTGTGACCCTTATTTCACACTTATTTTTGGAAGAATTGAGATAAGTTTTGAAAGAATCAAAAGTTTCTGATTTTAGATTTAGGAAATATATAGTTTGGAACCTTGAGAATCCATCAACAATCTGAAGAAAATATTTATTACTGCCTTTGGGTTTGGAGTGATAGGACCACATAGGTCCATATGAATAGTTTCAAGAGGTTTGTCAGGAATGGAATAATTACCAGAAAATGGAAGTTTGTGAGATTTAGATAAGATACATGGCATACTAATTAACTGAGTAGATTCATTATCTGGAAACATAAGTTGCACTACTGAGTTGTTTGGATAGCCAATTGTGTTGTGAGTTCTTATTAATGATGAACTCAAGGTGACAGAATAGATTGTGTCAGTTTATGCTAGTATATAAGTATGATTTAACAGTAAATATTAATGGTCCAACTACTTATTGATAAAGAATTTAGTGATCAAACCTCAGGGGAAGACTAAAAAAATATTTATTCTCAATTAAACTCACAATACTTGGATTTTATGTGTGCTAGTGGTGGAAAATAGAATAATAAAATATAGTTATAGCTTATATAAAGATAATATCAATTTTTTAATGCCTTATAATATATTTATATATGATAATAATTGTTTTTTAATGTTTTTTTAATGTGTAGTAAGTAAGTGATGTCTAATAACCATCAAAATCCTCCCTTACTTATACCAAAATCCACTGGAGTGCACAGACCTTCAATCCAGATGATGTCACTGCTATCCCCAGCAATAACAACACTGTGAGGGCCCATCTCCTCCCCATGGCTTCCACTTCAAGAAGTTTCAACACTCAGACCTCCAGTAAGGACCCTCTATCACAATTAATGATACCACAGACCCATACCATAAATAGAATAACCTGATAAAATTGGATACCATAAAGAAACAGGTAAAATAACATATCCAAAGAGGATAAAATGAAGCCCAAAGCATATAGAGGAACCAAATTAACTTTCCAAGCTCCCAATAACATCCCCAAGCATCCATATTAACCCAGTAATCATATCCCAACCCATAAATCTGTGAAAATCCATCCAAGGAAGCAGATTAAGTTGTCCAAACTGGATATATGCGCCTGAAATAGGTGTATATGCTTGTTTAGGCATTGTGAGTCCACTGGATATGTTCATATGACCTAAAATAAGCAGAAAAATAAAAATTATAGGCTATTAAGAGGTTAAAAACCACTTATAGACCTAAACATACATAATATAACTACATATTTCACTGAATATGAGGTTTATGTATACATATAAGCTTATGTATGTCTATATTTACTTAATATAACTTAAGATAAGTATATTATGATTCTATTAACACCTTAATAATATTTATTAGGCTATACATAAGCTATTTAAACTACTATAAGTCATATAATAGTGTAATAAATATATATATATGTATTATAACCATATATATAAGTATTTTAACCTTATTTTTAAGTAATAAGCTTAATGTAATTAAGGTTATCTTCTTTTAACCATAAGAATTACTCAGTCCTGGAGATACCTAGTCTGACACTCCCTCACCCAAAAAAAACAATAAAAAAAATTTTAAGACATTTTAATTAATAAGTAAGGAGTGAATAGAAAAAGAATTTTAAAAATTTCTAAGATACATATACTGAGTTTTACAGTATTATTTGGATTTAAATTTTTTAAAGAGATATTTATAATCATATATTTCATTTTCAGGAATCCACTGGCCATATTCACTTGATTTCTTTTTAAACCTTAATAGATAATCAACTCCCTTTTCTTTAGTAAGATGTCTCTTTTTAAGTATCTTTTCAATTTCTGCCTTTTCAACTATTTCTTCAGGGTTCTGTTTACGCCTTCCTGATCTTCTTGGAAATAGAGTAGTATCATTAGAATGGTATGGTTTTATAAGAGAAATAGGAAATACTGGATGTTTTCTATCATATGATGCATATAGAATAACTTCAACAGCAGTGTTAACAACCATCTTTTTAACTACAAATGGTCCAATGAATGGATCCTTCAATTTAACATTACCATTTAAATTGAAATGTAGTGTAGAAATAAGGACTTCATCACCCTCTTTGAACATTTGTTCTTTATGGGCATTATCCCATCTTTTCTTCTCATACTCAAATGCCTTATTTATACATTCTTGAGCATGCTTTCTGCATAATTCTTGCATCTGAAGAAAAGATTTTGTCCCTGGATGGATATCCAATCTGGGTAATTTATTAAGAGTTTTAGCAGGGATATTAGGTACATAACCCAACCATAGCTCAAATAGATTTTTGCTAGTGACAGAATGTACTGTACTATTGTATGCAAATTCTAAACCTGGGATAAGGGTTACCCAATCATGGGTGAATTTGTCATTATCTTTAAAGTCATGACCAAAAGCACAATATCAACTTATCATATCTTCTAAAGTTTGTCTCATTCTTTCTGCTAGCCCATCAGTTTGTGGATGGTGTGCAGTAGAAAGTTTTAATTGACACCCTGAAAAATCCATAAGTGATATCCAGAACTCAGAAGTAAATTTTGGATCTCTGTCATAGACTATTGCTTTGAGGAAACGTGCTATATTTAAAATTTGTGTCCACCATATAAAAGCTAAGTCCTTTGCAGAAACCTCTTTGTGGGTAGGAATAAATTTACACATTTTTGTAAATCTATCTACAATTAACCAGCAGGAGTCATAACTCTTATGCACTGCTATTGGCAAACCTGTTACAAAGTTCATTTTAAATATTTCCCATGGAGATTTTGGTTGCTCAATTTGTTGTAATAAACCAGCTCTTTTACCTGTTAATCTTATAGATTTTTGACAAGAATCACATTTCTCAACATATTTTTGAACATCATCAGACATTTTAATCCACCAAGCTGTATTTTTTACTCTGGTTAATGTTTTATAGAAGTAAAAATGTCCTGCTAATATATCATCATGACATATATTTAACATTAACTCCTTCATTGAAGGGGGAATTACAATTACATTTCTTAATTTCTTCCTGTAATATATAAAACCATCCTCAATGGAAAATTTTCGTTTTTCTAATGCTTCTTTATACTTATGTGGCAATGTTTTTATTAAAACACTCATTACAGCATTAGATGGATCAATTAATATTGTAGTAAGTTTACTCAAGTCAGGATCTGAAGCATAACTATCAAGAATTGATTGCATAAATTCATCCTCAAGAACTACAATATAAATTCCATAAATGTTAATAATCTCTCTTTCACAAACATAACCAGGATTATCATCATTATTGGGTAGAGGTACTCTAGATAAAATATCTAAATTAGAGTGTAAAGTTCCTTCTCTATGTGTAACATTCATCCATCCTCTAAATTCTTGTACAGTTTATTCTCATCTAAACATATGTCTATTAGGATTTTTCATGTTTAAGAGTGACTTAACTGCACTACAGTCAGTTATTAACTCAAATTTTTGGTCTTCCAGGTAATAATTTAGCTTCTCAACAGCATATAATACTGCCAAACATTCAAGTTGAGTAGCACCATATTTTAATTCACTACTTCTTAGAGTACGTGAAATATAGCAAATTGCTACTTCTGACATTTTTCCTTCAATAAGTTGTTTTTTATGCAAAGCAGAACCCAGACTAATAAAACTTGCATCTGTATACAATACAAAAGGCAATTGGAAATCTGGTAATCCCAAGATAGGAGCTGTGAACAAACATTCTTTCAACTTATGAAAATCCTGTTGTCTTTCATTTTTCCAAATGAAAGCTTCTGATTTCTTTATCAGTGTGGTCAATGATGCAGCAATTAATTTGTGGCTCTTTATATATTGTCTATAATAACCACACATACCAAGAAAAGATTTTATATCCTTTACATTTTGAGGAATTCCAATATTCTTGATTGCAGCCACCTTATTTTGGTCTACACATATTTGTAAGCCAGATACAATATGACCAAGCACTTTTAAAGACTCAAACCCAAATTTACATTTTTTGAATACAAGGCTCATTTTTATTTCATTCATTTTCTGAAATACCTTCTTTAAATGGCTTAAGGGTTCATCATATGCCGTAGAGAACACTATGATGTCATCAATGTATACCATTAACCATCCTTCAATCATTTAATTATGGAATGTTATATCCATTAACTTCTGAAATACTGAAGGAGCATTTTTTGGTCCAAATGGCATCCTGACATATTTATATATTCCCATATGTGTTTTTATCAAAAAAAATTTCTGTGAATTCTTTTCTACAAGAATCTGATGGTACCCTTTATTTCCATCTAGGCAAATTATATATTTAGCACCTTTAAGGGTAGCATGTATAGATGCAATCCTTGTAAAGGGATTAATATCATCCACTGTGAATGTATTGAATGCTCAATAATCACCCCACAGTCTTGCTTTATCTTGTTTATAAGAAATTAGCACTGTTGATATTACACTATATTTTGGTGTAGTTTCAACCTTTTTAAGAATGTTCATTTTTAATAACATCTTAATATTATCTTCTATGTCTTTCCTCTTCATTTTTGAAGCAGGATATGGTTTCTTTTTAAGACTAGCAAGAATATTATTCATATCACAGGTTAAACTAATTTTCATTTCATAAGCTTTCACAAGGCCAAGTTCATTGGTTACATGTGCAAAAGCCATTGGAAATACCTTAATTAAGTCCAAAATATTTTTTTTCTCAGCTTCACTTATCTGAGTGCCAAATGATGCTTTTGAAATTTCTGTCTCCGGAAGTTTCTTTCATTGGATTCTCTTCCTTTGCAAGGAATATTTATTACTGACTCAATGTGTAAGACCGTGTTAAAAGAATTTATTTTAAATTTCCTTTTACCATTCATTCCAATTGTAAAATTATTATAAGAAGGTTCTAATTTAAAATTCAAATTAGTCAGAATGTCATTTCCAATGATAAAACAGTTACTACAATTAGTATTATCCATTACTACAAAGTCACAAGTTACTGTAACATAACCATGTTGATTTTTAAATAAAACAGCAGCTTTGTATCTACAAATGGGGTGTAGTACTGATCCAAAACCTCTCCAATTTTTACTTTGAAGGGGTTCAAGCTTTGACTTATACTCACTATCAATTTTCTGAAATTTATTTGTTGAAACAGCAGAACCAGATGCTCCTGTGTCCAATACTATATTTACATTTTCTCCACAAATGATATCTGGAACCATGATAGATGTCATTTTCAAGTTATCAGCTTGTATATCCTTAATGATTTCAGCATCCTCAAAATTCATTAAAGATTCATTTGAGTCCATATTTAATGTTGGAGTTTCAAAGATGGACAAATCATCTTTCAACATACAGACTTCATTTTCAGCACTATATGAGATATTACTGTCAAAATCACTTGAATCTTTACTTTTTTCTGTTTCATTTTCAGATTCATGCTGATTTTCAAAAATATTTCTATTATTCTCACATTTGTGACCTTTAACCCAAGGTTTATTACACTTATAACAAGTATTAGTTTCATACGTTTTAGGTACTGCAGGTGAAGTAGGTTTTTTCTGCTTCTCCTGAAGTGTTTTTAAATTCTGATTTTTCACAGGTTCATTATTTTGTTTATAAGTGGTGTACCTTGCTTCATACTTATGGTTTAATGATATTTCATTTCAAATATTAATAAATTCAGAATATTCATTAACCATTATTGTTCTAGCTACAACAATTTCTATGAAAGATATAAGTAATTTATATATTATCTTATCTTTCCATAAGTTAAAATCCATGTTTGGCTCAATGGCTTTTAATATTTTTTTAAATCTATTAAAAAAACCATAGGTTTGTCACCATTCAACTTATTATTCCTAGTTTTCTCATATAATCTTTGCTGAGTGAGCCTGAATTTATAACCTCCAAATTGTTTTTCAATTAGTTGTTTCCATTCAGCCCAAAAGTAATCTTTACCCTCACTCAAAACAGCTTCAAACAATAATAAATCAAAATCTTTAAATAAAGAAATTAATTTTGATGCTATTTCTTTATCTGGTAACTTATATATGAATTTCAAGTTGTCAATTCTTTGGATAAAATGTTTCCAATCAGAGCTGGCTTCCCCATCATAAGTTGGGCACTGATCTATCTTAGGCCAGTTCTTCTGATTGAATTTTTTTTCACTAATCCTAGGCAAATTCAATAAAACATTTACTCTGGATAAATGGTCTTGTATTTCCTCTTGCACGGATTTGTGACCTACATTTGTATTTTCAGACTTGACACTACCACCAGATGGTTTTACTTGTGGTGGTATGGGAAATGATTGAGATTCATTTTTGCCAATGAAAGAATTATTATTATACTGAGTATACTTATGATTATCCTGATTTATAAGTAGATTAGCAGTTTCAATCTCAACTTTAGTCAATCTTTGTAGCAGCTCAGAGACACTTTTATTTGTCTGGGCAAAGGATAACTGTTTTCTTGATTCAGTTTTCAATAAATGTGCTTCATACAACTTTTCTAACTCACAGAATTTGTTTGAAAGTTCACTATATTTATTACCCAAAGAATCATACTTAAGAGTTAGATCCAAGTGTTCATTCTCTAATTCTTTATTTCTTGTTGCCAGTTTAGAAATTTTCAATGTCAAGGACAAAATTGTATCACTTGTGAGCTTAACTGCCTGTTCCTCACAATCAGTCATTCTATTCCATAATGCTAAAACAATTCTTAGGACAGTAGGGTTATTATTAAACCTTCACAATTTTTTCACTGCTTTGTAAAATTCTCATCTCACTAGTAAGTGGTTGCAACTGAGGATCAAATTTATTATTATTATAAATATTACTGTTGTTATTGACAAAAGATAAGTCAGGTGTATCTACATCAAAACCTAATTTTCTCAAGTCCTCCTCAATTCTCTGTACAGATTTTAGATCAGTAATATTACCTATATTGTAATCATCAGTATTGTGTTCAATCTGAGAGGGAAATCTTCTTACCACGGGATTTGTGCAAGCCCTGATTTTTGGTACTTTTGCTTTCCTTTGTAGGGGTGAGCTGAGGAATTCTGATGAGGGGGAGGATCCCTGTTGCAATTGTGACTGGACCATTGCTGGTGGAACCAATCCAACTTCCATTTTTCTACCAGGATTTTTTCCTGGGAGTGATGTGACTCTCCTTGGGTAGGGGGTTGTTGGCTTGGCTGCCCTACCTTTAACTCTGCCAAGGTCTGATTCATCTGTTGGAAACCCACCTTGCAGTTGTTTTTCAACTGCTCTACCTCCTTTACCATGAAAGACTTTGATTCCTCCAGTTTCAGAACCTGCTTTTCCAGATGGGACAGTTGAACCTGCAGAGGAGGTGAAGACTTTTTGATTGTTATCTTTTTTAAGAGGGTTTCCTTTTCCCCTATGCTCATTGACTCTGGTTGTGGGTAGGATTGACCCTCCATGGTGATGTCCTGGAGCAATGTTTTTAGCTTTAGACATGGTGTTATAAGCAGGTTTTTCACTTACATTGTCCTGTTGAGCACTCATTGTGTCTTCAAATAACAATTTTATACGTCTTCAAAAGGGAAAACCTATATGATAATTAATAGACAAAAAAAATTGGCAATACAATTACTAATAAAAGCTCTGGAGCTTACCCTGAATTTATATCTTTATTTATTTAAATAAAATATGAGAAAAGTTTGAAAAAATCTGTGAAAAATAAAAAAATAAGTTTAACTAGACCTTTATAAGGGTGAATAATTAGCTTACAAGGCTTTAACCAAATACCAATTTAATTGTGTGTTATATTGGTGACCAAATACCAAGTGAAATTGGGTTTATATTGGGTACAGTTACTACTGTAAATACCTAATTTTCATTTTTTAAAAAATTAGTACAATTATTATAAGGGTTCTTTTACGCAATCACTGACCTATGATGACCCACTAATGTGCTGCAGACCCAAATATTTGGTTTTTGTGAGATATACTAGAGTAAAAATCATGTCCTAAGGCTTATACTAAATAATAATAAGTAATAACTAAGGAGAGACCCCCAATTGTCAGTTTATGCTAGTATATAAGTGTGATTTAATAGTAAATATTAATGGTACAACTACTTATTTATAAATAATTTAGTTATTAAACCTCAGGGAAAAACTAATAATATAGTTATTCTCAATTGAACTCTTAATACTTGGAATTTATGCGTGCTAGTGGTGGAAAATAGAATAATAAAATATAGTTATAGCTTATATAAAGATAATATCAATTTATAAATACCTTATAACATATTTCTATATTATAATAATTGTGTTGTAGTAGTTTTTTAATGTTTAGTAAGTAAGTGATGTCTAATAACCGTCAAAATCCTCCCTTACTTATACCAAAATCCACTGGAGTGCACAGACCTTCAATCCAGATGATATCACTTCTATCCCTGGCAATTACAGAACTGTGAGGGCCCATCACCTCCCCATGGCTTCCACTTCAAGCATTTTAAATACCCATAATTCCAGTAAGGACCCTCCATCACAATTAATGATACCACAGACCCATACCATAAATAGAATAACCTGATAAAAGCGGATACCATAAAGAGACAGGTAAAATAACTCATCCAAAGAGGATAAAATGAAACCCAAAGCATATAGAGCAACCTAATTAACTTTCCAATCTCCCAATAACATCCCCAAGCATTGATATTAACCCAGTAATCATATCCCAACCCATAAATCTGTGAAAATCAATTCAAGGAAGCAGATTAAGTTGTCCAAACTGGATATATGCACCTGAAATAGGGGTATATGCTTGTGTAGGCATTGTAAGTCCACTTAATACGTCTATATGACCTTAAATAAGCAGAAAAATAAAGGCTATAGGCTATTAAGAGGTTAAAACCCACTTATAGACCTAAATATACATTATATAACTACATATTTCACTGAATATGATGTTTATGTATACATATAAGCTTATGTATGTCTATAATTACTTAATATCACTTAATATATATGTATATTATGACTCTATTAACACCTTGATAAGATTTATTAGGCTATGTTTAAGCTATTTAAGCTACTATAAGTCATATAATAGTGTAATAATTATATATATATGTATTATAACCATATACATAAGTATTTTAACCTTATTTTTAAGTAATAAGCTTAATGTAATTATAGTTATCTTATTTCAACCATATGAATTACACCTTTCTGGAAATATTTAGGCTGAAAGATTGCATTTTCAGTAGATAGAGGAAATTAAAGAACATTTCATCCAGTGAGCACCAAAAAACAAAGTTGTTTTTTCATCCAATAATTGGGCATGAGTTCCACATCCTTTAATGCTGTAGTTTTTCTTGAGTAACCAGCTACCAAGATAAGGGTGGATTGAGCTTCTTTAACATAAAGCAAATTTGTAATGGAGAACATATTGAAATTAATTTTAAAGACAGCAGTACCAGTTCCAAGTGCTTCAATATAGCTCCCATTAGCAGTGAGAAGAACCTTGGTGGTGGGGGCATAATTTTTAAAGAATTGTTTTTTATTAAAGAGTGAAAATGAAACACCACTATCTAGTACAGAAAAGGTGGAAAAATTGGCTGGTAATCCAACAGCTAGAGCATTTCCTTCACATTCCTTTTTATGTTGATAATAGTCATAGTGTTTATCATGATGTAGTTGGAAACAGTTGGCTTCTGAATGAGGTTCCGATGGATTATGTTTCCCACTATTACAAAGATATTTTCCTTTAATATAAAATTCCAGGCTTTATTTTGAATTATTGTTTTTCCTTTGTTTGAAGTCTTTTTTTAATTCAGTGAGTACTTCATCAATAGTGGGTCCTTTTTTTAAATTTGACATTGATGAAGATGAGGATTGCAACATTTTGATAGAACTCAGGAATGACATGAAGAATATAGAATGAAATGGCTGTTTGAAGTGTCTCCATAGTGAATAGTGAAGGTGATACTTCTTTGAGTAGTTTGAGAGAAGCACAAAAATCTTTAATAGAGGTCAAAATGTTATTTTCTCCAAAATTAAAATTTGAAATTTTAGCAATAATGCTGGCACAATTTTCAGCAGATGTGGAGGCATAATGTTACTTGATTTGTTCCCATAGTTTGGAAGTATCAAATATTTCATTGTCTGGAAAAAAATGAGTATGATTATTGGTATTTAGGAGCATTCACAGAATCATTTCTTTTTCATTCTTTTTTAAGTTAAAGATTTTGAGATCAGCGGAATCTGCTGTGGTGTTCCAAAGCTCAGTAGGCCTTTGGAGTGCGTATTTGGAGGTATTTGTTATGTAGGGTATAGTTGGGGTTATAGTGTTTTTTATTGGGGTTTGTTAGTTTTTAGATGTCTGGCTGTGTTTTTGCAGGCTTAAGTGAGGGCTACTTATTATGTCTCAGTTTAATGTCCTTTCTTTTCTCATCATTTTTGTATCTGTTATGTGTGACTAGCTTGTTTCTACATGTAGTTACTCTTTTTTTGTTGTTTAGAGGGTGTTTTTGGGAGTTTAAAGGCCTAAAAGCATCTTCCCACCGCGGGGAAGCCCGCCTGCCTCTAAGAAGATGTCCCTACGTTGGAATCCAGCCCACCGGTGCAGGTGGAAGCTTCTGGAGGCGTTTTTAAGCATGTAGAGAGGTGGGTGAGTTAAATTTGGCTGGGAGAAAGTCAGGGTGGTCTGTGTGTGAGATAATTAAGCAAGTTTAAGGATATTCTAGTTTATCATCAGCCATCTGGTATATCTGGAATATCTGTGCTTCACTCTTTTGTGTGTTTTTTTGGCATCTTTTGGCTGGGTTTTGAAAAGGTTAGTTCTTACTTGACCTCAAATCTTGTCACTGTTTTCTCTGGTATAGTCTTGCAAGCTATATCAAGTATTATTGATGTCTCTGGTGTGGCTTTGAAACCTAAATCAAGTATCATTGCTTCTCTGGTGTGGAAATCGGTCTAAATTTCAGTTATTTGGTCTGGTAGTCTGTCTAGTGACCACTTTCTTGGCTTATCAAGCAGTCAAGTGTGTTGAAAAGAGGTTTTAGCAAATAAGACTCAATTTTTTAGCAGGTAAATCTCACTTTGTTTTTCTAAAGTGACAGAGGATTTTCTCCCTAGTTTTTCTCCAACTTCCTTGGTCAAGGCCTATAGCTAGCACTATAGGATTGTCTACATTTCTGGTGCCCAAGGTGGGGTACAACCTGCTAGTTCTTTGATGTTTCTGTTGTCTTTTTTTTGGCCCTCTCTGTTTATTTTGGTCTGGAGGAATGGCTTCTGGTTCCTCTATTCTTTTGTGATGTTTAGGGAGGTTTTTAGGATAAAAACTTGGGATGGTTCCAAGGTTACTGGTGAAGATGTGAAGTTGTTTCTGCAGAAGTACAAGGCTGCTTCTGGTGTGTATTGTTCTTCTTATCTGGATATGGTGAAGCAAATTATTTTCTTCATTGGTGATAGGGCAGTGGAGAAGGAGGTGGAAGCTATGTCTTGCTATAAGAAGAGGGATTGGAAGTTTTTGTGCAGGGAGATTGTTCATAGATTGGGTGTCAGGTTCACTATGATGGATCTGAATAAGGTTTTCAGTAAATGGAAATATTATGGTGGTGTGGGTAACTTAAATAGTTACAGGAAGTTTCTGGTTCAGTTTGACCCTTTGGTGGAATATTAAGTTGAATTGTAGGAGCTGGCACATGAAAATGCTGCCAAAGATGTTTTTTGGTCTTCCCTGGCTACATATTTCAGGATGGATGTGTTGAAGGAGATGTCCAAGAAGGACATGATAAAGACTCTGGCTAATTTGGAACAGAAGTTGTCTGCCTTGGACAAGGTGGAAGAGGCTGTGGAGGCCCATTTAAAGTTATTTTCTGTGGACACCTATCCGGAGGGGTGTGCCAAATATATCAGCAAAGTCAGTGAGGCTTTGGTTGAAGAGGAATTTAAGATGAAGAAGGAAGAGAAGAAGGTGGTTAATATCCCCAAAGAGGAGAGGGACTTAGTGATGGAGCAGCTGGTGGACTTGACCAAGAAGTTGCACAACTATTCACAAGAAAATGAGAAGTTGAATAGAACCTCAATGCAGGAGGCCAAAACTTTTGAGAGAAGGGCAGGTGGTAGCAGTGACCCTTGGGTGTGCTTTTATTTTAGTAGAAGGGGGAAAAGGTCAAATGATTGTTGGGCTCTGAACAGAGATGTGTCAGGGGGAAAAGTGGAGTTTTATGGCAGGGTGTTCAAGCTCCCTTATAGTTCTTTTGTGAATCCCAGTGATGGGACAGCTTCTGTTGATTTTTTCAGGATTAGGGATGGTCTCAATCAGAGAAGGACAAGATTTAAGGGGATTCCTGATCAGGGGAATTCTTTTGGTAAAGAAGCTGTTGATGTCAAGGGGAAGAAGAAGGAGGTAAATTAAGTCTTTTTTTCTACTTCTTATGGTGGTTTGGAGTTTTAGTCTTGTGAGGCACAGTCAAAGAGGGAATGATTGCCTGGGGTCTATGATGATGATGCTGGTAGAGTGGGTAGGCCCAAGAGCACTTCTCAGGCTCAGAATAAGCCCAAGGCTCTCAAGGTGGATCCAAAGATGGATTACAGGAGGAAAGTTAGTAAGGAGGAGCTGCACAAGATGCTGAAGGGAATTGAAGATATGGGCCCACCAAGATTTGGTGCTTATGATCTGAATGGGGATCCAATTCCAATGGATTTGGATTCTGAATCTGAGGAAGATTTTCCTTTGACTTCCTTTCCAAATCCCAGTAGAGCCAGCGTCACAAGTGATGGTTCTGTTTTGTTCCTGCTATCAGTAAACTTGTAGATGGAGGTGCTGTACCTCATGAAGCATCAAGGCCTAAGATTCAGAAACCAAAAGACCATTTTGAGATGCCATTGGTTGCAGTAAGAGTTGATGTGAAAGACTCTGTTTTGTAAAAAATGAATGAAGGAACTATATCCTTGACTTATGGGGAGTTTTTTGCTATCAGTCCTGGTTTGGCTGAGAATCAAAAGAAGATGTTGACCAGGAGAAAGGTCTCTACTGGGGAGGTGGAGTTTGTTTGTGATTCTTCTGAGAAGTTTGTGGAGAATCTGAAGACTCATTTCTCTGCTCCCTTGGGGTTTGTCAATGTTACCCTGAATGGCAAGGCCATCAGAGATTTGGTTGATTCCGGTTCTCAGATCAATCGTATTTTTTTCTGAGGCAATTAAATTGGGCCTCCCCATCAGAGCTGTTGTTGGTGGGAACTTGAGAGGAATTGGTGAAAATGTGACTGAGTTGGTTGAGACAGCAGAGTTTGTGAATCTGGATATTGGTGGAGCTTCTGTGAAGGTGCACTTATATATTGCAAAAGGCACTGTTAGGGAAGTTTTTGGTGGCCCATTTTTGATGGATTTTGCAGCCAGGATGTGTTATCAACCTGGAGTTGGCATTAGCTTGAAGCTGTCAGGGGAGGATGAAAGGACCTTGCATATGAGGCTGTCTTCACCTGTTGAAAAGGGCTGGGAGACTAGGCCTAGGCTTAGTTCTATGTGCCACTGTTTTGATTGTTTTAGAGAAGAAGGAAATATAGGGCTACTTCTGGTTTTTTGGAAGGTGGCTTAGGCTCTGATGGAGAGCCTTATTTTTTAGAGTAGGTGGATCTGATCACCCAAGCCATGCAACCTCTCCCCTTTCAGTGGAAATCCCAGGTTGTAGTAGGTCAGCTCATTTGGAGATATTCCAAGTAGATCTCCATCTTTCTTTGTATAATGTTTTTCTTCTCTGCAAGTATACTTGAAGTTTATTATTAAGTTAATCTTCATTTTATGGTTTCAAGATTAATTTTAATTTAAGCTCAAGTGGTAAGATGGGATGTATGTCTGTGGAATGGAAAAGCTTTGAGGAGGTGAGATTGGGGTCTAAAAGTAAGTCCTCCCAATTGTGCACTGCTAGGGTTATCTCTACACCTTTCAAAAAATATTGCCTTGGCCACACATGTGGGTAATTGTGAAACACTGGTTTTTGTTTTAGGAAAGGTGACCCATGAAGAAAAGAAAAAAAATTTCAAGATAATTGAAGATAATCAAGAAAAAAATCTTAAGATAAAGAAGAAAGAAAATCAAAAAAAATTATTTCATGATTATTTGGCTGAAGAGGTGAATAGTGGTTGATTTTGAGGTTGATAGTGAGGAGGAAAGTGATAATGTGGAATGGAAAAGCTTTGGGGCAGTGAGGTTGGGTTCTATAAGTAAGTCCTCCTAATTGTGCACCACTAAGGTTTCTTCTACACCTTTCGAAATCATTACCTTTGCCATACCCATGAGCATTGGGGAAACCCCTGTGTGTTTTTGTAGGAAGATTGAAGAAGTCCCTGTTGCAGATGAAGATTTGGAAGGGGATGCTTTTAAGTACAAGAAGGTAAAAGTGAAGGTTGGACCTGTCAATGAACCTATATCAGCTGGGGTGAACCTACCTTTGAAGAGGCCTCCCTTGTAAAGTGATCCTTATGTGACCCCTTTAGTAAAGGACCCACCTTATTTTTTGGAAACTGCTAGAATAAATGAGGAAAGGTTGGAGGTGGTGAATTTTGGTTCTGATGGAGGTTTGTCTGAAGAGGAGAGGAAGTTGTTGTTGTATGTGATGGTTTTGAGGGAAAAGACAATTGCTTTTGTGGAGGAGGGAAGAGTTGTGTTGAAATATTCTTATGGTTCACCTTATCTTATTCCAGTGGTTTGCAATGAGCCTTGAAAAATGAAACCAATTCCAATTCCTGATGCTAGAAGAGATGATTTTATGGAGATTGTCAGGGAAAGGGTCCGGACAGGGTTGTATGAACAGTGAACCTCAAGTTATTCTAGTCTGGTGTTCTTTGTCAATAAGCAGAATGAAAATCTTAGGGTGGTTCATAATATCAGGGCCTTGAACAGATTAACTATCAAGGATGCTGGAATGCCTCCAAGTGCAGAGTATTTTTTGAGACTTTTTATGGAGGGGTGTGTTATGGTTTGGGAGATATTTTGGGTGGTTATGATAAGAGGTAACTCTATGTGTACTCTAGGCCTCTCACTAATTATGAGACTCCTTTAGAAAGGTTTCAATTAACTAGGTTAGCTAAAGGAGCTACTAATTCAGTTGCTGTTTACCAGGCACTGATGGCTTGGATATTGCAGGATGCAGTACCAACTTATGCTGGTATTTATATTGATGATGGTGGAATAAAAGGGCCAACATCTGATTATGATAATGAGGTATTAAAGGAAAACCCTGGCATTAGGATGTTTGTGTGGAAGTATTCTGTGACACCAGAGAGGATTTTGCTTAGGATAGAGTAGACTGGTTTAATTGTCTCAGGGTCAAAGATTTGCTTTTGTGTACCAGCATTGGAGATTTTGGGTCATGTGGTGTTTAAGGAGGGTATTATTATGGCAAAGAAGAAGGTTAATAAAATTTATGCATGGCAAAGACCAAAGAATACCACTGAAGTCAGGAGATTCTTGGGTGTTTGTGTTTATGTGAGGATGTTTATTAGGAAATTCTCCTTGTTGGCTGCTCCTTTAAAGAAGTTGAACAGGAAAGATTCTGATTGGGAGTTAGATGATGATTGTGAAGAGGAATTTGTGAAGTTGAAGAAGTTGGTAGGGGAGGATATTGTGTTGCATAAGCTGGATTATGGTGTTGGGGCTGGGAAAATTTCTTTGGATGTGGATTCAAGTTATATTTCTGCTGGGGCTGTTATGTCTCAGGAGGATAAGGATACAAAGATTAGGCCATTCAGGTATTAATATGTGGTGTTTAATGAGGTAGAATCAAGGTACTCTCAGCAAAATTTGGAGCTCTGTGGTGTGGCAAAAATCTTGAAGAAGTTGCAGACTATTTTATGGGGGCAGCATTTTGAGCTGCAGGTGGATGCTAAATCTTTGGTGCAGATGATCAGAACTTCTAGTCTTCCTAATGCATCTATAACTATATGGGTTTCACTTATTCAGCACTTCTCCTTTAATTTGGTACACATTCCAGGCAAACTCTCACAATGCCCAATGGATTTTTGAGAATACCACAAAAGGATGAAGATTCTAAATCAGAAGAGTTTGATGAAGATGTTCCTGTGGTTAGGTCCAGAACAAGAGGTGCTGATAATTTTTCTTACCTCCAGAAAGAGGTCAAACTGCACAATTTGGACCTCCCTCAATAGGTTAAACTGGCTGGATCTGATCTTGTTTTGGTGATCAGAATTTGTTTGTTGATGAAGATGGGGATTTTGTTTGGGAATGTTAAATTTTGAAAATGGTGTTTTTGTTGGTACACTGTATTCTCATAAAGTTCAGTGGAACAAGAAGGATGTGCCAAAATTTAAAGATTGGTGTCCTGGATGGACAGTTTAATTGGCTCATGTGTATTCTGGTGATTTCAATGAAAGGGTTGTACTTTGGATGTTATTTTGTTGGATTTTGAAGATGAGACCTGGGGTAAGTCTGGGTTTTATTTTCCTAAGGTGGAATATTTGTTAACCTTGGAGAGGCCAGATAGTTGTGATAATTATACTTGGTTGGAAATCAAGGATAAGAATCCTGGCTTTTATGTGACAGGGAGAAGTTTAATGAGGAGGATGCATCCAAATACTCAAGTTGTAATGACTTAGAAGAAGTATAAAGAGTTGGTGTTGAGGTCTTTGCATGAAGAACTTGCTCATAGAGGCTCTGGGGAGACTTATAGAATAGTAGCAGACAGATTTTGGTGGCCTGGTATGAAGTTGGCTGTTCAAATTTGGGTCCAATTTTGTGAAGAGTGTCAGAGAAGAAGTCACTTGAAACCAAAGGAGGTTTTCCATGCTAATGACAAATTAACTGTGTTTGTAAGGGTCAGTTTGGATGCTTTCCATACTAAAGAGGGCAGGGATAAATGTTTGATTGTTTATATGGATGATTTATCTGGTTGGGTTGAGCCAGAACCTCTGGTTAATTTGACTGTCAAAAATGTGGCAGAAAGTTTGAAGAAGGAGTGTATTTATAGGTATGGGCTGATGAAATTGGTCACTGTTTATGGAAGACCAGAGTTTGGAGCAGAATTCAAAGAAGCTGTTACTAGTTCTGGGTCCAAGATCAGAGTGGCTACTCCTTATTATCCTGAAGCTGAAGGCATGGTTTAAAGAGGGCATCAAGTTTTGAAGGATGCTTTGGTAAATATGTGTGGGGATAGTGCTGAAAATTGGACGCACTATTTACCTTTGGTTTTGTTTGCTAACAGAATTACTGTCAAGAGGACTACAAGATATTTACTTTATGAATTTATTTTTGGTCAGAAGGTGGTTTTACCAGTAGATTTGGAGCCAATTTCTTATATGGAAATTAATTGGTATGTAATTTTTTTAACTGAAGACTTATTATGTGCCAGAATGAAGCAGCTTGAAGGAGAGGAAGAATTTCATGAAAAAGGCTATGAAAGGATGATGAAGATCAGGTATCAGTCTGTTAGGTATTTGGATAAGAGGTTGGCACACAGCCTGAGGAATCCTTTACAGCCTGGGTGGTTGGTATTGGTGTATAGTAGGAGTTTGGTGTGTCAGTGGGGCAAGATGTTCTCTAACAGGTGGAATTGTCCTTATAGATTGGGATCTCAACTCTCAGGTGGATTGTATTAGTTAGAAGAATTGGATGTGGCAGTTTTAACGAAGAAGGTGGCTGCTAAGCAGTTGAAGAGATTTTATCCCAGAGGCACAAGAAGGGAAGAAGACTAACTCCGCAATGAGGATAAACTATGAATAATCCTTTATATTGGGTTTTTTTTGGTGATGCTGTCCATCTGTTGTGTTGGAAACCCTTTTTTTAGATGTTACCCATGGGGGGGCATCTAGATTTTACCTTTGAAATTGTGGGGGTAACTGATGAGCTGGCTGATCTGGAGAGCAGTCCAAGTCCTTCTCTTGATTTAGTTTAAGCCTAGCTCTGGTCTTCTTTTAACAGGTTTTAGTCCTCTATGACTTTAAACTGTATTTATCTTTGGTCTTTTAGTGCTGGACTCTTCATTATTATTTGTTTTTGATTTATTGTGTTGGATGTTTGTCTTTGTTAGAAGTTACCCATGGGGGGCTTCTGGATAATATTTTGGCAAGTTTTGGGTAACTGGTGAGCTGGCTGCTCTGTAGAACAGTTATCCCAGAATTTCTGCTCCAAGTCTTTTGTCTGTCCTAGTTGAATTGTAGTTCTGTTATTTTATTTTTTGGCATTCAGTTTTTTTAGTCCTCTATGACTTTAAACTGGATTTATGTGGTCTTCAAGTGCTGATATTTTGACTGTGTGGAATTTTTGCATGGGATGTTTGTTTTTTTTAGAAGGTACCCAGGAGGGACTTCTAGATTTTATTTTTGAAAGTGTGGGGGCAACTGATGAGCTGGATTCTCTGTAGAACAGTTACCCTAGAATGTCTGTATCAAGTCCTTTGTTTTATTTAGTTGAATCCTAGTTCTCTGCTTTTATTCAGGTTTTTAGTACTCTCACCAGAAAAAAAATGTGGGCACTTGATAGCAGGTGCTGATCCCTATCTTTGATTTGATTCAGTTTTAACTTAGCTGTAATTCTTCTGAGAAGACTGTGCACTGAACACTGAGCATTCCAGCTCGTGCAGTATCAAATCTGAGTTATGCTTGAATCACAAATGGATTGAAGGGTTGGAACCTTCTAGCAGGTGCTGGATGTTTTTTTGTGGTGTCTATGACTTTAAACTGGATTGGACTGGCTTCTTGGTTCTTTAATATTTTTTGGTGGTTTATCACTGGTGGTTTCCCATCATTTTTACTGAAAGTAGGGAGCCCATCCAGTGATCTTTTCTTAGGACCTGGATTTGCTGCTGTGATTTGTTGTGATGGAATGGAATTGTAGTGGTATTAATTTTTTTTTCTTTTTTTTCTCTTTTTTTCTTTTATTTTGTTAGTGAGGAGTGTTTTATAAAATCAAAAAATTAGTTGGGTGTACCACATCAGGGTCACCTGGATGTGGGAAAGCATCGGCAGGGAAAGGCTAATGAATTGGCTGGGCAATGCTATTTTTCTTTTTCATTAGTACTTCTCAAGTTTCTTTTATTCATTCATTTTATTGTTTTCATTTTCAAGTTTTCTTTATATGTTCAAATTATTTTTCAAGTATTTAAAAAAATTTCTTTTAAAGGTGTATCCACATCAAGGTGCACTTAGATGTGGGTAACGTATCAGGGGATAAGCTCATCAATTGGCTGGGGGATACCATTTTTAATTATTATTTATTTTTATCTTATTATTGTTTAATATTATTTTCTCAGCTCCCATATTTTTGGGCACTATGACTTTTATTATTTTTCAAGTTTTTTTTAGTATGTTAGTAGTTTTAGGTAGTAATCTGTTAAAAATAAATATAAAATTAAAATTAAAATAAATAAAATAAAATAATGATAATAATATAATCTATATATAAAAATTAAAATTAAAAATAAAAATATTTATTTCAGCTTTTAATTATTAATTGTCTTTTTTTCTTTAATTTTTTTCTCTATTTATTTATTTATATTATTTTCTGTTTTCTATAATTTATTCTTTGGAGGAAGAGGCTTTTGTAGGTTTTTTTTGGGACATTTTCTTGTTTCTGTTTCTTGTTGGGATTCAGGGATGCACTGCGTTCTTTGTGTAGTCTGCTGAAAAGATTTTAGGGGTTGTATTGGTCTGGGCCTGGTTTGGAAGGTAGTCTTTGGGAGGAACCAGAAGAGGCTTGTATTGAATGTTGGAAGGTGTGCTTAATTATCCTTGACATCTTCCAATGGTCCTGAAGAAGTTTCTATCTCAGGGTGCTTTCAAACTCATTCAATGGTCCACGAAGAGCAAAGGCCTTTAGCATGTTGGAACACATTATGCTTAGGTTCTGTTTCATATCATCATACTCCTGAGTTAACATAGTTTCAAGGGATTGGCCAACTCTAATAGTAGTTTCAGGAGGGGGGTGCCTTCTAAACAAGAAGATTTTTTCTCAGAAGTTTCTTTTTTTGATGAAATGGGATGAAAGATTATGGTACTTACAGATAGGAAGCTCTTCAAAATTATATGCCATAGGAATTTGTACTTCTGAAGGTTTGGAAAGATGTGTGGTGGAAAGATCAGCCAGAGATAAATATGGGTTATCTTGGTCTTCTTCCAGTAGGTTCTGAGAAGGTGAAATAGGATGGAACTCTTCCTGGGGCATAGCTTTAGAAGGAAAATTGTTGTTGGAATTTTTTTTGTTGTTGTTATCCTGCTCTGTGAGATTGGTTTCTGGTACTGGGAAACCAATTTTGTTTGAGGATGGGGCAGGTGAAGGTGATCTGGGGGTTGATTTTTGTCTTCTGGAGGAATTAATTGATAAGAAGAAACTTCTAGAGGAGTAGTTTGCAGGTATAGGGGAGGTGAAGTTTCTTCTACTGGATGTAGAACGTGATTTTGGTTGTTGATCAGTTTTGGGAGCTCTGATTTGTTCTTGCAGAGCTCTGGAAGGTCTTCTTGAATTTTGAGAATTTTTGGTGTTGTTGGACCTTGAAAATCTTGCTTGTATTGCTCTGGGAGCAAAAGGAGGTTCTTGTGCAGAAGTGTTGTTGTTTTTGGGAGAATTTGGTTTTTTTTATGGTTGTTTTTGAAGGTTTTGAGCCTGATTTTTGCCTCCCAGAAAGGCGGGAAGGCCACCTGGACACAGTCTAGAAGCCTAGGAGCTTAATTTGAAGAATTTGAAGTGGAATTGTATGAGATAAAAGCAGATTCTTGGGAAGATAGAGGTGGCTATTTAGAGAGAGTTCTAGGGACAGATCTCCTGGATCTTCTGGAAATAACTGAAGACAAAGAAGAAGAATCAGGACCTAGTTTTGGAGATGTATTTGTGAGAAGGTGGAGGCAGAGGTAGAGGATAGTTGGGATCTCTATCACATCTTTTCTTCTTTGAATTGCAAGAGTCAAAACCCTGTTGTACAGTTTGGCCTCTGGAGTTGGAAGAGTGACTGTGCAGGGGCTGCACATGTGAATTCACTGTTTGCAAGCATAGTCCTGGGGAGCAGTGAAGGAAGGAAGGGTTGAGGGGTCAACAGCAGGTGATTCAAGGTTTGACATGATCTTTGGTGGAATAAAAATGATAAAGAGAAAGAGATAAGATACGCTTTTTTTATCAGTGATGGGTAGAAGATGATGTGGATGTTAAAGTTCAGCAAGTAGAATGTGGGTGAATATGCATTAGTCCATAAAAACTTTAAACTGAAATATGTGTCAGTCCATTAAGACTTTAAACTGAAATATGCATCAGTCCATTAAGACTTTAAACTGAAAACTGGTTCTAAAGTCCCCAAAGACTATAAACTGAGGAATGGGTGTTGTTTTTAGTGTTGGTTTGAAGATTAGCAGAGGGTATCCATAGGGGGGGCCTCTGAATTCAGCAAAGGCAATTTTGGGGGTAATAGATGGGCTGGAAGCTCTATTCATAATTACCCCAGAATTTTAGCTCTTTCTCCATATCTCAATGTGGTTGATCTCTTTTTCTGGGTTGATGATTTAGGTTTAGAGTCCCACAAGACTATAAACTGAGAGATTTTGAGTCCCACAAGACTATAAAATGAGGATGGTCCCCCAAGACTTAAAACTGAGGGTTTTTTGGTGGATAAATCCTATAGAGGGTGTGTTCATATTCTCTTTTCTAAATTAAACTCAAGCACTAGTGGAACTACAGAAGGGTATTAAGATAGGTGGCAAAAGTTTCTGAATTGGCCTTGAATTGTTGTATGAGGCTCCTTCTCTTATCAATGTTTTGTTGATCCTTGGAAGTAGTTGATTTGAAGTAGGAAAGGAGAAGTTGTTTCTGTGTTGGGAGTGATGTTGTAATTTTTCTTTTACAATGGGCATTGGGTTTGGGGGTGGTGTTTCAATGTTTCCTACATTGTCATCATCATCAATGACTGGTGGAGGAGAGGCTAAAGATAATGGTCATCCTAGTTTGGTATATAGTGATGGAATCTTACCTTCTGGTGAATCAGGGTGATGAAAGGAAGAAGAGGCTGTTGGAGCTACAGGTTTTCTTCTGGGTGAATGAAGTTTGTT
Organism: Hemileia vastatrix; assembly: GCA_030280995.1. Lineage (NCBI taxonomy): Eukaryota > Fungi > Basidiomycota > Pucciniomycetes > Pucciniales > Zaghouaniaceae > Hemileia > Hemileia vastatrix. Next base: position 16,676,190 of record JASXTE010000004.1, on the reverse strand, counting down.
GAACATTCTTGGAATGATTATGGAGGGTCTGGGTCTTCTGGTGAAAGAGTAGGAGGCCAGGCTGAGTGTATTAAGAATCTGAAGAGGAGGATAATGGGCCAGGTCTTTGGCATTGTTTCTTTATGGAGTGGCAAGAATCACAAGAGGTCCTGTAGATTTGAAGGGGTCCAGACATTGCACAGATGAGTTTGTTGTCAATTCAATACTGGCAATGGCCCAAATCAGAGGCAGGACTGGAGAGGTGTTTAAACATGGTTTTTAGTTGATGAAGAATGTGGGAATTCCTTATTGGAGGGAGAATGTGATTTTTCAAAGCTGGGTAGGCCTTTGGAGTGTGTATTTGGAGATATTTGGTATGTAGCGTATAGTTGGGGTTATGGTGTTTTTTATTGGTGTTTTGTTAGTTTTTAGATGTTTAGTTGTGTTTTTGTAGGCTTAAGCTAGGGTCACTTATTATGTATCAGCTTAATTTCCTTTCTTTCCTCATAATTTTTGTATGTGTTATATGTGATTAGCTTGTTTCTATGTGTAGTTACTTTTGTTTTGTTGGTTAGAGGGTGTTTTTGGGTGTTTAAAGGCCTAAAAGAGGTCCGCCTTCCTGTGCAGGTGGAAGCCTCTAGAGGCGTTTTTATGCATGTAGAGAGATGGGGGAATTGGATTTGGCTGTGAAAAGGTCAGGTTGGTCTGTGTGAGAGATAGTTAAGTAAGTTAAGGAAATTCTACTTTATCATCAACCATCTGGCATATCTGGAATCTCTATGCTTCACTCTTTTGTGTGTTTTTGTGGTATATTTTTGCTTGGTTTTGAAAAGGTTAGTTCTTACTTGACCTCAACTCTTTACACTGTTTTCTCTGGTATAGTCATGCAAGCTATATCAAGTATTATTGATGTCTCTGGTGTGGCTTTGCAACCTACATCAAGTATAATTGCTTCTCTGGTGTGGAAATTGGTCTAAAGTTCAGTTATTTGTTCTGGTAGTCTGTCTGGTGACCACTTTCTTTGCTGATCAAGAAGTCAAGTGTGTTGAAAAGGGGTTTTAGCAAACAAGACTCAATTTACTTTAGCAGGTTAATATCACTTTGTTTTTCTAAAGGGACAGGAGATTTTCTCTCTAGTTTTCTCCAACTCCCTTGGTCAAGGCCTATAGCTAGCACTATATGATTGTCTACACCGTAGGAGGAGTAATTTTCTTGATTGAAAATTTATCAAGTTTTTGTATTTCTAGGGCATGATACATCTTGTTCTTCCAGGTGGCATCATTTTTATTGTTCAAGATTTTGATTCCTTTTATTTTTGAAAAAATAGAATCCATATCTGACTAAGGAGGGAATGGTACAGCAGTCTGTGTGGATTCAAAGGAGATATTGGAGTTATTGATTGGTGAGGAAGCAGCATTGGATAAGTTAAAAAGGCACTGGGCCCATAAACTTTTGATCTGAACCAGAAACGTTATTTGATAAAATTAATAAGATTAGAAAAAAGTCTATACTTGAGTGAAGCTGCACTGAGATAAAGAGACTAAAGATGAATAGAAAAAATAATGAGTAAAAATAAAAAAGACAAGATTTCAAGTGAAAAGAAGAAAGAAGAGGATAAAAGGAAATTCAAAACAAGGGATACAGGAACATCTCCTTTTATCTACTCAGTACACAAAGCTACTTCACATGATAATTAAAAATAAACACACAGAACAAAAACATTTTGAAGCTTAGATACAGAAAATGTTAAGCTCAGGTAAGGATCACTGATAGTTTAATAGCTAAGTAAAAATTTTAATTTAATACAAAGATCACAGGCAGTTCTTTCAGGAAGTTTAGGGTTATAAATCAGACAAGGGACCTGGTATTGGGTGCATAGTTCACATGGGAAAGCAAGATCTTTTGAAGAAATTTTAATAGTGATGATGATAAAGATAAAGTGGAAATTGGATTTCAGGAGTTTCTGGAGTAGACGGTTGAAGAGGATGAAGGGAAGATGAATATGTGTTTGATCAATTATGCAAATTTTAATAATGGTGACATTCTTCATTGGAGGGAGGATGTTGCAGTCTAAATATTAGAATGGCACTAATGATTATAAAAAAGGATTTTTGGGAGATGATTATAGAAATTTAATAGGCCAATCTTATTTTATATAGTTTTATTTTTGAAAGAATGGGTGTTAAAAAAGTGGTAAAAGTGTTAATTTTATGAGTTAAGATTAAACAATTATTTAATCAGAAAGAGATGCAAGTATTGGCCTAAAAATACATGGAGATAGAATGCAGGAGTCTCAAAAACCTTTAGAAATTTTTGGTTAATTTTTACTATTTTTCTACTATTTCTAATAATTTTATAAAATATTTCTGATTTTTTTTTGATTTTTCATAAATTACTTAACTTTGATGATTTTTTAATTAGATGAATAGGGCTTCATGGACTAAAAAAATTAGTTGGAATTTTAAAGGGGAAGTAGATGTATTGTCTGTAAATTTTCTAGACCTTTTATTAGGGATTTAAGGTTCTACTTGAGTCCGGAAGTCGGGGAAAGCTCTGTAAGGTGCTGTTATATAAGGAGGTATTTTATAGCAAGGGATTGGGGTAGTATCACTTTGAAGGGGAAGCACTTCATTGGAATTGGAATATTATTATTCCAAATTATGAAGAGTTCAAGAGGAAGGTGGTCAAGCCAATGCACAACTCCCAAATGGCAGTACACCCAGGACTGCTGAAGATGGTAGAGCTTTTGAATTTCAACATTTATTGGAAATTCATGAAGGTATATGTTCAGCGCTATGTAACAGCATGTGACTCTTGCCAGAGAAGCAAAGTTAGCCCAAATTCATTTGTACTGACCCTGTTAAGCATACCCAAACAGACATGGAAGTAACTCTCTTCTAATTTTTTAGTGGAGCTATCCAAGTCACAAGGAAAAAATGCTATTCTCACAGTAGTTGACTACTTCACCAAAATGGCACATTTTGTCCTCACCACTACCAAAGTTACATCAGAGGGAATTTTAACTTAATGGTGACACATTTCTGGAAATTACATAGATTTTCTGAAAGTATATTATCAGACAGGGGAAATACTCAATGTATGAGCACCTAAATATTAAGCCCATTTTTTCAGCAGCATGGAATCTGAAGACTGATGGGAAATCTGAGATAGTGAATAAGGAAATTGAGAAATAATTGCCCCACTTCACTAACTATCAGAAAGATTATTGGGTGCAGCTGACACCATTGGCTGAATTCTCATAAAATAAAATAATTAAAAACATGCTGCAAAAGTCATTTCACTTTCTATGCCAACTATGGATACCACCCAACATTCTCAATTGAAAACCCATCCTTGTTGCAACTTCCAGAAGCTGAAGTACATATTCAGAGAATACTGAGTAAATTTCAAGAGTTAGAAGAAGAGCTCAAATTATCTCAACTGTCAAAGAAGCAGTGCTCAAATTGTCTCAAAAGTCAATGAAGCACTATCATGATCAAGGGACCCCCAGCAGCAGGCACTACAGATAGGTGAAAAGGTTTGGCTAATCTCACAATTCCTTTCCAGACTATGCCCAAGTTCCAAGTTTAATCACAAGAAGTGTCAGTCTAAATATCCCTAGGACTGAGTATTTCTTATACTTAAAATAAGATAACCTTAAGTACATTAAGCTTATATCTTAAAAATAAGGTCAAAATAATAATATATATGATTATATTACATATATATATAATTATTACTCTATTATATAAATTATAGTAGTTTGAATAGCTTATCCATAGCCTAATAATACTTATTAAGGTGTTAATGGAGTAATAATATACTTATTTTAAGTGAGATTAAGTAATTATTGACATACATAAGCTTATATGTATACATAAATCTCATATTCAGTGAAATATACAGTATATAATGTATATTTAGGTATATAAGGGGGTTTTAGCTTATTAATAGCCTATAAACTTTGTTTTTATACTTATTTTAGGTCATACAGACGTATCCAGTGGACTCAAAACACCTACAGAAGCATATACATCTATTTCAGGCACATACACTCAGTTTGGACAACTTAATCTGCTTCCTTGGATGGATATTCACGGATTTATGGGTTGGGAGGTCATTGCTGGGTTAATATGGATTCTTGGGGATGTTATTGGGGGCTTGGAAATTTCATTTTTTTCCTTTATATGCTTTGGGTTTCTTTATATCCTCTTTGGATGAGTTATTTTGCCTGTTTCTTTATGGTATCCACTTTATCTCGATTTTCTATTTATGGTATGGGTCTGTGTTATCATTATATGTGATGGAGGGTCCTTACTGGAGGTCTTGGTGTTGAATCTGCTTGAAGTAGATTCCATGGGGAGGTGATGGGCCCTCACAGTGCTGTGATTGCCAGAGATAACAGTGACATCAACTGGATTGAAGGTCTGTGCACTCCAGTGGATTTTGGTATAAGTAAGGGAGGATTATGACAGTTATTAGAAATCACTTACTTAATACACTTCAAAAAAACATTATAACACAATTATTAAAATTTAGAAATATATTATAAAGCCTTTATAAATTGATATTATCTTTATATAAGCTATAACTATATTATATTCATCTATTTTCCACAACTAGCACGCATTTAAATCCAAGTATTGTGAGTTTTATTTGAGTATAACTATTTTATTAGTCTTCCCCTGAGGTTTAATCACTAAATTATTAATTAATAAGTAGTACTACAATTAATAAATACTATTAAATCATACTTATACACTAGATAAACTGACAATTGGGGGTCTTTCCTTAGTTTTTTACTTATTATTTAGTATAAGCCTTGGGATGTGATTTTTACTTTAGTATAGCTCAAAAAAAACCAAATATTTGGGTCTTCTGCATATTAGTGGGTCATCATAACTCATTGATTGTGTAAAAGAACCCTTATAATAATTGTACTAAATTTTTATAATAAAAATTAGATATTTACAGTAGTAACTGTACCCAATATAAACCATATTTCACTTGGTATTTGGTCACCAATATAATACCCAATTTAATTGGTATTTGGTTGAAGCTTGGTAAGATATTAATTCACCCTTATAAAGGTCTAGTTAAACTTATTATTTAATTTTTAACAGATTTTTTTGAATTTTTATTACATTTTATTTAAATAAATAAAGATATAAATTCAGGGTAGGCTCCAGTGCTTTTCATTATTAATAACATTGCTAATAACTTTAATCTACTGATTCCAATAGGTTTTCCTTTCTGTAGACGTGATATATTGTTATTTTTATCAATATAAGTGTTCCCCAGAACAATGTAAGTTAAAAGCCTGCTTATAATACCAGGTCTAAAGCTAACAAAAACATTTCTCCAGGACATAACCATGGAGGGTCATTCATACCCCCAGGCAGAGCAAATGAGAATAGAAGAAAAAGACTCACTCTTAAAAAAGATTACTATAAAAAAGACGTCTCCTCCTCTACAGGATCAACTATCCCATCTGGCAAAACAGGTATTGAAGTTGGAGGAATCAAAGTCACTCATGCTCAAGGAGGTAGAGCAATTACAGAACAATTGCAAGGTAGGATTCCAGAAGATGAAACAATCATTGGCAGAGCTAAAGGGAGGCCAGAAAAGTCAGCAACTCCCTACCCCAGGAGGGTCACATCACTCCCAGGAGAAAATACTTGTAGACAAATGGAAGTGATATTGGTTCCATCAACAATGGTCCAGTCACAACTGCAACAAGGATCCTCCTCCTCGTCAGACTTCCTCAGTTCACCCCTACAAGGGAAAACAAAGGCTCCAAAAATCAGGGCTCTCACAAATCCCGTGGTAAGTAGATTAGCCTTGCAGATTAAACACAATACTGATAATTAAAATGTAGGTAATATTATTGATGTCAAATCTGTGCAGAAAATAGAGGAGGACTTAAGAAAATTAGGTTTTAATGTAGATACACCAGACTTGTCTTTTGTCAGTAACAACAGTAGTATTTATAATACATTTAATCCTCAGTTGCCACCACTTACTAGTGAGATGAGAAGTTCACAAGAGAGTGAGAGAAATGAGAAGGAAGACTTGGATTATTTTAATAATAATCCAACTGCCCATAGAATTGTTTCAGCATTGTGGAATAGAATGACTGAATGTGAGGAACAGACAAATAAGCTCACAAGTGATACCATTTCATCCTAAATATTAAATATTTCTCAACTGGAAACACGTAATAATGAATTAGAGAATGAACCTTTGTCTCTAACTCTTAAATATGATTTATTAAGTAATTAATATAGTGAACTTTGAAACAAATTCTGTGAGTTGGAAAAATTGTATGAAACACATTTATTGAAAACTGAATCAAGAACTAAGTTACATTTTGCCCAGACAAATCAAAGTGTCTCTGAGCTGCTACAAATATTGACTAAAGTTGAGATTGAAACTGCCAATCTACTTATGAACCAGGATAATCATAAGTATACTCAGTATAATAATAATCCTTTCATTGGCAGAAGTGAATCTCATTCCTTCCCTATACCACCACAACTAAAACAATCTGGTGGTAGTGTCAAATCTGAAAATGTAAGTCACAAATCCGTACAGGAGGAAATACAAGACCATTTATCAAGAGTAATTGAGTTGTTGAATTTACCTAAGATTAGTGAAATAAAATCCAATCAAAAGATCTGGCCTAAGATAGATCAGTACCCAACTTATGATGGGGAAGCCAGCTCTAATTGGTAACATTTTATCCAAAGAATTGACAACTTAAAATTCTCATATAAGTTACCAGATGAAGAAATAACATCAAAATTGATCTTTTTTATTTTAGGATGTTGCTTTATTATGGTTGAAGCTGTTTTGAATGAGCGTAAAGACTACTCTTGGGCTGAATGGAAACAAATAATTTAAAAACAATTTGGAGGTTCTAAATTCAGACTCACTCAGCAGAGACTTTATGAGAAGTCTAGGTATAATCCGTTGAATGGTGACAAACCTATGGTATTTCTAATGAATTTAAATAAAATATTAAAAGCCATTGAGCCTAACATGGATTATAACTTATGGAAAGATAAGATAATATATAAATTACCTATATCTTTCAGAGACATTGTTGTAGCTAGAACAATTAATGTTACTGAATATTCTGACTTTATTAATATTTGCAATGAAATATTACAAAACTATAAGTATGAAGCAAGGTATTCCACTTATAAACAAAATGTTGAACCTGTGAAAAATCAGAATTCAAAAACACTTCAGGAGAAGCAGAAAAAACCTACTGCACCTGTAGTACCTAAAAAGTATGAAAATAATACTTGTTATAAGTGTAATAAGTCTTGGGTTAAAGGTCACAAATGTGAGAAGAATATAAATATTGTTGAAAATCAACGTGAATCTGAAACTGAAACTGAAAAAAGTAAAGATTCAAGTGATTATGACAGTATTATCTCACATAGTGATGAACATGAAGTCTGTATGTTGGAAGATGATTTGTCCATCTTTAAAAATACAATACTAAATATGGACTCAAATGAATCTTTAATGAATTTTGAGGATGCTGAAATCATTATAGATATATAAGCTAATAACTTTAAAATGACACCTATCATGGTTCCAGCTATCATTTCTGGTGAAAATGTTAATATAGTATTGGACACAGGAGCTGCTGGTTCTGTTTTTTCTACTAATACATTGCAAAAAATTGATAGTGAATAATAGTCTAAGCTTGAACCCTATCAAAGTAAAAATTGAAGAGGTTTTGGATCAGTACTTCATCCCATTGGTGGATACAAAGATGCTGTTTTCTTTAAACATCAAAATGGTTATGTAAGAGTAACTTGTGACTTTTTAGTAATGGTTAATACTAACTTTAGTAACTGTTTTATAATTGGAAATGATATTCTGACTAAGTTTGGTGTGAAATTAGACCCTGCTAATAAAAATTTTACAATTGTCATGAATGGTAAAAGGAAATTTAAAATAAATTCTTTTAACACAGTCTTACACATTGAGTCAGTAACAAATATCACATGCAAAGGAAGTGAATCCATTGAGATGGAACTTCTGGAAACAGAAATTTCAAAAGCATCATTTGGCACTCAGATAAGTAAAGCTGAGAAAAATAATATTTTGGACTTAATTAAAGAATTTCCAATGGCTTTTGTCCATGGTACAAATGAACTTGGCCTTGTAAAAGATCATGAAATGAAGATTAGTTCAACCTGTTATATGGATAATATTCTTGCTAGTCTTAAAAAGGAACCATACCCTGCTTCACCAATGAAGAGGAAAGACATAGAGTATAATATTAAAATATTATTTAAAATGAACATTCTTGAAAAGGTTGAAACTACACCAAAATATTGTGTAATATCACCAGTGCTAATTTCTTATAAACAAGATAAAGCAAGAATTTTCAGTGATTATAGAGCATCAAATACATTTACAGTAGATGATATTTATCCTTTGCCAAGGATTGCCTCTATACATGCTACCCTCAAAGGTGCTAAGAATATAAGTTGCTTAGATGGAAATAAAGGGTACCATCAAACTCCTGTTGAAAATAATTCACAGAACTTTTTGTTCATTAGAACACACATAGGAATTTATAAATATGTCAGGATGCCATTTGGACCAAAAAATTCTCCATCAGTATTTCAGAAGTTAATGGATATAACATTCCATAATGAAATGATTGAGGTATGGTTGATGGTATACATTTATGACATCATAGTGTTCTCTAAGACATATGATGAACACTTAATCTATTTAAAGAAGGTATTTCAAAAAATGGATGAAATTAAAATGACCCTTTCGTTGAAAAAATGTAAATTTGGGTTTGAATCTTTAAAAGTGCTTGGTCATACACTACGCAATATAGGGGGTGGACTTGCTAGCAAGTCCTCAACCTGAACTGAGATGGAACTCAGATGGAACTCAGACTGAACTCATACTGAACCCAAACTGAACTCTACTTGAACACCCACCTAAAACTGTTCTGCTGAGTGGTGTTCATTCCTGATTGTATGGTTCCTTTATCAATAGCTCAATGTGTGTTCAATCTGTTGTGAGTTTGGGTCCAAGGTTGCGGACTCACTAGCAAGTCCGCCCCCCATATTGTGTGGTGATATTGTATCTGGCTTACAAATATTTGTAGACCAAAATAAGGTGGCTGCAATCAAGAATATTGGAACTCCTCAAAATGTAAAGGATATAGAATCTTTTCTTGGTATGTGTGGTTATTATAGACAATATATAAAAAACTACCAATTAATAGCTGCACCATTGACCTCACTGATAAAGAAATCAGATTCTTTAATTTGGAATAATGAAAGACAACAGGCTTTTAATAAGTTGAAAGAATGTTTGATGGCAGCTCCTATCTTGGGATTACCAGATTTCCAATTACCTTTTGTATTATATACAAATCCAAGTTTTATTGGTCTGGGTGCTGCTTTGCATCAAAAACAACTTATTGAAGGAAAAATGTCAGAAGTAGAAATTTGCTATATTTCACGTACTCTAAGAAGTAGTGAATTAAAATATGGTGCTACTCAACTTGAATGTTTGGCAGTATTATGGGCTGTTGAGAAGCTACATTATTACATTGAAGACCAAAAATTTGAGTTAATAACTGACTGTAGTGCAGTTAAGTCACTCTTAAACATGAAAACTCCTAATAGACACATGTTTAGATGGAAATTAGCTGTACAAGAATACAGAGGACGGATGACTATTACACATAGAGCAGGAACCTTACACTCTAATGAAGATTTGTTATCTAGAGTACCTCTGCCTAATAATGATGATAATCCTGCTTATGTTCCTGAAACAGAGATTATTAACATTTATGGCATTTATATTGTAGATCTTGAGGATGAATTTATGCAATCAATTCTTGATATGTATGCTTCAGATCCTGACTTGAATAAACTCACTACAATATTAAATGATTCATCTAATGCTTCAATGAATGTTTTAATAAAAACATTACCAAATAAGTATATAGAGGCATTAGAAAAAGCAAAATTTCCATTGAGGATGGTTTTATATATTACAGGAAAAAATTAAGTAATGTAATTGTAATTTCCCCTTCAATGAAGGAGTTAATGTTAAGTATATTTCATGATGATATCTTAGCAGGTCATTTTGACTACCATAAAACATTAACCAGAGTAAAAAAACAGCTTGGTGGATTAACATGTCTTAGGATGTTAAAAAATATGTTGAGACATGTGACTCTTGTCAAAAATCTAAAAGATTAACAGAAAAAAGAGCTGTTTTATTAAAACAAATTGTGCAACCAAAAACTCCATGGTAAATAATTAACATGGACTTTGTAACAGGTTTGAAAATAGCAGGGAATAAGAGTTAAAACTTCTGCTGGGTAACTGTAGATAGATTTACAAAGATGTTTAAATTTATTCCTACCCAAAATGAGGTTTCTGCAAAGGACCTAGCTTTTTTATGTTGGACACAAATGTTAAATATAGCAGGTTTCCCCAAAGCAATAGTTTCTGAAAGAGATCCTAAATTTACTTCTGAGTTCTGGACATCACTCACCACAGGAAATCTAGGGGTGAATTGCTAGCAATCCCCTCTCTTGAAATTTAGAGTGTCCCTTAAGTATTCCAGGTTTATGAATACTTTATAAACATAAGTAAATTAGATTTAGATTTACATTTATTCTCAGATTGATTATAGACAGGATATCAACTGATTCCAAATTATGCACAAGTTGATCCTCCAGAAATTGATTTTGGTCCTCTGATGAGCACAAATTGAGCACAAATTGATCTAACCTAAGCTTTTGCATATATAATAATTCAGGATACTTGCTCTATTAAATTTGATAATAAAATAAAATATTGATGAATTTATATAAAAAAAATTATTATGTAAGATATTAAATTATAAATTTAGGCATCATAGGAGGGCACTTAATAGAACTTAATTATACTATGTGACACCTTAATACTGTATCACACAGTTTGAAACATTTAAAACAAAATGAGTCATGATGGGCAATGAAATTGCTTGGACAGACACATTCAAAATTAATACTGAACATAATACACAAGTATGAAACCTTGGCATCTATCCAATAAAAGATTTTCCTTCTGATAAATGGATTTTTCTCAGTTACTCCCTGCTAAAAAGTGTCCTTCTGAGGTTTGTCTGACCTTCAGGGGGGTAAATTGGCCACATCACACTACTTCTATTTCCATGATTGACCAAAACATCATCCTCATTCCCATCTAAAGAGTTGATCTCATCTGACTCTGGCTGATCAAAGGGGTCCACCACAAGTTTAGCCAAAATTTTGGTGAACACTTTTTTGATGGATAGTGACTAACTGGTGCTTTCCAAAATTGTCCACCTCAAGTTAGGATAAAATTCAGGAGGATAAATTTATTATGAATACCAAATTAACTGAAGAATACTTTTTCCCTAGCTACTCTGCATCATAAAAGTGTCCAACTGAGGTTTAGCCATAATTCAGGTAGACACTTTTGGAAAGGCACAGACTGATGGGTTTAATATCTATATATGGCAATAAGTATCAGTTTTTTATCAACATGGAACTAGAATTAATTTAATATGGCCAAAGTGTCCACCTGAAGTTTGGCCAAAATACAGGTGGAAATTTTTATGAGGATTACTTGATGAAATGAAGAAGACTTGCAATTACTTTCCATCATAAAATTTTCAAACTTAAGTTTATCAAAAATTGTGGTGACACTTTTTACAGATCCAGTCATATGGGATCAACTCTCTATATGGAAATTAGAATCAATTTTTAGTCAATTATGGCATTAGAAGTAATTTTATATGGAAAAACTTTCTACCTGATTTTTTGCCAAAAATAAGTTGGAAATGTTTATGAGGAATACTAGATTAACTAAAGAAGGCTTGCACCCTACTACTGTCAATCATAAAAGTGTCCACCAGAAGAATTCTCAAACTTGTGGTTGACACCTTTGGCCTGGTCCAGCCATATGGGATCAATTCTGCATATGGAAATGAGGATTTAATTTGGTCAATAATGGTACTAGAAGTAATTTGATATAGATAAAGTGTCCAACTAAATATTTGAAAAAAATCAGTTGAAAACTTCATTTAGTTTTTAAAAAATCAAATTAAGTAAAATTTTATTCCTGATGATGCCCATTTTATCCAACACCTCTTCTGAGCCTTGAAAGTAGGCATTTAGCTTGAATTTTGAATTTCATATAAAATCCCTATTATTCAACCTATTTCTTTTTATCCCTTTTTTTTCTTTAAGATATCAATTAATTTTATGTAAAACAAATCATTTTCATAATTTTTTACCTGTATTTAATAAAATTATTAAAGGTTTAACATCACCCTGTAAGCATTTGGCACATGTTTTTTTGCTATACTAATAAAAATAATAATATACAGATAACAAAAAATTGATCAAATGATAAAATATTAATAAAACAGAAAGATCAAATACCAGTGGATATGTTTTAAAAAAATACCAGTTGCACTGAAGAAGAGCTGCACCCTAGATACTCACCATCAAAAAAGTGTCCAGCACAAGTTCGGCTGAACTTGTGCTGGACACTTTTGGTCAGTTTCAGTCATATGAGATCAATTCTTGCTATGGCAATGAAAAAAAATTTTTGGATAAAAACCTTCACTAGAAGTAGTTTTAAATAGCCAAATTTTCTACCTAGATTTCATCCAAACCACAGGTGCACAATTTTTTATCTTTGAAAAAAGTCAATTTAGTACAATTTATCCCTGATGGCTCTCATTCGCTTCAACACCTCTACTGGCCTTTGATAGTAGGAATATTACTTGGATTTCTTTTTTCATATTTGATCCCTTTAACTTAATTTTTATTCCTAATATTGCTTTTGGATACCAATTAATAATTTTTAAAATAAACTATTGTCATATTTTTATACATTTATTTAATAATATTATAAATGGCATAACATCACCTGGTATGCATTTGGCAAATTAATTTTTTTCTATACTTATAAAATTAATAATATAATGGCGACCAAAAATTAATCAAATGATATTAATGAGTGAGGAGCAAATATAAAATACCAGTAGACATGTTTGTAAGAAATACTAGATTAACTGAAGAAAAATTCCTCCCTAGCTACTCTCCATCATAAAAGTGTCCAGCACAAGTTCGGCCGAACTTGTGCTGGACACTTATGGTCAGGTGCAGTCAGATGGGAGCAATTCTCTCTATGGAAAGGAAGATAAATTTTTGATATAAAATTACACTAGAAGTAGTTTGATTTGGCAAAATTTCCATGCTGAAGTTTTGGTAAAGCTCAAGTGGATTTTTTTTTATTTTTACAAAAAAGAAAATTTAGTGCAAGTTTAGCCCTGATTGTGCTAATTTAATTCAACATCTCTTTTTTCTGTTTATGGAAGGAATTTGACTTGGATTTTAATTTTCATCTTTGATTTCTTTTATTTTACTTTATTCCTCTCATATTGATTTTGGATAGAAGTTTATTTTTTATAAAATAAATCATTTTCATATTTTTTTACCTTTATTTAATAATATTATAAAAGGTGTAACATCACCCAGTATTCATTTGGCACACAATTTTTTGCTATACTGATAATATTATTAATATAATGGTGACAAAAAATTAATCAATTGATAAATATGAGTGAGGCACAAAGATTTAATAACAGTGGAAATGTTTATAAGAAATTTCAGATGATTAAAAATGACTTGCACCCTGGCTACTCTTCATGATAAAAGTGTCCAGCACAAGTTTGGCTAAACTTGTGCTGGACACTTTTGGTTGCATGCCGTCAGGCGCAATCAATTCTTTTTATGGAAATGAGACTGAATGATCACTCCATCATTGCACTGAAAGTAGTTTTATATAGACAAATTGTCCCCTGGAAGTTTGTCCAAACCTAAGGTAGACATTTTTTTCCTTTGGTAAAAAGTAAATTTGATCCATGTTAATCTATGATGGTGCCCATTTTTTCTGAAGCCTCTACTGGCTCATGATAGCAGAAATTATACTTAATATCTTTATTTCATGTTTGATCTCTTGAATTTTAATCTTACCCTTTTATTTATCCTTTAGATTTTAAATATCAATTTTTTTTTGGTAAAACTGATAACTTTCACATTTTTTTACATTTATTATATTATATTATTAAAGTTGTAAAATCATCCAGTGTACATTCATTACACATGTTTTTGCTATACTAAAAACATTAATAATATAATGGTGACTAAAAAATAATCAAATAATAAATTTGGATGACACAGAAAGATCAAATACCCATAGACATTTTTAAAATGAATATAAGATTAACTGAAGAAGACTTGCACCCTAGCTACTCTCCATCATAAAAGTGTCCAGCACAATTTCAGCTGAGCATGTGCTGGACACTTTTGGTTGCATGCATTCAGATGGGATAAATTTACTCAATGGAAGTTAAAATGAATTTTTGCTCAATCATTGCACAAGAAGTAGCTTTATACTGCTATACTATCCTCCTGATTTTTTGGAAAACCTCAGGTGGACACTTTTATTAATTTTAAAAAAAAGAAAACATATTCCAAATCTAGAACTGGTGGTGCAAATTTGGTCTGAAAACTCAAATTATCTTTGATGGCAGAAATTTTATTTGAATGTTTAATTTCATATTTAATCACTTTTATTTTACTTTTTTATTCCTGTTTTTGCTTTCAAATATCAATTTATTTATTGTAAAACTAATACTTTTCATATTTTTTTTACTTTTATTTAATAAGATTATGAAAGATGTAGCATCTCCCAGTATGAATTTGGCTTACAAATTTTTTCAATACTAATAACATTAATATTATAATGGTGAAAAACAATGAATCAAATGATAAATATGAATGACACAGAAAGATCATATACAAGCGGATTTGTTTATAAGGAATACCTGATGAACTGAAGAAGACCTGCACCCTAGATACTCACCATCATAAAAGTGTCCAGCATAAGTTCGGCTGGACTTGTGCTGGACACTTTTGGTTGCATGCAGTCAGATGGGATAAATTTACTCTATGGAAATGAAAATGAAATTTTGCTCAATCATTGCACAATAAGTAGTTTGATATTGCCAAAATGTCCTCCTGATGATTTTTCAAAACTCATCAGGACACTTTCTTTGGTTTAACAAAAAAGAAAATATAGTGCACATTTGATCTAACACCTCTACTTGTTATTGATAGTGGGAATTTTCCTTAGATTTTTTTTTCTTATTTTATCCCTTTTATTTTACTTTTTTATTGCTCATATTGCTTTGGATATCAATTTTTAATTTATAAAATAAATAATTTTCATACTCTTATACCTTTATTTAATAATATATGATTAAAGGTGGAACACCACCTGGTATGCATTTTTCACAGCAGTTATTACTATAGTAATAACGTTAACAATATAATGATGACAAAAAATTAATCAAATGGTAAATTTAAATGACATTGAAAGATCAAATTCCAGTGGAAATGTTTATAAGAAATCCCTTTTGAGTTTAAGAAGATTTGCTGTATGCCTACTCTCAATTATGAAAGTGTCCAGCACAAGTTTGGCCAAACTTGTGCTGGACACTTTTTGTTGCATGAAGTCATATGAGATAAATTCTCTCTATGGCAATAAAAATGATATTTCACTCAATTATTGAAGTAAAGAATGTTTAATATTGTAAAATTGTCCCCTGGAAGTCTGTCCAAACCTCAGTTCAAAATTTGTTAGCTTTACATAAAAGTAAGTTTAGACCAAGTCTTGACCTAGGGGTCCCCAACTGTCCCAACACCACTTCTGGCTCTTGATAGTAAAAATTTTACTTGTATTTTTTGTTTTGTATTTGATCCCATTTATTTTCATTTTACTTTTCTATTACTCTTTTTAATTTTAAATATCAATTTATTTTTTTAAAAACTAAACATATTCATATTTTTTTAACTTTATATAATAATATTATTAAATTTGTAACATCAACAATTTTGCATTTGGCATGCAGGTTTTTGCTATACTAGAAACATTAATAATATATATGGTGACAAAAAATTAATTATAAGATAAATATGAATGATAAAAAAAATTTAAAAACCCAATAGAAATGTGAAAAACAAAAAACTGATGTACTGAGAAACACTTCCACCCTAGCTACTCTCCATCATAAAAGTGTCCAGCACAAGTTCGGCCAAACTTGTGCTGGACACTTTTGTTCAGGTGCAGTCAGATGGGATCAATTCTCTCTGTCAAAATTAAATTAAAAAAAATTCTAAATAAATACATTAGAAGTAGTTTGGTATGGCTGAGTTATCCACCTTGAGTTTTTCCAAACCTCATGTGAAAAAATTTTTATCTTTAAAAAAAATTAAATTTTATCAAATTTAGCCCTGATGGCACCCATTTGTTTAAACACCTCTACTGGCTCTTGAAGGCAGGAATTTTTCTTGAATTTTTCTTTTTCATATTTGATCTCTTTTACTTTACTTTTTTATCACTCATGTTACATTTGGATATTAATTTATAATTTTGGAAAAGAAATCATTTTCATATTTTTTTAACATTTTTTAATAATATTATAAAAGGTGTAATATAACATGGCATGCATTTGGCGCACAAGTTTTTTCTATACTAATAAAATTAATAATATTCTAATGACAAAAAATTAATCATATAATAAAATATGAATAACACAGAAAGATCAAATACCATTTGACATGTTTTAAAAAAATAACAGTTGCACTGAAGAAGACCTGCACCCTAGCTACTCTCCATCATAAAAGTGTCCAGCACAAGTTTGGCCAAACTTGTGCTGGACACTTTTGGTCAGGTGCAGTCAGATGGGATCAATTCTCTCTATGGCAATGAAAAAAATTATTTGATAAGAAACTTCACTAGATGTAGTTTGATATAGCTGAATTATCCACCTAGAGTTCATCCAAACCACAGATACACAATTTTTTATCTTTAAAAAACAATCAATTAAGTAAAATTTATCCCTGATGGCTCTCATTTGCTTCAACATCTCTACTGGCCTTTGATATTAGCAATAATACTTGGAGTTTGTTTTTCATATTTGATCGCTTTAACTTAATTTTTTATTCCTCATATTGCTTTTGGATATCAATTAATAATTTTTAAAATAAATTATTTTAATACTTTTATACATTTTTTTAATAATATTATAAAAGGTGTAACATCACTCAGTATGCATTTGGCACACAATTTTTTGCTATATTTATATAATTAATAATATAATTAAGACAAAAAATTAATCAAACAATATGTATGAGTGAGGCACAAAGATAAAATACCAGTAGACATGTTTGTAAGAAATACCAGATGAACTGAAGAAAAATTCTACCCCCAGCGGCTCTCCATCATAGAAGTGTCCAGCACAAGTTTGGCTGAACTTGTGCTGGACACTTTTGGTCATGTGCAATCAGATGGGATCAATTCTCTGTATGGCAACAAAAAAATTTTTTTATCAAATTTCACTAGAAGTAGTTTGGTTTAGCTGAATCATCCACCTGCTGTTCTTCCCAATATCAGGTGTATAATTTTTTATCTTTAAAGAAAAGGTCACTTAATACAATTAAGCCCTGATGGCTCCCATTTGCTTTAACACCTCTACTGGCTCCTGATATCAGGAATTTTACCAGTATTTTTTTCATATTTGAACTCTTTGACTTTTATTTTACTCTTTTATTCCTCTTTTTACTTTTAAATTTCTATTTAATTTTTGTAAAACTAATCCTTTCCATATTTTTTTACGTCTATTTTAAAAAATTATTGAAGGTATAACTTCAAATGGTATGCATTTGGCACACAAGTGTTTGCTATATTAATAACATTAATAATATAATGGTAATAAAATATTAATCGGATGATAAATATGAAAGATACAGACTGATCAAATACCAGTAGACATGTTTATGAGAAATACAAGATGAAAGAACTGAAGAAAATTTCCACCCAAGCTACTCTCCATCATAAAAGTGTCCAGCACAAGTTCGGCCGAACTTGTGCTGGACACTTTTAGTCACATGCAGTCAGATGGGATCAATTCTCTATATGGCAACAAAAAAACATTTTTTTATTAAACTTCACTACAAGTAGTTTTGTTTAGCTGAATCATCCACCTGTTGTTCTTCCCAACCTCAGGTGTATAATTTTTTATCTTTAAAAAAAAGGTCACTTATTACAATTTAGCCCTGATGGCTCCCATTTTTTTCAACACTTCTACTGGCTCTTGAGAGCAAGAATTTTACTAGTATTTTGTTTTTCATAATTGATCTCTTTGAGATTAATTTTACCTTTTTATCCCTCATATTTCTTTTGTATATCAATTTATTTTTTGTAAAACAAATCATTTTCATATTTTTTTACCTTTATTTAATAATGTTATAAAAGGTGTAACATCACCTGGTATGCGTTGGGCACACGAGTTTTTGCTATACTTATAATATTATAACATAATGGTGACAAAAAATCAATCAAATGATAAATATGAGTGAGGCACAAAGATCAAATACCAGTGGACATGTTTATAAGAAATACCAGATGAACTGAAGAAAAATTCCACCCTAGCTAACCTCCATCATAAAAGTGTCCAGCACAAGTTCGGCTGAACTTGTGCTGGACACTTTTGGTCACATGCAGTCTGATGTGATCAATTCTCTCTATTGCAATGAAGATGAATTTTTCTTCAATAATTGCACTAGAAGTTGTTTGATATGGCAAAATTGTCATCCTGAAGTTTTGGTAAAGCTCCAGTGGATTTTTTTTTATTTTTACAAAAAAGAAATTATAGTTCAAGTTTAGTGCCACTGGTGGGCATTCACCCCATCATGTCTACTTGCTCTTGATGGGAGGAATTTCACTTTAATTTTTTATTTCATATTTGATCCCTTTAATTTTACCTTTTTATCCCTCATATTGCTTTTGGATATCAATTTATTTTTTGTAAAACAAATCATTTTCATATTTTTTTACCTTTATTTAATAATATTATAAAAGGTGTAACATCACCCGGTATGCATTTGGCACACGAGTTTTTGCTATACTTATAATATTAATAACATAATGGTGACAAAAATCAATCAAATGATAAATATGAGTGAGGCACAAAGGTCAAATACCAATTAATCAATAGTTCTTTTTAATATTATGAATTTTTTGATTAAATAAAATGGTAATATTGAATTATATTTTTCATTCACAATTCCACTCTAATGATTCCCACTGCACAAAAAGGGTTCACTTGGTCCTTTCTTTACTGCTTGTGCATATATTTTATTGCCCACAGTACTACAATTTTTTGTAGTGATTATCCCACATCTGATTCAGGAATATTTTTAAACAATATAAGTTTTTTTTACAAAAGACCTAATCATATCCAATATCCCACAAAAAATACAACCTGTTTTTGTATTAAAGCCTGTTAATTATTAAGAAATTGTTAAAATAATTAGATTAGACCCTGGCACAGCTAGATCCATACCAACCGACCTAAAGTCATTTCAATATTGAAAACAATTAAATAAAATTATGATATCATACTAAATTATGGGCACCAACCATAATTCAGCACTTCTCATTTGCTCTGCTACAAAATGAGTGCATGTAGCATTTTTCTAACTTCGGACTGTTTTTCTTCCTTCCCTCACACCTTTAGTCCAGAATGAAAATTTAGTATGAGTTTTGGTCAAAATGGTTTGCCAGTGTTATCTGTATGCAATATGAATTCATATTGCATATTTCTATTTATGCATAAAATATACTTGTTAAGCATCATTTTTTTTGCATTTTTCAATCATTATGCATATTTATGCATATTCATTATACAGATTTATATGCATATTAATATATTTTATTCATATACATATATGCACCTTTTTTTTGCATATTCAATATGCATATTTTTAATGCATATTCAACATGCATATTTTTATGCATATTTTTATGCATATTCAATATGCATATTTTTTATGCATAATCACTATGCATATTTTTTATGCATATTTATTCTTCATAGTCATTATGCATACACTTTGGATAGGCATTTCACATCAATTTTTAGCATGCAATAAGTATCCACCATGCAAATTCAAATGCATATGCATCTATATCATACACGCACCATATATTCAAGTTTATTATTTAAATATTAAGGTATGCTAAGTGATGTTGTTCAACCTTTTGCCAAACCTGAGATTAACTGATGTTCAATGTGGTTCTTAAGCTCTGCTCAAGGAGGGATTGTTCTGGATTCAATCTGTGACAGTTTATTTATTCAATGTTTTTTCATCAGATTTAAAAACATCTTTCTGACAGTTTCAGGATGGTTTCCCAACAGTTTCCTGACAAATTCCTGATAGTTTCAAAAAGAGGGAACTGCTAGCAGTTCACCCCCAGATTTCCCGTGGTGACTTATGGATTTTTCAGGGTGTCAATTAAAACTTTCTACAGAACACCATCCACAAACTGATGGGCTAGCAGAAAGAATGATACAAACTTTGCAAGATATGATAAGAAGATATTGTGCTTTTGGTCTTAACTTTAAAGACAATGACAATTTCACCCATGATTGGGTAACCCTTATCCCAGTTTTAGAATTTGCATACAATAATACAGTACATTCTGTCACTGGCAAAAAGCCATTTGAGTTATGGTTGGGTTATGTACCTAATACCCCTGCTAAAACTCTTAATAAATTACCCATATTGGATATCCATCCAGGTACTAAATCTTTTCTTCAGATGCCAGAATTATGCAGAAAAAATGCTCAAGAATGTATAAATAAGGCATTTTATTATGAGAAGAAAAGATGGGATAAAGCCCATAAAGAACAAATTTTCAAAGTGGGTGATGCAGGCCTTATTTCTACACTACATTTTAATTTAAATGGTAATGTTAAATTGAAGGATCCATTCATTGGACCCTTTGTAGTTAAAAAGATTTTTGGTTAAAATGCTTTTGAGGTTATTCTATATGCACCTTATGATAGAAAACATCCAGTATTTCCTATTTCTCTTATAAAACCATACCATTCTAATGATACTGCTCTACTTCCAAGAAGATCAGGAAGGAATAAACAGCAACCTGAAGAAATAGTTGAAAAGGAAGAAATTGAAAAGATACTGATAAAGAGACACCTTAATAAAGAAAAGGGAGTTGAGTATCTATTAGGATTTAAAAATAAATCAAGTGAATATGACCAGTGGATTCCTGAAAATGAAATCTCTGATCTTAAAAATCTCTTGAAGAAATTTAAATCAAAATAATACTGTTTATTCAGTATATGTTTTATAGAAAATTTAAAAAAAAAATTCTATTCACTCCTTACTTTTAATTAAAATCTCTTAACTTTTTTTTATTTTTATTTTTTTTGGGTGAGGGAGTGTCAGCCAAGATATCCCTAGGACTGAGTATTTTTTATACTTAAAATAAGATAACCTTAAGTACATTAAGCTTATATCATAAAAATAAGGTTAAACAATAATATATATGATTATATTACATATATATATAATTAATACTCTATTATATAAATTATAGTAGTTTAAATAGCTTATCCATAGCCTAATAATACTTATTAAGGTGTTAATGGAGTCATAATATACTTATCTTAAGTGATACTAAGTAATTATTGACATACATAAGCTTATATGTATACATAAATCTCATATTCAGTAAAATATGCAGTATATTATGTATATTTAGGTATATAAGTGGGTTTTAGCATCTTAATAGCCTATAAACTTTGTTTTTCTGCTTATTTTAGGTTTTAAGGACATATCCAGTGGACTCAAAATGCCTACAGAAGCATATACATCTATTTCAGGCACATACACTCAGTTTGGACAACTAAATCTGCTTCCTTGGATGGATATTCACGGATTTATGGGTTGGGAGGCCATTGCTGGGTTAATATGGATGCTTGTGGATGTTATTGGGGGCTTGGAAATTTCATTTTTTTCCTTTATATGCTTTGGGTTTCTTTATATCCTCTTTGGATGAGTTATTTTACCAGTTTCTTTATGGTATTGGCTTTTATCTCAATTTTATATTTATGGTATGGGTCTGTGTTATCATTAATTGTGATGGAGGGTCCTTACTGGATGTCTGTTTGTTGAATCTGCTTGAAGTGGATGCCATGGGGAGGTGATGGGCCCTCAAAGTGCTGTAATTTCTGGGGATAGAAGTGACATCAACTGTATTGAAGGTCTGTGCACTCCAGTGGATTTTGGTATAAGTAAGGGAGGATTATGACAGTTATTAGACATCACTTACTTAATAAACTTCAAATAAACATTATAAAACAATTATTAACATTTAGAAATATATTATAAAGCCTTTATAAATTGATATTATCTTTATATAAGCTATAACTATATTATATTCATCTATTTTCCACCACTAGCACGCATTGAAATCCAAGTATTGTGAGTTTTATTTGAGTATAACTATTTTATTAGTCTTCCCCTGAGGTTTAATAACTAAATCATTTATTAATAAGTAGTAGGACCATTAATAATTACTATTAAATTATACTTATACACTAGATACACTGACAAGATGGTAAGCCTGTTTAGTATCTATTTCAAATCATCTGACTCACCATATGAATTGAAACTACAAATTTTAATGAGATAAATGCACCCAGTGTTCAATATCTTATTACTCACAAAGTTACAAAAAGATATAATACCAGGGTTCCCAGAAGAACCACTGGTTCCATTTTATGTAGGAAATGAGGAGTTTAAGTAGAGAAACTATTGCCAAGCAGGTGTAAAGGGGGAAGGTTCAGTATTTAGTCAGCTGTAAAGGTTATGGAGTATGAGATAGGTCTTGGGAACCATTAGATAGCTTAGATAATACTTATTTAAATGTGGAAAATTTTGAGAAGGAGGGCAGGGGGGAAGGAGGGGTAAAAGAGGGGGAAATCTTAGGATTTGGGTCTAGAGGCAAGGAGGACATGCACTAGAGGCACTATGTGTTGTAATATATGGGAGAAAGAGATATTGTATAAGGGTATTTTATGGGGCAAGCACTGTGGGGTGTTCCTCATCAGACAACCAATATATTAAACCAGTTAATTCTTAGTCTCAAAATTTGTAACTCTCACTGTTGGTAGCCCCAACATAGTCAGTCTAGTTAGTCTTACTGCTGTATCAAAATTTTCATGCCCATCTTAAGCCAGTGTCAGTACTAGCAGTAGTAGTCCACCCTCTTAGGTCTTAACAGGTTCATGATTATTTTGTAGTGCACTGGTTAAAGATTGGTCAAAATGTTAAGACCTAAGAGGGAGGACTACTACTAGAGCTAAAACTAGCCTAAAATGGAAATGAATTTTGTGAATACAGTTGTGAGACTAACTAAGAATGACTATTTTGGGGCTTCCAAAAGTGAGGGTTACAACTATATGAGACTAAGAAGTAACTGGATTAAACTATAAGTTGTCTGATGAGGAGTGCACCACAGCACTTGCCCCATAAAACCCTTTTATGCAATATCTCTCTTGCCTGCCTATTAAAATGAATAATGCTCATAATTCTCCTCCTTCTAGCCTCTCAACCCTAAATACTAACACATATACTGTTCAAAGGCTGATCAAGTTCTGGATAATTTCTGTGGGTGAAATTCACACTCTGGACTTGCATGCAAATCACCCCTTAGTTTTTCCTGGTGAAAGTGGCCAATCATTGATTATGATTTCTGGCACATTTTTCAATAGAACTAAATTTCCTTTAGTGTTTATAACTCCAAAATAACTTTAGGAAAAATACTTTAATATAAAAATTTATGTCTCAAATTTGATCCCCTGGCTGAAAAAGGAAGATCCCAAAATGATATTGATGCTGATGGAGGAAAATGCACCAGTCCAAAACGCAAAGGTTGCTAAAAATTATCAAGAAAGTGTTACATTGAAAAAATGAGCTGATTGGCCTCCCCAAGCACCCAATCTCAACCCTATATAAAATTTTTGGGCTCAATTTAAGTATCATGTTACATCCAATTATCAACCCAAATCACTTGCTGAACTTTATGAAGCCATTCAGGAAAACTTGGGATAAAATTCTTAAATTCTTTTTATAAAATTTGGTAGAATCTATGCTTGCAAGAATGCAGGAAGTTATTAAGAATCAAGGAGGGTCCTGTCAATGGCAAAGAATGATTTTTTTATAATTTTGTTTCTCAAAATTTTTTTAGTCAATTTATCCATCAAAGAGAGTCTAATACATATTACAACTGGTTGATTTATCAATTAGCTGGGTGACATGAAAATCTCCCTTTTTTTAATGGTTATGGAAAAAAATACATGAGATGAAACAATTGTCTTATAGAAAGACTGAAAAGAAGCTAAAGAGTCATTTTTTTTAAATTTGAGGACAATTCAATCAATATTGAGTGATTTACAGCTAATCCTGGAAAGCTTGTGGTCGTCTTGCCTCTCATCTCTGCCAATGCCATAGCTCAGCTGACCTAAATTCTTAATTTTGGCTGGGAATGGGATGAAAAACAACTTCAAGCTTTCAAGTATTACCTGTATTTTAAAATGTCTAATATCTTTTATAATTGGCTGTGCCCTGTACATGCTCCAAATGGGATATTAAGATGCTCACTAAGATCTTAGTGTAATGGTTCAGTCTTAGTTCCATCTGAGGTGAATATATGTTATATTTGGTGACTTTCTACCAACCCTTGTACCTCCTAACCCAATATATATTTATATATATATTAACATATTAAAAAAATTGTGTAACAGTAAGAGATAGCTTTTGTGCAATGTGCAATACAGCAATAAAAAAATCTCTTGGTGATTTTTACCAAAAAAAATTTACCAAAGAAAAAATTTTGGTGAAAAAAAAGTTTAATTTCTTGCTTATTGTGCAGATTATTATTTTTGTTCTCCCACATGGGTATTTCCCTCTGGCCCTTGCCACTCTCTCCTCAAAATCTGGTGCTTGCCACTTTCTTCCCCAATCATCTCAATTTTTTCTCCCTTTTGTTTTCTCCTCAATCCTCATATTTTTTGATTTCCATCCATTTTGTCTTTTCTATTTTTCTTCAGTCTGGTATTTTACAATTGGTAAGTGTTTTCTGTTCTTTAATTTTTTACTGATATTTGAAACCTTTTTTATTTTTTATTGGTTGTTTTGTTTGCAGCAAATTGTTTCTCACCCCCTCCCATAGCCAAGTGTTTTCCTTTTTCTTCAGCCTTATTATTTTTTGTAACCTGTAAGTTTTTCTCATCTCTTATAGCTTTAATTAGATGTTATTTTGCTTATTCATAGTTTCAAGTATCTGATGGTGTTTTTTAAATATGAGACATCTTTCAAAGTTAAATTTGTGATGGCTGATCTATGTAGGGGAAGTTCATTAGCAATAAATGAAGATTTTGGGTCAACTTTTTGTCAAAATTATCTCTCCCATTGGTTAAAGTGTTACAGAGAGACACAGCATCATCCTAGAACCTAACAAAATTGTGGGCAACACTTGGCTTGAAACAATGAAAACAAAAGTTTCTGTGAGAAAAAATATTCACACCAAACCTTCCATTTATCAAGTGTAAATTCAGAAGTCAATTTTTGAAACTCACTATTTTAACATATCATTGTCTAAAATTGCAAAAAAACTCCATCTCTAGCTCAAGATCCAATAAAACAAGGAAAATATACCTCTCATGTAGAAAAATGTGATTCTGAGGACCTTGTTTTTACAGTTAAGTGGTTTGGTTTCCTTTTAGCAAATATTCTAATCTTTTTATGCCACCATTTTGAAGATGAGTGTGGCCTCAAAGTTAAAGGTCTTTCCTAAAATCAAGGATGGGAAAATGTTGGAAAACAAACACCCCAAGTTCCACAAGACACATCAAAACTTTGCTTCAATGTCATTCTTGCCATATCTCTCTCAGGTCTATTTTCTGTAATTGTTCAAGATGACACAATATGTTGCAATGACATTGAGTAATATTTAAAAAGAATTTTGGTTAGTCATCTTACTTATATATCTTTTCTTTATATTTTTTTCTTACATTTTTTTAATTTATGATTTTACAAGCTATCAATTATGAATCCTTATCCCAGAACATCTAATGTACTTATCATGGATAATTCAACTATACACCAAAATGGATGAATAACTGAAATAGTTGAAAATAGGGGCTTTTGGCTCCTATACTTGCCTCTGTCTTCCCCATACTTCAATCCTATAGAGAAAGGTTTTGGCATTTTGAAAATTCACATACAAGGTTTTGCAAATTTAGCAGATGGGGAGAAGGATGCTGATATTATTATTGAAAATTCTGAGATTTTATTTACGCAAAAGTTGTGTAAAAAACTGTTCTATGACTGTGTGTATATAGATAAAATGTGACTGTATATATGAAAATATTAACTGTTTCAGAAAAGTATGCTATAAATTTTAATATTAAACCTCCTGATGAGAAATGATTTTTGAAATTAGCTGATGATGGAGAATATTTAAGCAGCACACCATTTTTCCACAAAATTTCTGTCAATAAAAAAAATTGCCTTTGTCTTTCAATCAAAATGCCTTTTTGAAACATTTAACTTTAATTACCTACTTAGTAGAGTTAGATCATACAAATTTTATAAAAATCTTTTCAATGTACAGTAAATTTTTTATCAAGTGTTTAGTTTTTAACATATATCTGATTGATAGCATGTATTCTTTAAATATATGTGATGCATTTATTCTCACTATAATTATGAAAATAAACTATCTTTTTTCTTTTGGGACAAGATGAAATCACATATTTTATTTATAGTGTGTATTCTTTGAATATTTAGGTAGCATGTATTCTTAATATAAAAGTAAAACTAAATATTCTAATGGTGTTTTGGACATGATATAAACCTTTTATCAAAGGAAGACATAGATTTTTCAGGAGCTAGAGGCATTATATCATTCATAAAGTCTTCTGCATCTGCATACTTGAGAAACATCCAATGAGTCATGCTGAAACTTTCAAATGCCTGTGTGATTTGGGCATTCTTCTTGTCAAGATAAGAGCAAGCAAAAAAAACTTCAAGAGTTTACTCATTGTCAGAATCTTCTTCTTCATTAATCAGTAATAGTTATGTTGCATTTTGGGTAATATTTTGAGATAGTGGTACAGAAATGTTTTTATTATTCATCTTGACTTTAGTTTGATTTGCAGCATAAGAAACTAGGCCTTGAGAATTTTCCCCAGTATTTTTTGTATGTGAAATGGAAGAAGCAGCTTCTGTAGAAGAGTTCTTGTTACTTTTGTAAGTAAAATAAGTCAATTTAAGAGGGAAAAGGAAGGTAACTTATTGAAGGAGACAGGTTGCTATGGTAACATGTTCCTTGGTATTCTATATGTGCTTAACACATTGATTATTTTATATTGATCATTGATTTATGATGTGATTAATCAAGTAGGGTGAATGCTGATAATATAATATTATATATATTAGATGCTTCTCTTCTTGTATTCTTATCCAATCTTATATTCCTTCCACTACCAAATACTGATTGATTGCTTTGAATTATTCTTTTGTTGTTTAATTTACTATATCAATATTTGTGATAAAATGGTTAAATTCCTTTGTCCATCAATTACTGGGGACAGTTAAATATGTTGTATCACTAATTTACTTACTAGAGCTAAAGTTAGAATATTCATTAGGTGATTGAGCACACTTAAACGGTTAAAAAGGGTTTATATACTGACAAATCTCTATATATTAAATTAAAGGATTTGAGAACATTGTTATAACTTATTTGGGTTTGATTTCTAAAAGGTCAAATGAAATAAAAAACTTAAGAAATAATAATTATATGCATGGAGTAAAGATATATACCATATCTCTTTCCCAGACTTTGGCTTTTAAGGGAGTTATTTGAAAAAAACTCAAAGGAGTTTTCTGGATTAACACAAACATGCCCTTCAGGTAATCCAGTAAGATCTTCACAAGTCCCATGTGCTTCAAGAATCAAGTTTATTATAGTCTTGTAGTGTGAAGAAGTTTCATGATCATGAGCTTAAGATTGAAGAGATTCAACATTTGTATCAATGTTATTCTTCTTTCCAAATATAGACAAGTGCAAATCTCCATAAAGCTCTTTTTGATTTATTATTGTACACAAGAGTCATTTAATCATAAAAATCTAAGAAAAAAAAAGGAGAAAGAAAAAACATAAATGAGCAATGGCTTATTGGAAAATATTTTTTTGATATTCATGAGTGTTTGTAGATATTTGGATAAACTTTTGAAAAGTTCTATTTAAATCCAACTTTTACTTGTGCTGCTTGTGGAAAAAAATCCTCCATGTTAAATCATGAATTTCCAAGTGAGTCTACCTTCATCTTCTAGACTCTCTAAAAATTTACCAACAGTTTTATTTTGCTGTTAATTCATGATCACTAAAACACTTCTCTTAAAAATATCTAAATCAAAATTTTCAGCTTCCCAATGTAAAATGAACCAATCATGATCTGAAACCATCTTCCCAGTGCTAGAAAGAGGTTTGTCAGCCTAGGTATCTCCAGGACTGAGTAATTCTTATGTTTAAAATAAGATAACCTTTGTTACATTAAGCTTATTACTTAAAAATAAGGTTAAAATACCTATATATATGGTTGAAATACATATATATATAATTATTACACTATTATATGACTTATAGTAGTTTAAATAGCTTATCCATAGCCTTATAATACTTATTAAAGTGTTAATGGAGTCATAATATACTTATCTTAAGTGATATTAAGTAATTATAGACATACATAAGCTTATATGTATACATAAACCTCATTTTTAGTGAAATATGTAGTTATATTATGTATATTTTGGTCTATAAGTGGGTTTTAACCTCTTAGTAGCCTATAGCCTTTATTTTTCTGCTTATTCTAGGTCATATGGACGTATCTAGTGGACCCACAACGCCTACACAAGCATATACACCTATTTCAGGCGCATATATCCAGTTTGGAAAACTTAATCTGCTTCCTTGGATGGATTTTCACAGATTTATGAGTTGGGATATGATTACTGGGTTAATATCGATGCTTGGGGATGTTATTGGGAGCTTGGACAGCTAATTTGGTTCCTCTATATGCTTTGGGCTTCATTTTATCCTCTTTGGATGAGTTATTTTACCTGTTTCTTTATGGTATCCAATTTTATCAGGTTATTCTCTTTATGGTATGGCTCTGTGGTATATTTAATTGTGATGGAGGGTCCTTACTGGAGATCTTGGTGTTAAAACTGTTTGAGGTGGATGCCATGGAGAGGTGATGGTCCCTCACAGTACTGTAATTGCCGGGGATAGAAGTGACATCATCTGGATTGAAGGTCTGTGGACTCCAGTGGATTTTGGTATAAGTAAGGGAGGATTTGACAGGTTATTGGACATCACTTACTTACTACACTTTAAATAAACACTACAACACAATTATTATATATAAATATATTATAAAGCATTTAAAAATTGATATTATCTTTATATAAGCTATAACTATAGTTTATTGATCTATTTTCCACCACTAGCACACATAAAAATTCAAGTATGGTGAGTTTAATTGAGAATAACTATTTTATTAGTCTTCCCCTGAGAATTAATCACTAAATAATTTATCAATAAGTAGTAGGACCATTAATATTTACTATTAAATCATACTTAGATACTAGCACACACTGACAATTGGGGGTCTTTCCTTAATTATTACTTATTATTTAGTATAAGCCTTAGGACGTGATTTTTACTCTAGTATATTTAAAAAAAACCAAATATTTGGGTCTTCAGCACATTAGTGGGTGATCATAACTCAGTGATTGCGGAAAAGAACCCTTATAATAGCTTTACTAATTTTTTATATTAAAAATTAGGTATTTACAGTAGTAACTGTACCCAATATAAACCCAATTTCACTTGGTATTTAGTCACCAATATAACACCCAATTAAATTAATATTTGTTTAAAGCTTGGTAAGCTAGCCATTCACCCTTATCAAGGTCTAGTTAAAATTATTTTTTTATTTTTAACAGATTTTTTTGAATTTTTCTTATACTTTATTTAAATAAATAAAGATATAAATTCAGGGTAAGCTCCAGTGCTTTTATTAGTAATTGTATTGCTAATATTTTTTTTCTACTAATTACCATATAGGTTTTCCCTTTTTTGGATTTGAAAAGCTGTTATTAAAGACACAATGAGTGCTCCACACAACAATTTAAGTGAAAAACCTGCTTATAACACCAGGTCTAAAGCTAAAAACATTGCTCCAGGACATCACTGTGGAGGGTCAATCCTACTCAAAACCAGAGTCGATGAGTATAGAAGAAATGGACGCCCTTCTAAAAAAGATAACAATCAAAAAGACTTCACCTCTTCTGCAGGATCAACTGTCCCATCTGGCCAGGCAGGTTCTGAAACTAGAGGAATCAAAGTCTACCATGCTAAAGGAGGTAGAGCAGTTGCAAAACAACTTCAAGGTGGGGTTTCAAAAAATGAATCAAACCTTGGCAGAGTTAAAGGTAGGGAATCTAAGCCAACAGCCCCCTACCCAAGGAGGGTCACATCATTCCCAGGAAAAATCTTGGTAGAGAAATGGAAGTGGGATTGGTTCCATCAGCAGTGGTCCAGCCACAATTGCAACAGGGATCCACCCCCTCATCAGACTACCTCAGCTCACCCTTACAAAGAAAAACAAAAGTGCCAAAATCAGGGCTTGCACAAATCCCGTGGTAAGTAGATTACTCTCTCAGATTGAACACAATACTGATAATTACATTATAGGCAATATTATTGATGTAAAATCTGTACAGAAAATTGAGGAGGACTTAAGACAATTAGGTTTTGATGTAGATACATCTGATTTATCTTTTGTTAATAAAAAAAGTACTATTTATAATAATAATACAGTTAATACTCAGTTGTCACCAAATATTAGTGAGATGAGAAGTTCAAAAAACAGTGAAACCATTGGGAAGGAAGACATGGATTATCTTAATAATAACCCAACTGTCCATAGAATTATATCAGCATTATGGAATAGAATGACTGATTGTGAGGAACAGGCAGTTAAGCTCACAAGTGATACAATTTCATCCTTAACATTGAACATTTCTCAACTGGCAACAAGAAATAAATAATTAGAGAATGAACACTTGGCTCTAACTCTTAAATATGATTCTTTAAGTAATAAATATAGTGAACTTTTGAAAAAATTCTGTGAGTTAGAAAAATTGTATGAAGCACATTTATTAAAATCTGAATCAAGAACTATATTATCTTTTGCACAAACAAATCAGAGTGTCTCTGATCTGTTACAAAGATATACTAAAGTTGAGATTGAAACTGCTAATCTACTAATGAGTCAGGATAATCGTAAGTATACACAGTATAATAATAATTTTTTCATTGGCAAAAATGAATCTCAATCATTTCCCATACCACCACAAAACCATCTGGTGGCAGTTTCAAGTCTGAGAAAACAAATTTAAGTCATGAATCTGTGCAAGAGGAAATACAAGACCATTTATCCAGAGTAAATGAGTTATTGAATTTACCTAAGATTAGTGAAACAAAATCCAATCAGAAGAACTTTCCAAAGATGGATCAGTACCCAATTTATGATGGGGAAGCCAGCTCTGATTGGCAACATTTTTTTTATAGAATTGACAACTTAGAATTCTCATATTAGTTACCAGATGAAGAAATAACATCAAAATTAAATTCTCTATTAAAGGATGTTGCTTTATTATGGTTTGAAACTGTATTGAGTGAGGGTAAAGATTACTCTTGGGCTGAATGGAAGCAACTAATTGAAAAACAATTTGGAGGTTCTAAATTCAGGCTCACTCAGCAAAAATTATATGAGAAACATAGGTATAATCCGTTGAATGGTGACAAACCTATGGTATTTTTAATGAATTTAAATAAAATATTTAAAGCCATTGAATCAAACATGAATTTTAACTTATGGAAAGATAAGATAATATATAAATTACCTATATCTGTCAGAGACATTGTTGTAGCTAGAACAATAATGGTTAATGAATATTCTGAATTTATTAATATTTGTAATGAAATGTTATTAAAAGATAAGTATGAAGCAAGGTACACCACTTATAAACAAATTAATGAAGCTGTGAAAAATCAGAATTCAAAAACACTTCAGGTGAAGAAGAAAAAACCTACTGCACCTGTAATACCTAAAAAGTATGAAAATAATACTTGTTATAAGTGTAATAAGTCTTGGGTTAAAGGTCACAAATGTGAGAAGAATATAAATATTGTTGAAAATCAGCATGAATCTAATAATGAAACAGAAAAAAGTAAAGATTCAAGTGATTTTGACAGTAATATCTCATATAGTGATGAAAATGGAGTCTGTATGTTGGAAGATGATTTATCCATCTTTGAAACTCCAATATTAAATATTGACTCAAGCAAATCTTTAATGAATTTTGATGATTCTGAAATCATTAAAGATATACAAGCTGATAACTTAACAATTACACCTACCACGGTTCCAGCTATCATTTCAGGAGAAAATTTAAATATAGTATTGGACACAGGAGCTTCTGGCTCTGTTGTTTCTACAAATACATTACAGAAAATTGATAGTGAGTATAAGTCAAAGCTTGAACCCCTTCAAAGTAAAAATTGGAGAGGTTTTGGATCAGGAGTACACCCCATTGATAAATACAAAGCTTCAGTTTTCTTTAAACATCAACATGGTTGTGTTAGAGTAACTTGTAACTTTGTAGTAATGGATAATACTAATCTTAGTAACTGTTTTATCATTGGAATAGACAAGCTGTCTAAGTTTGGTGTGAAATTAGACCCTTTTAATAATAATTTTACAATTGGCATGAATGGTAAAAGGAAATTTAAAATAAATTCTTTTATCACTGTCTTACACATTGAGTCAGTGAAAAATATTCTGCGCAAAGGAAGAGAATCCAATGAAATGGAACTTCTGGAAACAGAAATTTCAAAAGCATCATTTGCCACTCAGATAAGTAAAGCTGAGAAAAATAAATATTTTGGACTTAATTAAAGCATTTCCAATGGCCTTTGCACATGGGACCAATGAACTTTACCTTGCAAAAGATCATGAGATGAAAATTACCTTAACCTGTGATATCGATAATATTCCTGCAAGTCTTAAAAAGAAATCATACCCTGCTTCACCTATGAAGGGGAAAGACATAGAGGAAAATATTAAGTTCTTATTAAAAATGAACATTCTTGAAAAGGTTGAAACTACACCAAAATATTGTGTAATATCACCAGTGCTAATTTCTTATGAACAAGATAAAGCAAGACTGTGAGGTGATTATAGAGAATTAAATACATTTACAGTAGATGATATTTATCCCTTGCCAAGGATTTCCTCTATACATGCTACCCTTGAAGGTGCTAAGTATATAAGTTGCCTAGATGGAAATAAAGGGTGCCATCAGATTCCTGTAGAAAAGAATTCACAGAACTTATTGTTGATAACAACACATATGGGAATATATAGATATGTCAGGATGCCATTTTGACCAAAAAATGCTCATTCAGTATTTCAGAAGTTAATGGATATAAAATTCCATAATGAAATGATTGAAGGATGGTTAATGGTATACATTGATGACATCATAGTGTTCTCTAAGATATATGATGAACACTTAATCCATTTAAAGAAGGTATTTCAAAAAATGGTCAAAATAAAAATTACCCTTGCATTGAAAAAATGTAAACTTGGGTTTGAGTCTTTAAAAGTGCTTGGTCATATTGTATCTGGCTTACAAATATGTGTAGACCAAAATAAGGTGGCTGCAATCACAAATATTGGAATTCCTCAAAATGTAAAGAATGTAAAATCTTTTCTTGGTATAGGTGGTTATTATAGACAATATATAAAGAACTACCAATTAATTGCTGCACCATTGACCACACTGATAAAGAAACCAGAAGTTTTCATTTGGAATAATGAAAGACAAAAGGCTTTTAATAAGTTAAAAGAATGTTTGATGACAGCCCCTATCTTGGGATTACCAGATTTCCAATTGCCTTTTGTGTTTTATACAGATGCAAGTTTCATTTGTCTGGGTGCTGCTTTGCATCAAAAACAAGTTATTGAAGAAAAATGTCAGAAGTAGTAATTTGCTATATTTCACATTGTGGCATTCCAAATCTTAGTACGGCTCAAAAATTCTATTTAGAATATTTATTGGGAGTAGGATGGTGATGGGAGAAGCCGGATTAAGTTAAAATATTTTATTAATAAACGAAAAATGAAGTTGAAAAAGTCAAGATATGAATGTTTGGTCAGATTTATTAATTTTACGGGTCATATGATTTTTTTACAGCCGTAAAATTATAAATTAATGAAATTCAAGAAGCTCAAGAACCTTTGGGAATTTTCCTTGAATTTTTACTATTTTTCTTACATTTTTAATTGAATTTTAAAGATTTATTAAATTATTTACATTTTACAAAAATTACTTTACTTGGATGAATTTTTATAGTGTGAATAGAGCTGCACAGATTACAAAAATAGTTAGGATTGTTAAGGAGAAGTAGCTCTATCATGTGTAATTCTTCTAGATTTTTTATTAAAGGTTTAAGGTTTTAAATATAGTCCGGAGGTCCAGACAAGCTCTGTATGAGCTCTGTACAAACTCCATACAAGCTCCGGAAGAGCTCTGGCCTCGCTTCAGAGGAAAAAGGGCACATGACTGTTTATTATGCATATAAGGCTGTAGACTCGAAATTATTCAAGGAGAACAGGAGAATAGAGAGAGCTATAACAAACATTATTCATATTTTTCTTTTGTCAACAAAATAAATAATCATTTATAACACCCTTATAAAATAACAATTTTACATAACACTTTAAATATTTTACTCAAAAACTCTTAAGAAATTAACATTTAGGGTATCATTAGAAAGGTCTCAACTCCAGGGACTAATTTATGGTATCTTTTCTCAAAAATTATTTAAATATAAAAACATTAAACCTACTTTCTTTTAAAATATTGTATCTGGTGTAACTTTATTGTTGCATTTCAGTTTTTTGCACAGCAGAGCTGCTCAATCATCCTAATAAGCTTTAATTAGACAGGGTTTCATTCTTTACTATTATCAAGTAGACTTTTAAGCTTATTGATCTAAAAGACTCACAAATTCATTTAGAGGGACAGGGTTTTCTCTGATTATCCAACTCCTTCAGATTCTGCTTACAGCAAGGCGACTGTAAGATTCTACCTACATATTTGGCGCCCAACATGGGGTATCAATTTCTCTAGCTTTTAAAAGAACTTACTTGATACTTGGACTTTTAGCCTGCAAGAGGCTTTCTTTCTGAAATTCTTATCAATTTATTTATCTTAGCCTGAAAGTGGCTCACTTATTGAAATGCTTTATCTTTAATCTAATCTATTAGGATGTCTTCTGCTGCTGGATCTGGTGTGTCTCTTCCTATGACACCATCAGTTAGGACTGTTTCTTGGGATGGGCCCAAGCTTAATGGGGAAGAAGTTAAATGGTTTTTGAGCAGATATGAGGCTGCTGCTTTGGTGGATGGAGCTATTAACCTGGATATGGTAAAGCAGATCAGGTTTTTTATTGTTGACAGAGAGGTGGAAAAGGGGGTCATTGCTATGGAGAGTTCTAAAAGGTTTGATTGGATAAGGTTGTCAAAAGAGATGGTTGATAGATGGGGTGTCAGGTATACTATGGTGGATCTCAATAAGATTGTCAGTGATTGG
Organism: Hemileia vastatrix; assembly: GCA_030280995.1. NCBI lineage: Eukaryota > Fungi > Basidiomycota > Pucciniomycetes > Pucciniales > Zaghouaniaceae > Hemileia > Hemileia vastatrix. Next base: position 16,640,438 of record JASXTE010000004.1, on the reverse strand, counting down.
AAAGCTAAAGGTGGTGTTTCTAATATGGTGGACTTCAAAAATTTATGTGGACAGTTTGATGAAGTGGCGGAATATCTGATTTTGGTGGAGGAATCGGGCCATGAAAATCAGGCCAAGGATCTATTCTGGTCTTCTTTTAGTAGGGATATTAGGATAGATGTGTTAAAAGAACTGTCTAGGAAAAATCTGATGAAGGATCTGCCTAATGGTGAACAGAAACTACCAGCTTTGGATATCATCAAGGAGAATATTCAAGGCTACTTAAAATTCATGGCACTGGACAAATATCAAGAATCTTTTACTCAATATTTTAGCAAGGTTAGTGAAGTATTGGCTGAAAATAACGATATCATGATTCAAGCTCAAGAAGCCAAGAAGGCTCAGATGGGACAGCCTGTTGCTAAATTGAGGGAAATGTAGACAACAAGATGGTCAATCACTTGGCCGATTAAACTAAACAATTAAAGATATTTTTTCAAGAGACTCAAAAAGCCAATAGAGAGCCTGTGGCTTCAGCTTAAGCTTCTTCTTCTTACCAATCTAGAGGTTATGAGAGGAGGAATTATGGATATAATGGAAATGGTAACCGGCTCTCTGGAAATGGTAATTGTGGTAGTAATGGCAATGGTAATGGTAATGATAATGGTGGGAATGGTTTTAGAGGTGGATATGGCGAGTCCAGGGTGTGCTCTTATTGTAATAGGAGGGGACACAAGGTTGGAAAATGTTATTTTATGTATAGGGACTTGGATGCTGGTAGAGTTAAATTTGATGGAAAGTTTTATAAATTCCCTGATGTATCTTTCATCAATCCCAGTGAAGTTCAAGCTCCCTCGGGTTTGGTTAGGAGGAATATGTATTTGGGGAAAAGGACCAGGTTTTAAGAGTTACCTGGTGAAGATGAAGAAAAGGTTAAAGGTGGTAAATTTGATGATGGTAAAGATGTGGAAAAGGTAGATAAAGGAAAAAGTAAAGAGGTCAATAAATCCACATTCTCATCTTCATTTGGTGGTTTGGAGTTATCCTCTGTAGTTAGGTCAAAGGAAAGTTGTATGGCAGGTGAATAAGATGTTGATGCTGCTAGAAGAGAAGCTGCTACTAAAGCTAAGAGTAGCATACAGAGTTAATTAAGGGCTAAATCGGGCAAGGCAGAAATTAAAAAGTTGGAAAAGAAACCTTACTCTAAGGACAAAATTTATAATATGCAGAAGGGGATGGCTGATATGGGGCCTCCTAGTTTTGTAAAATTTGATTTAAATGGTGAGCCTATGCCTGTGGACAAGTATTTGGATTCTGAGGAGGATGTACCTTTGGCATCTCTCCCCAGGCCAAGTTTTAGTGGTCCTACTCCTATGGAAGATGTAAGGAGGACCAGTGATGGATCTGGATTAGTGAAAGTAGCCGGTGATAGAGCTAGGGTTATTAGTAGTGAATATGTTATTATGGGGGGTGAAGATGGCAATGTGGGTCCCCAAGAGATGCCCAGGGCCAAGGTAACAAAATCTAGGTCTCAATATTAGAGGCCCATTGTTGCTGGACAAGAGAATGCAATGGAAACAGTTTTAGGAAGATTGAATCAACTTCAAATTCCTTTATCCTTAGACAAATTATTTACGATTAGTCCAGCTCTTGCAGAAAAGCAGAAAAAGCATCTGAAAAGGAGAAGAGTGTCCACAGGAGAGGTGGAATATATATGTGAAAATGTGGAGAAGTTTGGTGAGGAGGTGGAAACTCATTTTTCTGCACCTTTAGGTTATTTAATGGTTACTCTCAATGGTAGAGAGGTTAAGGCCCTGGTAGACTCTGGGTCTCAAATTAATCTTATTTCTTTTGAGAAGGCTACCAGTATTGGTCTGCCTATTAAATCTGGCACTGGTGGTAATCTTAGAGGTATTGGAGGGCATGCTACTGAGCTGATGGGTACAGCAGAGCATGTTAAGTTATTTGTTGGTGGATCAGTTGGAAAGTTTCATTTCTATGTGTCCAGAGGGGTGGTTAAAACTGTTCTTGGTGGTTCTTTTTTAATGGATTTTGAGGCCCGGATTGGTTATCAAGTTGGTATGGGCATTAGTTTGGAGATTACAGGGGACGATATGAGAAGGCTTCATATGCATCTAGAACCCCCAGGAGATGAAGGTTGGGAAACTAGGCCTGGGGTTACCACTATGTTTCAATGTTTTGTATGCACCAAGAAGCGGCGTATTAAATGGACGGCTTCTGGTGAAATATGTCTAGAGGGGAATTTTGGAAACCCTCATTTTTTGGGGTAGTAGGGGCTGATCACTCTAATGTTGCAATCTCTCCCCAGGATGAGATCCCGGATTGCAATAGGTCAGCTCACTTGGAGATAATTCAAGTGGATTCTCAATTATTTTCTGTTAATAATACGTTAAATTGTTATTATGTCTTCAAATTTTTTGTTTGTCTCACTTCTCTGTCAAGTTTTTCAATCACGTTCAAGAATGGATCAAGAGGGAAGATGGGAAATATTATGTTGAATAAAAATTGGAATGGTTTATTTTTTGACCTCCAGAAAGAGGGTAAACTGCAATTATTTCATCAAAATTTTATAAAAAATCATAGTATAATTAAGACACAAAAAAAAATTTTTGTGATAATTCAATTCTGATCCTCCAGAAAGAGGATAAACTGCCACTTTTTTTACTGGTGATTTATGATGGATAAGGGAATTAAAGATGTTGGAAAAATTGTTGATAAACTAGACAAGGGAAAAGAGAAAATGGTTAAATTTAAAAATAAAATAAAATATTTTTCTACTTATTTTGATTCTGATTCTGACAATGAAGAAAACTCCTTTGATGAAATTTTTAATGGCAGTACAAAATTAATATTTTACCTCAAGCTTAGGAGATATTATGAGGGGATATGATGAGAGAGAGTTGTATCCAGACTCTAGGCCTCTAACTAATTTTGATACACCACTAGGACAATTACAATTGACAAGATTACCTCAAGGAGCAACAAATTCAGTTGAAGTTTATCAAGCTCAGATGGCTTGGATTCTTAAAGATGAAATTCCTCAATATGCTGGAATCTTTATTGACAATGGAGGAATTAAAGGACCTTAAACAGATTATGATAATGAAGTGTTGGAGGAGAACTCAGGGATATGAAGATTCATCTGGGAGTATGAAATCACTTTAGATAGGATCTTGTTTAGAATTGAAGAAGCTGGTTTAACTATTTTGGGTTCAAAAATTTCATGTTGTGCCATCTTTAGAGATTTTAGGTCATGTGATATGTAGAGAGGGTAGGATTATGTCCAAGAAGAAAGTGAATAAAATTCAGTCCTGGCCAAGACCCAAGAATACAACTGAAGTTAGGGGGTTTTTAGGCATATGTGTTTATGTTTGAATGTTTATAAAGGACTTTTCTTCATTGGAAGCTCTTTTGAGAAGGTTGACGAGAAAGATGCAGACTGGGAGTGAGATGAAGAGTGTGAAAGGGTGTTTGAGAAGCTGAAGAAGGTTGTGTGAAAAGATATTGTCCTGCACAAGTAAGATTATGGAAAAGATGCTGGTAGGATTTATTTATCAGTTGAGTCAAGTCAGGTTGCTGCTGGGGAAGGTTTGTCTCAGATGGATAAAGCTGGTTACATTAGGCTAGTTAGGTATGAGTCTGTGGTATTCACCAAAGTCAAATCAAGATATTCTCAGCCAAAATTGGAACTGTGTGGAGTGGCAAAAATTTTAAAGAAACTTCAAAATGTTGTATGGGGACAACACTTCGAATTGCAAGTGGATGCAAAATCTTTAATTCAAATGATTAATTCCCCAAGTTTACCAAATGCATCTATGACTAGATGGGTAGCATTCATTCAATATTTTTCTTTTGACTTAGTTCATAAGCCTGGCAAAAATTTTACTATGCCAGGCGGATTGTCAAGAAGACCACCTACTGAAGATGATTCAGACTCAGAAGAGTTCAATGAAAATATACCTATGATTAAAGCCAGCACTAAAGGAGCTGAAGACTTTCCATACCTCCCCCATGAGGTTAAACTGGAAGGACTATTGTTTTTATATGATTGTGATGATGACCTCCACCAAGAGGATAAACTGGAAAATTATTTTTATGTTGATAAAATTGATGAAATTGGTGTGAATAAATTTGGTAAAAAAGAGGTAGAAGAAGATGAAAGTGTATATGTGGAAAAGAATGATGTGGTAGTATGGGATGGTAATAGATTGGTTAATGGTGTATATTTTGGAAGTTTAAAAAATTTGGTAAAGCGGAGTTTGGATGATGATGATGAAGAAGGAGATACTAAAAAGGGTGGTAAAGAGGTGGATAAAAATTCAGTTCAAAATAGATTTGAAGTTTCAAAATTTAAAGATGAAAAATTTTATTAGTTTATTAATCAAACTCAATCAAAGAAGCTTATGGCTCATACAAGTGCAGGTGATATAGGTGATAGGGAAGTGCCCTTGGATGTTATTTTATTGGATTTTAAAGATGAGGTCTGGGGACAGACTGGGTTTTATTATGTTTTGGTAAAATATTTGTTGACTCTGAAAAGGCCAGAGGAATGTGATTATGAGGACTGGATGGCTATCAAAAGAAAGACCCCACAATTTTATATATCTGGACAAAGATTTATGAAAAGGAGTTATCCAAATCCTCAAGTAGTAGTTTCTTAAAAGAAAGGGGAAGAGTTGGTTATGAAAGCACTGCATGAATATCTGGGTCATAGGGAAATGGGCAAGACATATAGACAAATTACTGATAGATTTTGGTGGCCTGGTATGAAGATGGCTGTTAAGAAATGGGTTCATTCATGTGAAGAATGTCAAAGAAGGAGTTATCTAAGGCCAAAAGAACCTGGACATGCAACCGGTGAAAACACTCTTTTTGGTAGGATTAGTTTGGATTCTGTTCATATAAAAGAGGGGAGATATAAATATTTAATTGTAGCCAGAGATGATTTATCTGGTTGGGTAGAGGCAGCACCTCTTAATAATTTAAATACCAAAAATGTGGCAGATTTCTTGTTGAAGGATTGGGTGTATAGATATGGGGTTATGAAATTGTTAACAGTTGATGGAGGACCTGAATTTGGGGCAGAGTTTAGGGAAGCTATATCAAAGGTTGGATCAAAGGCTAGGGTAGCAACCCCTTATTATCCTGAAACTGAAAGAATGGTTGAAAGAGGGAATCAAGTTATAAAGGATGCATTAGTTAAAGTGTGTGGAACAAGTGCTGAAAAATGGAGGCACTATTTACCCTTAGTATTGTTTGCTGACAGAATCACTGCCAAAAGGACAACTGGATATTCACCCTATGAACTAGTTTTTGGAAAACAAGCAGTTTTACCAGTTGATTTAGAGACTGAATCATATCTTGGAGTAGATTGGGATACTGTTAACACTACTGAAGAGTTGTTATGTGCAAGAATGATGCAGCTGGAGAAGAAAGAAGAATTCTTAGAAAAGGCATATTATAGAATGATCAAAATCAGAAATCAGTCAGTAAGGTGTTGGTATGAAAGATTAGCACACAGGCTCAGGAAACCTTTGAAGACTGGAGATATGGTTTTGGTGTATAATAGGAGTTTGGAAAGCCAGTGGGGGAAGATGTTTGCAGATAGGTGGAATGGACCTTATAAAGTCAGAGAACAGGTGTCTTGAGGTTCATATTTTTTGGAAGAATTGGATGGAGTAGTTTTAAAGAAGAGGGTAGCAGCCAATCAAGTCAAATGGCTCTATCCTAGGGGCACCAGGAGTTCTGAAAGTTAACTCCAAAAAGAGTGTAAACTATTTCTACAATCATTTTAAAGTTGACTCCAAAACAAGGATAAACTACATAATTGATTATACAAAATTTTGTCAAAGCTTAACTCCAGAATGAGGATAAACTACTTTCTTATTAAAAATATTACTGTTGTTTTACTATGGTATGGGAGACAAAACCGTTAACGAAATCCTATGACATTTATGAAAACATTTGTTTGAAAATTCTTAAAACTCTTAAAAGCAATAAAAATTATGGAGAATATATATGTTGGAATGATAAATTTCTATTGGTAGAAGTTTTCACAGGGGAATCTTCTGAATTAAATATTGGCAAGTTTGGGGGTAATTGATGGGCTGGCTGCTCTATACACAATTACCCCACAATGTTTGTTACCAACTTTTCCCTGTTTCTAGTTGAATCCTGGCTTTGTTTTTGATCTATAGGAAGTCCGCTAAGACTATAAACTGGAACAAATGAAAAGACACTGCTCTTAATGCAGGATTCAAGATTCTTTTATTTATTTATTTATTTTCGTTTTTTTTATTTCTTTTATGTTAAATTTTTAACAATATATGTGTTTTGTTTATTTTAATTTTTATAATAATATTAAGTTTTGTTAAGGGTGATGATCACTGGTGGTCTCTTATCATTTTTACAAATTGGAGGGAGCCCACCCAGTGATCATTATCATAAAATTTTATTTTTCTAAACTTTCATTTATTAATTTTGTATTTTCAATTTCTCAAGACTGTGTAACAACATCAAGTTGCACTTGGATGTGGGTATGATGTTGAGGGTACGGCTCATCAATTGGCCAGGGGGGCATCTTTTATATTTTACATTTCATAAATTTTATATTTCAAATTCGTTTCTCATTTTTTATTCATCATTTTAAAAAAAAATAAAATAATAATAATAATAATTTTTAATTAATTAAATTTAAAAAAAATTATTTCATAACAATATTTTATAACTTTTTTATTTTCATCATTTAAAATTAAATAATAATAATAATAAATAAAAATTTAAATTAGAGTAGTTTTAGTGTATATTTCTTTTTTTATGTGTTTCATTTTATATTCCATTCAGGATTACTAGTTAACCGGAAAAAATCGAATTTAAGAGGAATTATTATTGGAAGGAGCTCTATCTGAAGAATTGGGAGCTGAGTCGTCGATTATCCGGGTAGCTGAATCGATTTGTTGGTATTGGGAAATTTGAAGCCAGTTGGCTATTTTTAGTTGATCCCTCAAAATTTGCTCTCTGAACCATACCTCAGTTTGATCAGAAAGAGGATAATGGTGAAAATAAGTTAAATTATTATTGAAATTAGGTGAAAGGTGATTTCCAACTAGATGAATAGGGACCTGGGGATAACTAGGACCAGGTAAAGGAAGCTCATACACTGATTAATGTATGGGTGAAGCTTTTGGACACTGGAATTATGGAGCAAGAGTCAATTTTATAATTATGATCTAATCAAGATAAAAGGGATACTAATCGCTATCAACACTGTGAAGATCGAGTCTAAAAGGCCTACTGGGCATGGGAATTGGTGTTTTTTGAGATGTGAAGGGGTTGATAATTTTTGAAGGAGATTTGGTATTGGATCTGGGTCTTTTAGAGGATTTTTTGGAGGTAGGAGAAGAAGGAAGGCTGTTGGTTCTAGATCTTTTGGGCTTGTTAATTATTGCGGGGCTAGGAGAATGGATAGAAGATGAAGAGGAAAGATCCAAGGACGTTTTAATTGAAGGAGTTTCTCTCATGGCTCTTTGAGTGATTGGAGTCCTGGGAGGATTAGAAGCAAGCCTAGAATGAAGAGAAGGAGCAGCTGGACCCAGTGTGTTTTGGTCAGGAGAGAAGTTTAGATAGGCAAAGGGGGTAAATGGTGTTGGATTTTTGGAAGTAGATGGAATAGGAGGAGTTGATGGTTTTGGAATGGGACTACAGAAGGAGGCAAAAGAGGTGGCAGGAATAGGCAGGGAACCATATTTCAAGCTGGAGCAGTTTCTTTTCTTAATGAAGCAGGCAGAACAAGCTCTGTTATAGGTGTGTTTCTTAGGGTTGAAGGTATAAACACATTCTTGATGGGTGAAACAGCAGTAATTGCAAGCTTTATCAGGAGAAGCAACATAGCTGTATTGAGTCATTTTGATAAGATTAAAAATTGTATTGAAGCACTTGATAATGGCCTGAAAATTGGGAGAAAAGGAACTGGTGGAAAGATATGGACTCTGGATAGAAAAGGATGTTGGAAGCGATCAAAAGTTTGGTCCACCATGACTTTAAACTGGAAAGTTTATCATTCTTTGGTCCACTATGACTCTAAACAGGAAAATCACTCATTCTTTGTCCTCCATGACATTAAACTGGCAATTCAATCGTTATTTAGATAATTTAAAAGAGATTTACAAGATGGGTCCCCCATGACCTCAAACTGGAATATTCTATGCAACTCTATACACTCATTTTAACTTATCACTGTCCATCAAGACATCTAAACTGGTAATGCAAAATTTTTTATGAAGGCTATTCAATTAACAATCAACAAATTGTTTAATTTATCACTGGTACTCAAATTTTGAAAAAGGGCATATGTTTGATTTGGAAAATGAAGTGGTTAACATCTTGGAGGTGATGGATGATGAAATTATGGATGAAGAATGATAATTATGGTGCTAAACATGGTGAAAATATGGTGATTATTATTATTTAAAAGATGAATTATTAAAAGGTGGTCTATTTGAATGTTGTGATGATGAAATTTCTGAAGGAGGATATGGTAGTTGGAAAAGTAGTGTGCCTTGAATAGGCTAAATGGTATGAAGCTTGGAGGACCTTATGGCAAGAATTGGATCAATTATTTGGCTCAATCAAAGAGAATGTAGTCAGGAGTATTTGGCTCATTTTATGAGAATGGAATCAAGTATTCAGCTCAGTAGGTGTGGAGCCTACTCTCTTAATGCATATGATTAGAGACTGGTATAGGGGAGTCTGAAGGGATTCAAACCTTGCTCTCAGTAGTTGGAAGCATCACGAGACAAATAGATTTTATTTCAAAATGAAAATTTTTGAAGAAATCAATTTAAAATGATTTAATAGGAAGAAAAGATCAGGATTCATGTTTACTAAAGCACTAACTATAAGATTAAAACAAATAATTTCATTGAAATTTTTCTACATCATCATCAAAACTCTGCATCAACAATCTTCTCTTCATTAAATCTTCATGATTATTAGCGGGAGTGTCTTGGAAGTAGGATAAAATATTTCTCTTTATATCATCAGTAAAGTCAAGAAAAAGATATCTATGAAAATTAGGATAATTATTTATATAGTCCATTTGGACTCGACCTACATCATCAGAGTTGGTGATGTTAATAGCTAAAGGATGGAAAAGGCATTGTTGGTATTAGCATGAATAGAAAAATAATAATTAAAAGGCTTACTTTGGGACCCAGGAAATAAAGTCTGGGCAAAAGAAAAAGGAGAAACTGGAAGTATGGGTGAAGGATCTTGAGAAGGAGGGATTAGAGATGAAGTTGGAGATGGTGGTTTAGTTTTAGCCTTGATCCTTTTCCAGAATACAGGTACCTTTGCTAATCTTTTCTTAGATAATTTAGAAGCTGGAGCAGTAGATGGGCCTGCAATAGGATTGAAAGATGGTTTAGAAGTTGGCCAGACGCATTTAACCTTTTTCGAGCGACAGAGATCACAAGTGGTTCTTCCAGGAAGATTTGGAAAGGACATCAAGCAAGGGACTTCATATTTCTTGTAGAGGTTGCATGGTACAGAAAGATCTTTAATACTGATAATGGTACTCATAAAAGGAGAAATAAGATTATGCAGTTGGAGTGAAATGTTGAATAAATGAAGAAGAGAAGAATTTTGAGAAGATAAAAGTAGGATAATATATTGATCGAACATGCAATATTCAAAGAATGAGGAAATTCTTCATTGGAGGGAGGATGTGGCATTCCAAATCTTAGTACAGCTCTAAATTTCTGTTTAGAATATTTATTGGGAATATGATGGTGATCAGAGAAGCTGGATTAATTTAAAATATTTTATTAATAAACGAAAGATGAAGTTGAAAAAGTCAAGATATGACTGTTTGGTCAGATTTATTAATTTCACGGGTCATATGATTTTTTTACGGCCTCAAAAAATATTTTAATGAAAGTCAAGAAGCTCAAGAACCTTTGGGAATTTTCCTTTAATGTTTACTATTTTTCTTATATTTTTAATTGAATTTTAAAGATTTTTTAAATTATTTACGTTTTTCAAAATTTACTTAACTTTGATGAATTTTCATAGGTTGAATAGAGCTGCGCAGACTACAAAAAATAGTTAGGAATGTTAAGAAGAAGTAGCTCAATTATTTGTAATTTTTCTATATTTTTTATTATAGATTTATGGTTTAAAATTGAGTCCGGAGGTCCGGACAAGCTCTGGCTGCACTTCAGAGGGAAAAGGGCACATGACTGATTATTATGCATATAAGGCTGTAGACTCAAAATTATTTGAGGAGAACAGGAGAATAGAGAGAACTATAACAAAAATTATTCATATTTTTCTTTTTTCAACAAAATAATTAATCATTTTTAACACCCTTATAAAATAACAATTTTACATAACACTTTAAATATTTTACTCATCAACTCTTAAAACATTAACATATAGGGTATCATTAGAAAGGTCTCAACTCCAGGGACTCATTTATAGTATCTGTTCTCAAAAATTATTAAAATCTAAAAACATTAAACCTACTTTCTTTTAAAATATTGTATCTAGTGTAACTTTATTGTTGCCTTTCAGTTGTTTGCACAGAAGAACTTCTCAATCATCCTAATAAGCTTTTATTAGACAGGGTTTCATTCTTTATTATTATCAAGTAGACTTTTAAACTAATTGATCTAAAAAACTCACAAATTCATTTAGAGGGACAGGGTTTTCTCTGATTATCCAACTCCTTCGTATTCTGCTTACACCAAGGCAACTTTAAGAGTCTACCTACAATGTACTCTAAGAAATAGTGAATTTAAATATGGTGCTACTGAACTTGAATGTTTGGAAGTAGTATGGGCTCTTGAGAAGCTACATTATTACCTTGAGGACCAAAAATTTGAGTTAATAACTGACTTTAGTGAAGGTAAGTCACTCTTAAACATGAAAACTCCTAATAGACATATGTTTAGATGGCAATTAACTGTACAGGAATACAGAGGACAGATAACTATTACACATAGAGCAGGAGCCTTACACTCTAATTTAGATCTGTTACCTAGAGTATCTCTACCAAATAATGATGATAATCCTGCTTATGTTCCTAAAACAGAGACTATTAACATTTATGGCATTTATATTGTAGATCTTGAGGATGAATTTATGCAATCAATTCTTGATATGTATGCTTCAAATCCTGACTTGAATAAACTCACTAAAATATTAAATGATCCATCTAATGCTTCAATGAGTTTTTTAATAAAAACATTGCCACATAAGTATAAAGAAGCATTGGAAAAAGGAAAATTTTCCATTGGGGATGGTTTTATATATTACAGGATGAAATTAAGCAATGTAATTGTAATTCCCCCTTCAATGAAGGAGTTAATGTTAAATATATGTCATGATGATTTATTAGCAGGACATTTTAACTTCCATAAAACATTAACCAGAGTAAAAAATACAGCTTGGTGGATTAAAATGTCTGATGATGTTCAAAAATATGTTGAGACATGTGATTCTTGTCAAAAATCTATAAGATTAACAGGCAAAAGAGCTAATTTATTACAACAAATTGAGCAACCAAAAGCTCCATGGGAAATAATTAGCATGGAATTTGTGAAAGGTTTGCCAATGGCAGGGCATAAGAGCTATAACTCCTGCTGGGTAATTGTAGATAGATTTACAAAAATGTGTAAATTTATTCCTACCCTCAAATAGTTTTCTGCAAAGGACTTATATTTTTTATGGTGGACACAAATGTTAAATATAGCAGGTTTCCCCAAAGCAATAGTTTCAGACAGAGATCCAAAATTTACTTCTGAGTTCTGGACATCACTTATGGATGTTTTAGGGTGTCAATTAAAACTTTCTACAGCACACCATCCACAAACTGATGGGCTAGCAGAAAGAATGATACAAACTTTAGAAGATATGATAAGAAGATATTGTGCTTTTGGTCTTAATTTTAAAAACAATGACAAATTCACACAAGATTGGGTAACCCTTATCCCAGGTTTAGAATTTGCATACAATAGTACAGTACATTCTGTCACTGGCAAAAAGCCATTTGAGTTATGGTTGGGTTATGTACCTAATACCCCTGCTAAAACTCTTAATAAATTACCTAGATTGGATATCCATCCAGGTACAAAATATTTCCTTCAGATGCAAAAATTATGCAGAAAGCATGCTCAAGAATGTATAAATAAGGCATTTGAGTATGAGAAGAAAAGATGGGATAAAGCCCATAAAAAACAAATGTATAAAGAGGGTGATGAAGTCCTTATTTCTACACTACATGTCATATTAAATGGTCATGTTAAATTGAAGGATCCATTCATTGGACTATTTGTAGTAAAAAAGATGGTTGGTAACAATGCTCTTGAAGTTATTCTATATGCACCATATGATAGAAAACATCCAGTATTTCCTATTTCTCTTATAAAACTACACCATTCAAATGATACTGCACTATTTCCAAGAAGATCAGGAAGGCATAAACAGCAACCTGAAGAAATAGTTGAAAAGGCAGAAATTGAAAAGATACTTAAAAAGAGACACCTTACTAAAGAAAAGGGAGTTGAGTATCTATTAAGGTTTAAAAATAAATCAAGTGAATATGACCAGTGGATTCCAGAAAAGGAAATCTCTGATCTTAAAAATCTCTTGAAAAAATGTAAATCCATATAATACTGTTAAAATTCTGTATATGTATCATAGAAATTTTATAATTATTTTTCTATTCACTCCTTATTTATTAATTTAAATGTCTTAACATTTTTTTTTATTTTTTTTTTGGGTGAGGGAGTGTCAGCCTAGGTATCTCCAGGACTGAGTAATTTTTATCTTTAAAATAAGATAACTCTAATTACATTAAGCTTATTACTTAAAAATAAGGTTAAAATACCTATATATATGGTTGAAATACATATATATATAATTATTACACTATTATATGACTTATAGTAGTTTAAATAGCTTATCCATAGCCTAATAATACTTATTATGGTGTTAATGGAGTCATAATATACTTATCTTAAGTGATATTAAGTAAGTATAGACATACATTAGCTTATATGTATACATAAACCTCATATTCAGTTAAATATGTAGTTATATTATGTATATTTAGGTCTATAAGTGGGTTTTAACCTCTTAATAGCCTATAGCCTTTATTTTTCTGCTTATTTTAGGTCCTATGGACGTATCTAGTGGACTCACAATGCCTACACAAGCATATACACCTATTTCAGGCGCATATATCCAGTTTGGACAACTTAATCTGCTTCCTTGGATGGATTTTCATGGATTTATGAGTTGGGATATGATTACTGGGTTAATATGGATGCTTGGGGATGTTATTGGGAGCTTGGAAAGTTAATTTGGTTCCTTTATATGCTTTGGGTTTCATTATATATTCTTTGGATGAGTTATTTTACCTGTTTCTCTATGGTATCCGCTTTTATCTGTTTATTCCATTTATGGTATGAGTCTGTGATATCATTAATTGTGATGGAGGGTCCTTACTGGAGGTCTGGGTGTTGAAACTGCTTGAAGTGGATGCCATGGGGAGGTGATGGGCCCTCACAGTGCTGTAATTGCAGGGGATAGCAGTGACATCATCTGGATTGAAGGCCTGTGCACTCCAGTGGATTTTGGTTTAAGTAAGGGAGGATTTGACAGGTTATTGGACACACTTACTTACTACACTTCAAATGAACACTACAACACAATTATTATATATAAGTATATTATAAAGCATTTTTAAATTGATATTATCTTTATATAAGCTATAACTATATTTTATTGATCTATTTCCCACCACTAGCACGCATAAAAATCCAAGTATTGTGAGTTTAATTGAGAATAAATATTTTATTAGTCTTCCCTTGAGGTTTAATCACTAAATCATTTATCAATAAGTAGTAGGACCATTAATATTTACTATTAGATCATACTTGGATACCAGCACACATCGACAAGGTTCTATCCCATTTTTTTCATTTTGGGGTAGCTGAAGTGTCTAGAGGATTGGTTTTTGTCATGTACAGGGAACACTGAATAGATATTGTAACTCATTTGGCTTCATCAAGATCTTCTTCACTTTCTGATTGAGTGAATGTTGTTTGTGGTGGGGGTACTAAAGAATCTTGCAAAGGTAAGTTGTATGATTTGTAGGTGTTTAGGATGGTGAGATTAGAGCAGCAAATGTTGGAGTTTGGAAGCAGAGTTGCAAGTGAGTAGATATCATCATAGTTATCGCAAACCAGGGGGATTAACATTTAAGTTGTACAAGTGGAACATGATTTTTACTAAAATGCAACACTAACAAAATAAAATTAATACAAAGAGAAAACTTGGGAGAAAAAAAGCAAACTTACAGGTTACAAAAAATAATAAGGCTGAAGAAAAAAGACAACACTCAACAGTGGGAGGGGGGACGAGCTAAGAAATAATTTGCTGCAAAAAAAAAAAATACAAATAAAAATAAAAATAAAAAAACAATCAAAAGAAAGAAAAAAGGCATCAAATATCAGTAAAAAAGTAAAGAACAGAAAACACTTACCAATCATAAATGACCAGACTGAAGAAAAAGAGAAGAGAGAAAAAAAAATTAGGATGAGAAAGAAGAGACACATCAGATGGGAAGCAAAAAACATGAGGATTGAGTAGAAAACAAAAGGGAGACAAAATTGAGGTGATTGGGGGAGAAAGTGGCAAGCACCAGATTTGGAGGAGAAAGTGGTGAGGGCCAGAGGGTAAGACCCATGTGTGAAAGCAATAATAATAATCTGCACAATTTTTTTCACCAAAAAAATTTTTTTGGCATTTTTATTTTTATTTTTTTTGGTGCAAAATCACCAAGAGATATTGTTATCGCTGTATACACTACGCACAAAGTAAGATATCCCTGATGGGGATATCCAGTGCGAGTTGGGGATATTTTAGGGAGGGAAATAAGTATAGAAAAATATGTGAGAGAAAAATATGAGTAAGGAAAATATTTGCAAAAAAAAAAAATATGTGAGAAAAATAAGCGCAATAAAAATATCTAACAACCATGGGAAATTTTTTTAATTTTTTTTTCTCCAAAATTTTGAATTTTTATTTCATTATATATTTTTTTGTTTTTTATCATTTTTTTTTTGAAAAAAAAAAATTCTCATGGTTGTAAATGATTTTTATTACATTTACTTTTCTCGCACTTACTTTTCTTACATATATTTCTCTGACCTTATGTCCCTCCCTAAAATATCCCTAACTCGCGCTGGATATCCCCATCAGGGATATCTTACTTGGTGCGTAGTGATATGCAGCTCATGATGGAATTATTGCTTACATGCTCTTCCCATGGAAGTAAACCACTCCAAAAGTAACTTGACTGCACATCCTACTCATATTTTTTTTGTAGACCATATCCACCCCTTGTATATATATTAGTTAATGAAATGTTTGATCATTGCTCTTCAGTGTGTGAAGAATATTAATACTGTCTTGGTAATATCAGAGTCACTTGATGTTGTGGACATCATTCCAAGAAATAAATCGTTACATTGTGCTTACAACAATATACACTCATGCTATATTTAACCTCCATACCTTTTCTTCATGTTTTAGGCACCAATCAGATACCTTGTATATAGAGTAAAACTAGGATCAAGTCTTTTAATATCCGCATTATTCAAGAGATCGCATAAGCAAACCATTATCATCATTGAGTTTTGCATGATCTATAGAGTTCGAAACGGTAAGAAATGTACGGGTTGCCACCATAAATAAGGATAGAAAAAAATAAAGCAACCTTAGACTTGGCACAAGGTGTGATTAAATCCATCAAGAATGGTGATCATTGTTTTCTGAGTCATGGAAAATGGGTCCTATTTTCAGAATGATTTATGTGACTTGCACCTTGAAGATGTTAGGTTAATGAGTAGAGCCACAAAAAATTACGAATTCATTGAGCGACTTTTTCATTCTGAATATTAGCATGGATCATTAAAATTGTGAAAATGAATGATCAAATCGTTTATTTAAATAGTTGAATAGCAGATTGAACACTCACCAATTCTAAAATTTCGGCCAATATTGTTTTATAAGATTCCGCAAATTCTTCCTCCTCCTCTTGAATTTTGGCTGCCTTTTGAGGATCGGATTCTTTCAAAGCAGCTTTTTTTTCAGCTTGTCTAAAAAAACAAACTGAGATCAATTGCGACGTGTCGAATCGAAGTGCTATAAAAATACACACCTTTTCTTAGCTGTGACACTACCTTCTCCGGTTGGACTGACCATTACCACACTTGTAGGTCGCTTGGTGCAGGATGCAAGACCTAAAGACTCCTAGTTGAGATAATCATGTGCAAGCATCAATGAATAACTGGTGTTGATTAGCACTAAAGATATGAAGGCCGCAAACTTTGGAATGAACAAAGACGTATCCTGATCCGGATTCCTCAGCGAGAAGAGGAATATGAGTTAAAACATCCATGGGGGAAATATTGGCAGCCATGACCACAAGTCTGCTTGAAATACACTAGATCAGATGGCAATATTTTGTAGGGATTGCACGGCAACAAATATCTGACCCTTTTTGGCCCTTGCGTAGTGATTTGACAACTTCCTTGACTCCACGCTTGAGATGTCGATGTTTTGCCCCTGATGAATTAAATTAAAATAAAAATAAATTAACTAAATTCAGCATAAAATCAAGAACAGATCCAGAAGAATTACAGCCAGACACTTGAGGGCACACAAACCTTTCTTGACTGTCCGCAAGACACGTTTGGAAAGTTTTTTATCTGCTAAAGGATATGCTATCGGACATAAATCTTCCAAGTTGACTTCGTTTTGAGCGTTCTCTCCAATGCCGCCTTCAAATGTCTTAAGTTTCTTTTTCTTTTTCTTCAGGGCTTGAACAGTGGATGTATCAGGCGTGTCAATGGCCATAGAGTGGTCTTGAGCGTCGGGCAGATCGGCGGCTGACATTTTTTTCTTTTTTCTCTTGATTTCCTGGGTAATTAACCTGTTTGTTTACTTCTTTATACGATCTTACCTGGCACTGAGGAAGATCAGGCAGGTCACCGAAACTCTAAGTAAAGCAGCGGACAGCGGCCAAGATGTGGTAAGGTCTGGGTAGCGTTGAACTGCTACTATGTATTGACTAAGTATTGACTATGTATTATGGCAAACTTTAACACATATTATGTGATCAAGGCTATTCTAGAACTAACATTGATGAAAATCAGAAGGGAGTAAAAATACTGCAATCTGAATTGGGGAGAAACAGAAAACAACTAGAAAAAATTAGAAAGAAGGGAAAGTAAGAATAAAAACAGATTGACTTGAAGGTAGCTCAAAAGTCTATAGTCTGATTAAAATTCCTCTGTTTGCAGTAGTCTTTCTTTTATTTATTTCTTTAATTTACAAGTTCCCATTCACACTGTGAGCTGCAGAGAATCAGTATTTCCCTAAGACAATTGATCATGGTGCCATAGCCTCTATACATAGGCTAAATGGATCACCTGGTTCTCAACCCAACATTATGGACAAAGTAGCCCATGCTAAAGGAGATAATAATCACGTTTGATATTATCCAAATCACCATTCATCTGGTGTATCACCACACACGTCGCATATCTCACGATTCAGTTTTATTTTCATTGGCGAATAATAGGCAGAAAGTTGGCAGGACTCCACCACAATGACGACAAGCCAAACCTGTGAACAAGTTGTCCCAGCTGGCAATCCAGCGCACCTATTGCCACCACACTGGAAAAAAATCATTACCCAATGGCTGGCAGAAGACACACCCAGTTTCGATTACGGCGGGTTTGTTGTCGGTGAGGAGGAGGAACATGCTGTACTTTGTTGTAAAAGCCCAGTTGAGTTTGACACAATTTTTTAGGATAAATTTATGACGATTGTTAATATTCGTTTTTTATTTTTAGGGAGTCCTTGCAGGTGTGCCATTCGTTGATGAAGTCTTTAAACAACTGGGATGCAAGTGAGTAGTCGATGTGATGTGACGCAGTGTTGATGGACGTCTGAGTGAGTGTGGTTTAGAGTGAAGTGGATGATATCTGAAGGCAAATGGTTGGTAGGAAAAAGACAGATTGTAGCGGAAGTGAATGGCCCTGCCAGATTTCTGCTGCTTGGCGAGCGTGTTGCCCTGAATTTGCTCTCTCGCTGCAGCGGGATTGCTACAGCGTACGTGGGGCAAATGGAGCTTTAAGGCTGGGAAGAGAGGGATTGATGCCTTTCGTGTTGTGGACAGATCTCAACAATTGGTACAGATTGCCCGAAACCACAAATACCATGGGATCATTGCAGGAACAAGGAAAACAACCCCTGGATTTCGGCTTGTAGAGAAGTATGGTATGATTGTCGGCGGAATCGATCCTCATCGTTATGATTTATCAAGTATGGTCATGCTCAAGGATAACCACATTTCTAGCAAGGGAAGTATCACCCACGCCATTCAAGCGGCACGAGCAGTATGTGGCTTCAGCCTGAGAATTGACGTTGAAGTGAGCACTTTGGAGGATGCTGAAGAAGCCGTTTGTGCTGGGGCAGATGTAGTGATGTTAGACAACGTCAGTCTCTTTTTTTTTTTTCTTTTTTTCTCGTGATCACTTTCTTTAGTCAAAACATCGTCATCTTCTATCCTAAATTCTTTCGAAACGGAGGAACCCTGGAACCCTCCAAGCAATGCCTATGTCTATGTCTTTCCAGACTGGCTCAAATCAATTAAATTGACAAGTAGTTTCGTCCCTCTCTTTCTTTATGTGAATGATCATCAAAAGTTCACTCCTGAAGATGCAAAATTGGCGTCCCAAAAACTCAAACAAACATTTGCTCAATCAAAGCATCAATTTCTAATTGAAGTGTCTGGGGGATTGACTCATGAAAACCTGCCTACCCATTTATGTGATGGTGTGTATGAATCTAGATATGATGATTCATGTTAGCCATTCTGTTATTGATGATGTTTGCCATCCTTGTTGCGTAGATGTTGATATTTATTCTACTTCGAGTGTTCATCAAGGCACTTCTCATGTGGATTTCTCACTCAAAGTTCAACCTAAATGATTATTCAATCTAAAACTTCAAATTATTATTATTATTGAGTTTCATGTCATGGTTTAAAACCATATCATGCAAAGTGATTGATTTTTACTTCTTTTTAGAATCTTAAGATGTGAATAAAGCTAAGTAGTTAGTAGGGTGGAAGGGTTTTACCAATTTTACTAAAGAGATATATTAAGAATAGGGGGTATCAAAATTAAAAATCTGCTATTCCAAAATTCTTCTTTTTTCATTCAAATCAGCCTTGATTATTTTTTCATGTTTAGTGTATTTTGCACCCAAGATCTTTTTTTTCTTCTTATCACTAAAGTTGAATTTGTAGTTGTATCTTTGTGGCAAGAAATACCAAATAATTAAGGGGGGATTTTTAACATTGATATCCTCTGATATGTATGCAAATTCTATGGATAAATTTCTCAATGAAATTAAAATTATGATAAGACTTATTTATTATACAATCACCAAGTATCATACAAAAATTAATCTCCCATAAAAATAGTGTAAGTACCAAGTTTCTCAGTAGAGTGATGTGAAATGACTTTTTTGAATTTATGTATTTATATTAGGAGGTGTCAGTTCTGGCAAATTTACACTTAAGTTTGGCCAAATTTGCACTTATCTAAGTGCAGATTTCCAAAACACACTAGCCCCAACACTGGTGTATTTCAAGAGTGAAATAACTCACTTATTTCACTCAAATCAGCACTTTCTCAACCAAAAGAGCTAGTTTCACCATAAAGTTCTATTTCACTGATTTGTCAGCATCATCACATTCATACACAGCACTTTGCAGCATAACACTTAATAACTCAAAACATTGTACTACATTTGAGTCATGCCATCCTCACTCTCAAATTGTGATAAATTACATCAAGCAATGACTTTTATAGCTGACAATCTCCTCTTGGACTCTGATTCTGATCTTGCAGAAGATTTTGTTTTTTTATCAAAAATGGCCAAGAAATGTTCCCTTCTTCCCAGAAATCCCCAAGTACTTCATACCCTTATGTATACCATCCTGACACCCCTAAATTATCTGGGCCCAGTCTTATACAGCTATTCAGGACTTCTCAGGAATGTTTCCTTTAATTTGGTCAAGCTTATAAAGGATCACCCCATGTTTCACAACAATTCTCAAAAACAGAAACATGACTCTTCAATACAATTGGCTGTCTGTCACACGCCACGTGACACTCAAGGCAAAAGCAGCTCATTAAATCAATAATAAGGGGCTCAAATCCATACTCGAAGCGCAGAAAGCTATTCTCCATAGCAACTGCGACTTTCCTTTGTGTACTTGCTATTCAACCGCGCTAGTCTAAACTCTAAATTTAAATTAGTCAATTTCTCAATAGTATGTCTTAGTCTTTTTCTCAATAAGCGATGCACAGCGCAATAATCAATATAATAGTACATTAAAAGGTTTATGAAATGCCTGTGGGTTATTAAGGGGTAGTGAGCATGGACGGAATGGTTAGTGAAGGATTAAGGGGTTAACGGATGTTAGTGAGGAGGGTCCAGGTGTAATGGATATATTTTAAATGGTTTGTGGTGTGCGGAATAGTGGATGGGTATGAGGTCAATGCGAGGAGGAGTAAAGGATATAAAAAGGGTTGGGGTTTTGGTTCAATATTCCTTAGAATTAAATTATAAAATGTATTTATAGTTAATAGTGGTAAAAACTCTAAAGTGAAAATCATTATTATTGTATCTTTCTTTCATTTCTCAATAATCACTTCTAAATCCTAAATCTTGATTGTTGAGTTTCCAACCCTTTGTGAGATTGTAAGAATTTTAATTTTACCTTTCAAACTATATTAGGATTCTTCTCGAACATATCTCGAAGCAGTAGATCTTCCTTCAAGTCATCTTCGAATCACTTCCTCGAACCATCCCTCTGTGCTTCGAAGAAGTATCTAAACCTTTCATCTCACTTGCAGGAACATCCTCAACCTTGTGCGTAGGTTGTCCGGTGACAGTATAATTTAATTCTCCGTAGTTCTCATTCTTTGCACTACTACATCCCTTTTCAGGTGTTTTCTCTAAATCCTTAAAATGGCACCTGTTCAACGCACTCCTCCTACAGGCGCTACTACCAGAGCTTGCGCCAGAGGCAGGCCAACAGCCACACGGCCTGTGTCCCGCACTCACTCCTTGGAGCCACTCGACCTTAGGGAACGGCAACATTCAGTCCAATCTGTAGAAGACATCCCACAAGATTTTGATGATTCTAGTGATGATGAAAAAGGAGAGGATACAATGCACGAGGCGCCATCCACCCCTGCTAACCACCCTTCTGGTCACCCTTCAGAGCCTGGACCATCTAATTCTCAGGAAGATTTCATGAGAATTTTCATGAAGACTCTTTCAACTTCAACATCTTCAGAGGGATCTAAATTCAAAACTCCCTCTATGAAATCTCCTGATAAATTTGGTGGAGAACATCCAGACAGATTGTGACCCTTCTTGCAAACCTGCAAGCTCCTGTTCCATAATGACCCTTGAACCTTCAATAACGACCGATCAAAGGTTGTTTATGCTTCTTCATTTCTGGACGAAAAAGCAGCAAGATGGTTTGAACCTTATCTTCTCATGCACTCTTTGACCGAAACCCATTTACTTATTAATAATTGGGAAAAGTTCAAAGACCAACTCTTCACGTTGTTTGGTGACCCTAATGAAACTGAAAACGCAGAAATTGAACTTGATTTTCTTCGCATGAGTGATAATGGTAAAGCCTCTGAATATATCTCGAACTTCAGAGCGCTTCAAACTCGAGTAGGTTGGAATGATGCTGCTCTCAAGTATCATTTCAAAAAGGGACTTCCTTCAAGGATTCTGGATCAATTAAATCTTCACAGTCAGAAAATGACTAGTTTAACGGATTTAATGGATCGAACTCTCGAACTTGACGGTGCTTACCAAGGAAGACTGCAACATCGTTGATACACCAACAAATCTCAAGGCATAAATTTTAAATCAGGACCATATTCTCACCCACGAACAACTCAATCCTCCTCGGCTCAATCCAAATCCAACAAGGGAAAGGACAAACCTCAACCGAAAATCTCAACCCCAGGTGATATCAGCAAAGTACTGGATCCTAAAGGGGAACTTAAAGAAGCTGAGAGGAGGAGGCGAGCAGATAATGGGTTATGTATGTATTGTGGGGGTAAGCACAAGCTGGAAGATTGTGTAAAATTGAAGGAAAGAGAAGTTACTAGTTCAAAGTCAAAAAAATAGTAGATAGTCTACTTGTGTGAAAAGAAAACTATCTTATCTCTCCCAGCGCACAGAACCTCCATGTCTTAAGGACTGGAGTTGCGTTAAACTGCTTGAGATTCATTCTTTTTAAGGAGGATACCCCTTTCAGTTGTCTTATAGACTCTGGAGCTTCAATTTCTTTTGTCAGTTTATCTTTTTCCGAGAAGTTACAGCTGTCATTTACAGATATTGATCGAACTCCAATTTACTTGGTCGAATAAGAGGAACCCAGATATTGGGTCAGTAAGAAAGTTTTATGGGTTTTCAACTTTCGGAATTTCCCCCCCTTTGAGTGGGAATTATCAGTCTTGGACGCCCCAAGGATGGAAGATACCATTCTTGGCCAAGACTTTTTAACGCATTGGAATCCTGAAATTGATTGGACACGGGGATTGATCACCCCACGGACTAAGTATATTTCTGATTCTTCAATGCATGTCAATAGGGAATTAAACAACCCGCCTGACAATGTCCTGCTAGAGGACAAATCTCTGCCAGATGACTTGCAAGCATCTGATCTTTCTTTAAATGTGCAATTGGCTAACGCTTCTAGCTCAATGACTTCACTCGAAGAGGATTTAAATTGCCTCGAAGTAATCGAATTATGCTCTCTCAATTCTGGTCTTCCCTCAACAGATTCTCTCGAAGATGATGAGGTCGACCAAATCAACGTTTAAGCCATTAAATCGACTCTACCATAAATCTATCATGATTTCCTCGATGTTTTTTCAATCCGCAAGGCCGATAAGTTACCACCTCATCGACCCTACGACCATCAGATAGAGTTAATAGGTCCAGTACCTCCAGCAGGTCCTGTCTATTCCTTGTTGAAGGACAAATCTCAAGTTCTTCGAGACTACATTGCAGAGAATGTAGCCAAAGGTTTCATCAGAGCCAGTAAATCTCCAACCGGCTCCCCTGTCCTCTTTGTATAAAAGAAGGACGGTAGTCTTAGGTTGTGTGTTGACTATAGAAAGCTCAACACAGTCACTAAGAAGAATGCATATCCTGTTCCTCCTATGTCATTGCTTCTTACCCTTTTTAATGGTGCTAATTTCTTTTCTAAAATTGATCTTAGAGGCGCTTACAATCTTATTTGCATTGCAGAAGGTCATGAACCACTGACTGAAATGCACACTAGATTTGGTAGTTTTGAATATTTAGTTATGCCTTTTGGATTTTGTAACGCATTATCTACTTTTCAAAATTTTGTCAATGACATCTTTCAAGATGTTGTCGAACAATTTGTTGTCGTCTATTTAGATGATATTTTAATTTTCTCGAAGACACTAGATGAAAATATTCATCATGTTCAACAGGTTTTAAATTGACTTCGAGATCACAGTCTCTACGCCAAGCATAATAAATGCAAATTCCATCTTAAATCTATTGATTTTTTGGGTTTTACATTATCCACTAATGGTTTAGTCATGGACGACAAAAAAGTTCAAAAGGTCCTGGAATGGCCTGAGCCCAAATCCTTTAAATCCCTCCAGGGATTTTTGGGTTTTGCAAATTTCTATAGAAGATTTATTAAAGATTACTTTAAAATAATTTCCAATCTTACTTCTCTTCTTAGAAAAGATTTTCCTTTTGTTTTTACTTCTACAGCACAAAAGGAATTCAAAGAATTGAAGACGGCGTTCACCACAGCTCCAATTCTTTGACACTTTGATCCTTCTGCTTCGACAATAGTTGAGACGGATGCGAGCGATTATGCTATCGCAGGGGTCATTTCTCAATTGAATCCGGAAACAAAACTGTTTCATCCTGTTGCTTTTGAGTCACGCAAACTCATTGCAGCAGAATTAAATTATGAAATTCATGACAAAGAGCTTTTAGCTATTATTCATTGTCTTAAAAAATGGCGCTCTTTTCTTCTCAGCTTATATAGTCCTTTTCAAATTTTAACAGACCATAATGCTTTGAAATACTTTATGTCTTCCACAGTGTTAACCAGGCGTCAAGCCAGGTGCGCTGAATTTCTGTCTGAATTTCCTTTTTCTGTTTCCTATCGCCCAGGTAAGAACTGCATTGTCCCAGATATCTTGTCACGTCAGGACGACGCTTACCCACAGCGGGGGGACACATTTGCTGACAAAAATCCAGCAAATGTGAAATCAATCTTCAACAAATCAATGTTAACGACTCATCAACTTAATTCGATGACAATTTAATTGTTTCAAAATCCACTATCCAACATCCTCAAAGCTCAGTAGAAGGACGATTATTGTTTAGGGTTAAAAGACAAAATACTCTCGAAGCAAGGGGCCAAAAGATTTAGTATTGAATCAGGTCTATTAGTCTTCGAAGGTAGAGTAGTCATACTCAACAACAATGAGATAAAATTATGTATTTTCAATAGTCAACATGATTCTCCATTAGCTGGTCATTTTGGGGTTGATAAAACCTACCAGTTAATAGCAAGGGATTTCTTCTGGCCAGGTATGACCAGGGAAATCAAGGCCTATATAAAAGCTTGTTAAAAATGTAATAGGAATAAGGCTCCCCGTCACCGGAAGTATGGGTTGCTTCAACCACTTCCTATTCCCTCTAAACCTTGGGAATCTTTATCGATGGATTTTATTTCTCAACTTCCTCTTTCTAATAATTTTGATGCTATATTAGTAATAGTAGATAGATTTTCAAAAATGTCTATTTTTATTAAAACCACTACTACTGCTACAGCAGAAGATTTGTCAAAATTGTTTCTAGAATATGTATTTTCCAAACACGGCTTACCTAATGATATTATTTCAGATAGAGGCTCATTGTTTGTATCCACATTCTGGACTCAACTGTGTGGACAACTCAATATCACAAGGAACCTCTCCACAGCCTATTATCCTGAAACCGATGGGCAAACAGAAAGGGTCAACCAAATCCTCGAACAATACCTTTGAATGTATGTCAGTTACCAACAAGACAATTAGACCACATGGTTACCATTGGCCAAATTTGCTTATAATAACTCAACTCATTCTTCGACACAACAATCTCCTTTCGAAACTGTTTATGGAAGACATCCTTGATTCAATTCAATCCATGTAGGAACTAATCATCCTGCGGACCATTATCTTCGAACCATATCACGACTCCAAGAGGAACTTAAATCAAATTTGGAATTAGCGGCTCAAAGGTACAAGGAACAGGCCGACAAACATCGACAAACTGCTCCTTCTTTTAAACCAGGCAAAAAGGTATGGCTCGACGCACAAAATATTTGAACGACTCGAACATCAAAG
Organism: Hemileia vastatrix; assembly: GCA_030280995.1. Classification (NCBI taxonomy): domain Eukaryota; kingdom Fungi; phylum Basidiomycota; class Pucciniomycetes; order Pucciniales; family Zaghouaniaceae; genus Hemileia; species Hemileia vastatrix. Next base: position 16,614,864 of record JASXTE010000004.1, on the reverse strand, counting down.
AAAATGGCTGAAAAACGCTTGGGGCCATTCTAAATCGACTCTGAAGTCTCTAAAACTGCATTTTGACTCAAGCTACCTCCTAAATGGAAGGCTGTTCACCCTGTTTTTCACATATCTCTCCTGGAACTGGCTTGAGAAACATACCCGGGCAAGAACCAACCTCCTCCGGAGCCGGTCGAAGTAGAAGACCATCTAGAGTGGGAAGTAAGCCATATCCTTGATTCAAGAATGCGCAAGGGGAAACTTCAATACCTCGTGGAATGGGAAGGCTTCCTTGATGACTCAGACAAAACATCCTGGGAACCAGCCATCAATGTCTCTAATGCCCCTGAACTCCTAAAATCTTTTCATCTTAAATATCCTTTAAAACCAAAACCTTAAAACTCTCTCTCTTTTTTTTTCTTTCTTCTCTGTTCTTTTTTTCTTTTAAAATCTAAAACATCTTTACTTCTAAAAAAAATTCTTATGTTTTCTCCTTTATTCTTTTTCTTTTCAAAATTTTCCAACTTTCTTTAAAAAAAAAAAAATTAAATTAAAATAAAATAAAAAAATAAGAATAAAATAAAATTAAAATAAGAATAAAATAAAAATAATAATAAAACAAAATTAAAATAAAACAAATAAAAACAAAAAAAAAATTTTCTTCTCAATTTTCTATATACATTCTTTCTTTAAAATTTTCTTTTCCTCGAACTATCAAAATTCTTCACAAACATTACACAACCATCTTTTTTGAACTTCATTTTAACTTCTAAATCACTCTTTTAAATTCTTCGAAACAAATTACTTCTTTCTTTCAAAATCCTCTTAAAATTTTTATTTCTTCTTTTACTTTTCTTTCTTTTCTTTTTTCAAATAACTAAAATCCCTCAAATCTTCAATTAACAAACTTAAATAACAATTTTTTTTCTTTTCATTAAATTTTCTTTACAACAAATTTTTTCAATCAACTATTTTTTTCTCTTCTTTGTCTTCTTTCTTCTCTCATTCAAATCTTATAAAAATAAATATTAAAATTCTAAATAAAATAACAAAATAAAATAACTAAATACAAATTGTTTTTACATTCCTTTTTCTTCTTTTCTCTTTTCATTTTAAATTTTCTCTTTTATCTTCTCCTGAACAAATCCCTTCATCTTCTCCAAAATTTCTCTTATCTCCTTTCTACATTTTTCAAAATTCTCCCCCTCTCCTACTGGAATTAATTCCCCAAGTTCAAGTAGCTCCTCGGCTATGTCGAAGGAAGCTGCATTGACAATTTTATTGATCTCGCCACTCAAGTCTTAAATAAATTTTGCTTGTCAAACCTGACAAGGCTTCTTCGATCAAACTTGATTGAGGGTTTCTTCATTTTCCTCCCTTGAGGTAACAGTCGGTAACCTATCCACCACCAACATTGCCACTTCCACAGCAGTGGGTTCCACAAGGGTCGCTTCCACATTTGAAGCTTCCGCCTTAGGGACTTCGATGATGATGTCTAAATTCTAAAACAGGATCATCAGTAATTAAATTTATGAATTACAAAAAAGTGAACTTACTTCAAAGATTGGGTCAGCCTCCAAAAATAATTTAGGAGTTACTTTCTCTGCCACCTCCCTCTCCTCTTCGTCATCTTCGATGACCACCCGTCATTTTTTTGGGGTTTTCCTTGAGATAGGAATTTCTTCTTCCTCATCGACCAATTCGTCGACTTCCTCTTTGACGGCCCGCCTCTTGCTCGCATCCCTAGTCACCCAGGTTGTCACATCATCCTCAACTTCCTCCTCATTCTCCCCCACCAATTGATCATCCCCAATGGAAACATCCCAAATGTCCTCGACTACTTCCTTTGTTTTGGGGATCACCCAATACTTCGTCTTAGTAAACCAACTCTCAATGTCGGCATTCTTTGCTAAGGCGTCACACGCCACCCTTCTCTATCGGCAAAACTTGCACTTCTGGCAAGGCCCTCGTGTCGCCGTGCTCTCCATGCAAAAATATTCCATCGACTCGCAGGCCGTGAAAGTCTTCAAAAATTGTTGTGTAACAACACCCCCATCCACTTTAGGGTGTGGAGGCGTGGGAGTCGGTGTAGGGAAATCCGTCATAGTGAGTTAAAAAAAATAATAATAATAATTAAATAAAGAGGAAGGAAAATTAGTGTGGGAAATATGTTTTACGCTCAACGGAGCTCGCGTTCTTATACCCAGGCATCTGTCACGCGCCACGTGACACTCGAGGCAAAAGCAGCTCATTAAATCAATAATAATTGGCTCAAATCCATACTCGAAGCGCAGAAAGCAATTCTCCATAGCAACTGCGACTTTCCTTTGTGTACTCACTATTCAACCGTGCTAGTCTAAACTCCAAATCTAAATTATTCAATTTCTCAATAGTGTGTCTTAGTCTTTTTCTCAATAAGCGACGCACAGTGCAATAATCAATATAATAGTACATTAAAAGGTTTATGAAATGTCTGTGGGTTATTAAGGGGTAGTGAGCATGGACGGAATGGTTAGTGAAGGATTAAGGGGCTAACGGATGTTAGTGAGGAGGGTCCAGGTGTAACGGATATATTTTAAATGGTTTGTGGTGTGCGGAATAGTGGATGGGTATGAGGTCAATGCGAGGAGGAGTAAAGGATATAAAAAGGGTTGAGTTTTTGGTTCAATATTCCTTAGAATTAAATTATAAAATGTATTTATAGTTAATAGTGGTAAAAACTCTAAAGTGAAAATCATTATTATTGTATCTTTCTTTCATTTCTCAATAATCACTTCTAAATCCTAAATCTTGACTGTTGAGTTTCCAACCCTTTGTGAGATTGTAAGAATTTTAATATTACCTTTCAAACTATATTAGGATTCTTCTCAAACATATCTCAAAGCAGTAGATCTTCCTTCGAGTCATCTTCAAATCACTTCCTTGAACCATCCCTCTGTGCTTCAAAGAAGTATCTAAGCCTTTCATCTCACTTTCAGGAACATCCTCAACCTTGTGCATAGGTCGTCCGGTGACACTGTCTAACTATGTTATTTGGGCTCCAATGGTAATGGATCTTGCTTGAAATGTTTGGAAAATGACTTCTCTTTTCGGGTATGATTCAATTAATAGCTATACCAAACAATGCACCACTTCTATTCTTTCTTTATGTTTTAAACTGCTTTATCAGCCAACCAAAAAAAGGGGACTTGAATAATCTCAGGTTTTTTAAGCAGAGGGTTTTATAGGTTTATTGGTTTTATTGATGAAAAAACTATTCCATTAACTCTGAAACCTGCTCAAGGTGGATACAATTACTTTGACTAAAAAAGGAGGTAGTTTTTTTTCTGGTTTAAAGAGTTCCAATACTTTTTTTCACTGGATAGATTTTATGCACAAGAATGTTTCATTACTTGGTAGTGGTTTTTGTTAACAAAATTTAATTAAGCACCATGAGAATTCGCTACATGGTTGAATTTGTGTTTGTGATCTAAAATTCATCCATGTAAGTACATAAATTTTTATATGTCTAATGTAAAATTCATATTCATTTTAATTTTATATGTATAAAATAAAATAATTTTCATTTTTTGTAACTTTTTTTATTAAATTCTCAAGTCAAAAAAATGGCAATATCTCCCCCTGCATTTGATTGTAGTAGGGGGTCCAGGTTGCCAAATTTCAATTTCAATTCATACATTAGCAGTAAACAAGTCATTCAGAAAAAGATAAAAAGATAAATTTATTAGACTTCAAGAAAATAAATGTGAATCACAAATAAATTCAAGAAGACATGTCACAAATTAATGTAGACATGATACTACAGCAGCACAGCTCAACAGTCTAAATCCTTAAGTAAGTGAAGTGGATAAATGACTTGTATATGTTAAATTATGACATTCTAAGAGAAAAATGGCAACCTTACTTTGGCCCTGTACTTTGCATGTCTACCTATAACTGTAGGAGTAACAGAGTCTTCTTTTCTTACCTTACTAACCCTATTCACCATGGGAAATTTGAAGGTGAACTGCTAGCAGTTCTCCCTCTTTGAACTCAATGTTGACCCTATTTGATGCCACATATTGGACCCAACATAAATACCACATTGAGAAAAAACTATAATCACATTTAGTCTGAGATATGTCCTAAATTGAAGCTCAGTGTGTCCTACATTGAGCACAAGTTGATCCAACAAAACCCTAATTTGATCCCTCATTGAGCACACATTGAGCACAGATTGGTCTAACCTAAGCATTATGCATGTGTGCTCAATATGCATTATTCATGCTTAGTCAATATTCGAAATTCATACATATTCAGTATCTATTATGCATGCATATTCAATATACATTATTCATGCATTATGAATTAATCATAAGCATGCTAATTGAATATTTCATATTGCATATTGCATATTTTATGTTGCATAATTTATAATGCATAATCAAAATTGCATACCATATATTGCATAAATCATATTGCATTTTGAATATTGCATATTTTATATTTTATATTGTATATTGTAAACTGCATAATGCATATGCAACATAAAATTATCACGCATATGCAATGTAAAATTTAACCTAGCATCAAGAAAAATAAAAAGTAAGTCATGTGACCCTTAATTTTGAAAAGGAATAAGAGAAACAATAATTTTCAGCTTTTCTACAGTAGCTTTAGCTTTTGTCATATAATTAGAAAATATGACATGAAGAACTCTATTGACAAAAACTGTATCTTTGGTGAGAAATTTGTCATCAAGTTGAAAAAAATAAATCTCAACTATTAGCATTATCTATGTAACTTCACATATGGTTGACTTAATGTAAAAAATGAATATCCTCAGTATTTTACTTATTTATTCTTTATCTTATTTTTATTCTCAGCTGAAAGCCTTTAAGGAAAAAATGTATAAAAGATATATATTTTTATCATGTTCAAAAATGTATAAAAGATATATATATATTATCATGTCTGAGTGCCTCAAATTTGATATGCAGAATTGTGTTGAATATTCATTTTTTGAATTCAATTCAAGTTTTGAGGGTTGAATGCAAAATGGGATTGCCAACTGGGATGCAAAAAAGTTGGAAAACAATATGAAATGAATATTGCATATGAAAACAGTGTCAAACTAAACCTGTAATTTGACTGATGGATTTTCATACTTAACTAGTAGTATGGGCAATAGAAGCAGTAGTCAAGCAATACAAAAAACATTTGTGCACTCATTTTTGAACAGATGGTATTATAATTGCAGAATTATGGAAGTTGCCCATAATTTATTATTATTCCTTAATTTTATAGAATAATTTTCATTATTTAAAATGACTGTTGTTTGGCTAGTATGTGATCTAGCTGTGCCAGTGTCTATTCTCAATATTAATGTTACTCTTTCAAATTATTGGATATTTTTGTATATGAGAATTTGATTATGGTAAAATTAAAAGCGGGCTCTACATTATAACTGTTAACTTACAAAAATACCAGATTAAATTTAACTCTAGTCAGGAAAAAAATGTAATAATCATATTTAATCACTTATATTATAAGGTAAGTTTGTTTTAATTGTCATATTGCCGTATGACTGAAAATTTCTATTCACAAATTTTCAAGTCACTAGCTCATTAAATAATATTTGTGAGGGTACTCTAAAGTGAAATTTGGCTTGTGGATTTTGTTGTCACTGAAAACATGTGACATATTTTTGATCATGTAATGATCAGTTAACCAATTTTCAATGGGTCCTCTTGGTCTTTAAGGTTCTAATGGCGGTCCAACAGCAGTGAAAGGTGGAAAACTCAAGATTTAAAGAAAGGTACATAACTTTTATCTTTTATAATATATTACTCAAGTTAAAGGTAAAGGGGTATTATTATTATTACTTGGAAGGATTAAAATTACACAAATGTAAATACTAAAGCAGTAATAGTAGTAATGGAATTAATTTGATGGAATATAATAAATTGTAAGTAATTAAAGAATGAGGAAAAAACAACCAGAATGGGAGGCCTTATATAGGCAAAAAGGAGAGAAACCAAGGAGTTAAAAAAATCTATATACAGGAGAATGAGAGAAATGAAAATTCCACAATAAGATATTGAAAATATTAAGATTGTTCTATAAAGAATGTATAAATATAATGTATTTACTGTATATATCAAATTATCTGAATTATTTTAAAGTTCCTGTGAATGTCACTTTTAAATAAAATAATTTGGATTTAATACTTAGTATTAATATATTTTTATTTCACCTATAAACTGTCATGAGGACGTTGTCAGGGGATAAAAATATGAGAGAAATTTAAAATTAAATATTTACTTGATTTTTACTTATTCCAATTAGTTAAATTATTGTAAGTAAGTTATAAAGTAAATATAATTAATTAAATAAGAAATAGAGGTGTGGCTTCTTCCTAGTAAAAAATTAATTTTTACTGGATAAGTCTAGTAGCTTGGCTGACACTCCCTCACTCTAAAAATACAATAAAAAAATGCTATGATTTATTCTTTTTATATTTCTTTAGTAAAGCAGGAAGGTGAGATATCTCTTTCCCAGGTATCCAATAATCATATTCAGAAGATTTATTCTTGAATCTCAATAAGTATTCAGTACCTTTTTCAGCAGTGATTATTCTGTCATTTAGAATCTTATCAATTTCTTCTGTTTCAATGATTTCATTAGGGGTCTTCTTTGGTCTTTTCCTCCTTTTGGGAAATAAATCACTATTGGATGTGTAAGGTTTCAGAAGAGAATTTGGAAAAACAGGATGTTTCCTGTCATGTGGAGAGTACAGGATAACTTCAACTGCATTATAACCAACCACTCTTCTGACAATAAATGGACCTACAAATGGGTCTTTTAATTTGCTTTTATTTTGTAAATTGAAGTGGACTGTAGAAATTAGTACTTCATCACCCTTTTTAAAAGTGTATTCTTTATGGGATTTGTCCCACCCCTTCTTCTCATATTCAAAAGATTTTTCAATAAATTTTTGAGCATGACTTCTGCAAAGTTTTTGCATTTGAAGAAATAATTTTACAACTGGATGTAAATTCCATTTAGATATTTTATTATTGAGAATTTGGGCAGGAGTATTTGGAACATATCCAAGCCAGAGCTCAAAAGGCTTTCTCTGAGTAACAGAATGAACAGTGCTATTATAAGCAAATTCCAAACCAGGAAGTAAGGTGACTCAATCATGAGTGAACCTGTCATTATCTTTATACTCCAGGTCAAAGGCACAATACCTTCCTATCATGTCCTCTAAAGTCTGAATCGTTCTTTCAGCTAATCCATCAGTTTGAGGATGATGAGCAGTAGAAAGCTTCAGATCACAACCACAAATATCCATCAGAGACATCCAAAATTCAGAATTAAATTTAGAATATCTATCAGAGATTATGGCTTTTTCAAAACCAGAAGTGTTGAACATATAAGACCAGCACAAGAAGGCTGAATCTTTAGTGGAAACATCTTTGTGAGTTGGAATAAATTTACAAATTTTTGTAAATCTATCCACAATAACTCAGCAAGAGTTACAAATGTCTTTCCCAGCTATGGGTAATCCTGTTACAAAATCCATGTTTATGATTTGCCATGGTGCATCAGGAGATTCAATATGTTGCATTAATCCAGATCTTTTTCCAGTTAATCTTTTTGATTTCTGGCAAGAATCACAGGATTCAACATATAGTTTATTGTCTTGAGACATATTAGCCCACCAAGCAGTGTTCTTAATTCTGATCATTGTTTTTTCATAATCAGAATGTGCATCCAAAGTGTCATCATGACAAATTTTCAAGATGATTTCTTTCATAGAAGTAGAAATAACAATAACATTTCTAAACTTTCTTCTATAATAGAGGTAGCCTTCATCAATTGAAAATTTACAATTTTCCAAAGCAATCTGGTACTTTGGTGGGAGGGTTTTAATTAATTCTTGTATTGAAGCATTCTTTGGATAATTTAATATAGTTCACAGCTTTCTCAAGTAAGTGTCTGTATCATATGAATCCAGAATAAGCTGTAATAGCTCTTCCTCCCTATAAACCACATATATTCCATGAATGTGAACTATTTCATCCTCAGGTTCATATGCAGGATTAGAGTCATCATTTGGCAAAGGTAACCTTGATAACATATCCACATTTGAGTGAGTAATACCATCCCTATGAATTATTGTCATCCTCCCTCTGTATTCTTGAACAGCTAACTTCCATCTGAACATATGTCTGTTAGGTATTTTCAAGTTCAAGAGGGATTTCACTGCACTTCAGGCAGTTACAAGTTCAAATTTCTAGTCCTCCAGATAATAATGTAGCTTCTTTAGAGCCCACACTACTGCTAAACACTCCAATTGAGTGGCAAAATATTTCAATTCACTATTTCTCAAGGTTCTTGAAATATAACAAATCACTACTTCTGATACTTTGTCATTCATAACTTGTTTTTGGTGGAGAGCAGCACTAAGGCCAATAAAACTGGCATCAGTGTATAAAACAAATGGTTGATTAAAGTCAGGCAAAGCAAGAATTGGTGCTGACATCAAACAATGTTTCATAGTGTCAAAAGCTCATTTTCTTTCACTGTTCCAGACAAAAGCAACATCTTTCCTAGTTAATTGGGTTAGGGTTAATTCTATGACCTGATAATTTTTAATATATTGTCTATAGTATTCACACATTCCAAAAAGACTTTGGAGCTCTCTAACTGTAGTAGAAGCTTTTACCTGTTGTATGGCTGCCACTTTGTTCTGGTTAACACATATCTGCAACCCTGAGACAACATGAACTAGCACTTTTAAAGAATGAAAACTAAATTTTCATTTTTTCAAGGTAAGTGTCCTATTTAACTCATCCATCTTATGGAACACTTTAAACAGGTGGTTAAGATGGTCCTCAAATGTTTTAGAGAATATGATTATATCATCAATGTAAAACATCAGCCATCCTTCAATTATTTATTGATGGAATGTGTTATCCATAACTTTCTGAAAAACTGAATGGGTATTTTTTGGGGCCAAATGGCATCCGAACATACTTATAAATACACATATGAGTAGCTACCATTAGAAAATTCTGTTAATTCTTCTCAAAAGGTACCTGGTGATATCCCTTATTACCATCTAAACATCTGATATATTTAGAACCTTGTAAGGTAGCATGGATAGAGCTAATTCTGGGTAAAGTATAGATATCATCTACAGTATAAGTATTTAATGCTCTATAATCACCACATAACCTGGCTTTATCTTTCGTGTAAGAAATTAGGACAGGTGAGATAAAACAATATTTAGGTGTCTCAACTACCTTTTCAATAATATTCATTTTTAAAAGGGTAGAGATATTATCCCCAATATCTTTTCTCTTTTTGGTAGAAGTAGGATAAGGCTTCTTCTTCAAACTAGGTGGTATGTCAGTTAATGGAGAAGATAAAGAAAGTTTCATTTCTTCTTTAACTAATCCTAGTTCATGTGACCCATGAGCAAAGGCCATAGGAAAAGACTTTATCAATTTAATGATGGAATCTTTATCCTCACCAGAAAGTTGTTCTCCAAAAGAAGCATTGTCAATTTCAGACATAAGGGCATGCATTTCCTATGTAGATCTTCCTTTATATTGAGCCACAGAATTACATGTGTTCAATTCTGGTTTCAATAATTTTTTAGGGGAGGAAATATTAAATTTTCTCTTCCCATTCATCCCCATTATGAAACATTGGTTTGAAGGATCCAATTTTATGCCATACTTGGTTAAAATATCATTCCCTACAATAAACCAATTGCTCAAGTTATCATTTTTCATGACAACAAAATCACAAATAGCTCTTACAAAGCCATGGTTGTATTTGAAAAATACTGTAGCTTTGTATTTACCAATGGGAGACAAAACGGAGCAATAAACTCTCCAATTCTCAGAAGGGATAAGCCTAAGTTTTGATTTATATTCCTGATCCACTGAAGAAAGTGATTTTTCAGATACCACACTTCCTCCAGCACCAGAATCCAAAACAACCTCGATGTTCTTTCCATTAATCAAGACTGGTGCCTTGAGAGGGGAAATGATTATAGAGCTATTTTCAAGGTTTCTTATGATCTCAGAATCTTCAACTGTAGATAAATTATTATTCTCAATGTCAATATTATTCATATAATGAATATACTTTTCCAAAATTAAAATTTTCTGGTGAGATTCATAAGAAATATTGCTGGCACAATCACTTGAAGTATCAACAAGTGCAAGTGTTTCATTAGCAGGTTCCTCTGTTTGTTTAACAAGGTTTATTCTCTTGTCATAAAAATTGCCTTTCTGAAAAGGCTTTCTGCATTTAAAGCAAGTGTTTGTTGCATAGTTTTTAGGGGCAACAGGGGCAGAAGGCTTACCAACCTTTTCAGGAAGTTTCTGTTGGTAATTGGAGGTCTTCTCCAATGAAGGTCTAGGAGTGAACCTTCTAGAATCATACTTGTTATTTAAAAGTACCACATTAAAAGTATTAATAAAAGAAGAAGGTTCTCTTGAGAACTCAGTCCTAGCAACTATTAAGTCTCTCAGAGACATGGGCAATTTATAAAGGATCCTGTCCTTCCATAATTCAAAGTCCATTGTAGGATCCATTGCTCTCAGTATCTTTACAAGTTTCATCAGGAACTCAATAGGTTTTTCTGTAGAAGAAGAGCTATATCTAGCTTCCTCATACTGCCTTTGTTGGGCTAACCTAAACTTGAAACCAACAAACTGTGCTTTAATAAATTTCTTCCAATCTTTTCATGAGTAGTCATTTTTATCTAAAAGTACACAATCATACCACATCAAGGAAACATTGGAAAATAAAGAAATAAATTTAGACACAATTTCTTCATCTGGAAGTTTGTAAGAGTTCTTAAAGTTATCAATTATGCAAATAAATTTCTGCCAATTAAAGGAAGAATCACCATCAAATGTTGGGTATTGGTCAAGTTTTGGCCAATTATTTTGATTTGAGGCAATTTCCTTGTTACAACATTGTTTCTATGTAAGAAGAAGATGTAATTTCTCTAACTGAGCAGTAATCTCATTTTTTAACCCTTCTGTAGATGAACAAGGTGCATCATCAAATTTTTTATGGAAACTCAGGAATATATACAGGCATTTCTTGCACTAATTTTACTTTAGATGAACTAGGCTCAGGTACAATTGGAATATCATGTGCAACAGGTTCTTTCAAAGATGTGGAAGAATACTTTTTGTCATGTAATAATGGGTTCAACTGTTCTTCAATGTTTGTTAGCCTAGTTTTCACTCTTGAAATACTGAGTAATGTCTCATTCATAGTTTCAAAAGATAATTTATTCTTGTTTTTCAGAGATGAGTAATGGCCACTTAGTCTTTTCAAGTTCAACTTATGTCCCTCTAGTTCCTGGAAACAGATAGACGTGTATTCTTTTAACTTGGACAAATCATTTTTGATGTTTTTCAACAAAGCAAATTTCTTCTCATGAGTTACTTTGTAATGATACAAATCATCAGAAACTCTCTGAAATTCACTCCTCACTTCTTGGTAACCTTTTTCAGTTAACAAACTATTAAATTTTTGAGTCAATTTGAGGTTATTCATTATATTATTTATTGGTAATAATATCTCTCAAATATTCATCATTAATAGTAGCTACATCAGGAGTATTTCCTAATAGGGAAACAGAGTAATTTTGCAGACTCTCATAAAATTAAGGATCAACTGTTTCATCTATAATAGCCATATCAGGGTTTATCATTGAAGTAGAAATTAATAATAAAGGAGTAGTTACATCAGAATATTGAGTAATATGCCTACTAGAGCCAGCCTCTACTGGTAACAAGGTATAATCTCCCTGATCAGAATTACCTAAAGGAACTGAATCAGTAACAAGAAAGGGCACTTGAGGTTCAATAGAGGGGCTTACCATAGTTTAGGCAAAATTTGAAATTTATTGTTCTTCCTTTTTCTTTCTCCTTGGTAGGGATGAGGAGGGGTTGAGTTGAATTGTTGGGGTCTGGAAGGACCTGCCTGAGTTGCTTTTTGCAGTTTTTGAGCTTGGAGGGAGTCCCACTGAGTGTTGAGTCAGTCCCACTGCCATTTTGACACTTCTACCTTTTCCTGTTGGTGAGGAGGAAACTGTGTAGGGGTTTTCCCTTCTGGATGAGGTTTCCTCTTCTCTTGGATAAAAGTCTCTAAATTTTTTAGCTTTTCTTCTAGTAACTCTACCTTTTTTTTTAACCTGAGGTTCTCTGATTTCAACTCCTTGATTTAAGTTGACAGGTTGTTGACTTTCTGCTGCAATGGCATCTTTTTTATTTTGAAGCCTTTTGGAAGCTCTTCTGGGGGATCACTGGGGGCTTTGAGTCTAGAGCAGTCTTCTCAATTTTTATTTCTACTTCCTGCATCTATACATACTTTTTGGTTCAACAATTGATTAATTTGAGAAATTTTAGCAGTCAAAGTAGAACTTACAGAAGTCTCATCATAATAAATCAAGTCCAATTCTTCTTCATGGGCAGAAGCACTTAGATCAGTCATTGTTTACATAACTTGAACTGAGAGAAAGGAATTATTAATATTTAATCATTTATTCTTCAAGTTGTTGCAAGAAAAAATAAGGGATAAAAATATTTAAAGTATATTATCAATTATCATGATTATTAATCAACTGAAATAATGAAAATAAAATACTTATCAGGAAAAAATCAACTGAAAAAATTATTACAATTTTTTAATTTATTAAGTTAATTAAGAGGTTGATGTTTTATTACAAGAATTTAAATAAATCAGCTGAAATAATAAAATAATTTTTTAATTATCAGTACAAAAGTGCCAACTGGAATAATTAACACAATTCTTAAATAATTACTAGTTTATATATTGATATATAATTATCAGGACTAAGATTCAACTGAAAATTTAATTAACAGGACTTAATGTCAACTAAAATAATTTAATATAACTAATTAATTAATTTATGTATTTATTGTTTTACGACCAGGACTAAATGTCAACTGAAGCAATAAAATAATATTTTAATTATCAGGACAAAAATTTCAACTGAAATAATTAAAAAAAATATATAATATAATTAATTCAATTATATTACTTCTAGGACTAAGAACAAAATTTCTCTATCTTGGTCAACTAGGAAAAAAAATTATTATATGCCAGACACCTGCCCCTTTAATGTGAGAAATTTAATGCCACTACAGAGTTCTGAGTAAAAAGATATACATGCAATATGAAATATGCAGAATGAGACCTACAAATAGTAACTGGTATAGTCACTACCAATACATAAGACAATTACGCCTATATAAACCTTAATTTTGGGGCAAGGTTTGATTCCCAGTCGCAGAAAAAAAAGGTAAGACATGTGCCTTTTGACATTTGTTGTTTGTTGTTTGTCAGAAATTCCTTATTAGTCTTCCTAGTCAATGGTACCACATTTGCTGGCTTCAAGGTATTGGTGCTTTGACAATGATTTGGATAGAATCCCAATTGTCAATGGGTCCTCTTGATCTAGAAGGTTCTAACGGCGGTCCAATGGCAGTGAAAGGTGGAAAAACTCAAGATTTCAAGGAAGGTACATAACTTTTATCTTTTATAATATATTACTCAGGTTAAAGGTAAAGGGGAATTATTATTATTTCTTGGAAGGATTAGAATTACAAAAATTTAAATATTAAAGCAGTAATAGTAGTAACAGAATTAATTTGATGAAATAGAATAAATTGTAAGTAAGTGAAGAATGAGGAAAAAAAAACCAGAATGAGAGGCCTTATATAGGCAAAAAGGAGAGAAACCAAAGAGTTAAAAAAATCTATATACAGGAGAATGAGAGAAAAGTAAATTCCACAATAAGATATTGCAAATATTAATATTGTTCTATAAAGAATGTATCAATATAATGTATTTACTGTATATATCAAATTATTTGATTTATTTTAAAGTTCCTGTAAATGCCACTTTTAAATAAAATAATTTGGACTTAATACTTAGTATTAATATATTTTTATTTCACCTCTAAACTGTCATGAGGACATTGTTACGGGATAAAAATATGAGGGACATTTAAAATTTACTTGATTTTTACTTATTCCAATTAGTTAAATTATTGTAAGTAAGTTATAAAGTAAATATAATTAATAAAGTAAGAAATAAAGGTGTTGCTTCATCCTAGTAAATAATTAATTATTTACTGGGTAAGTCTAGTAGCCTGGCTGACACCAATTGTCTGACCACTGGAAAAAGATATGTGTTGTGATTTGACTTCATATTTACATTTTGTGGAAGAATATTTTTTTCAACTCAGTGGACCATGGCATAGATTTAATTTTGTAAAAAATTATACATCACCACAAAATATGGGGGGTGGACTTGCTAGCAAGTCCATAACCTTGGACTCAAATTCACCACAGATTCAACATACATTGAGCTATTGACAAAGGAACCATACAATCAGGGATGAACACCACCAAGAAGAACAGTTTTAGGCAGATGTTCAAGTAGGGTTCAGTATGAATTCTATCCAAGTTCTGTCTGAGTACAGGTCTGGCACTTGCTAGAAAGTCCACCCTCTATATTGCATAGTGTATGGTGATGATAATGTTTCTTTAATAGGGGGTATCAGGAATAAAAATTTGTAATTATTTAAAAGGTATTTCACAACAAAAAAAGAAAGAAAGAAAATTTGATGTTAATTATAAGTAAGAAGGTGTTTTGGGGGCACAATATAGCATATTATAAAAAAAATCATGATTGATTTGGTGGAAAAAGAGATATTTTGAAATGTAAGATTTCTAACTTTGATACCCCCTAATGAGTTGGTAGTGGGAGAAATATAAACTAATTTTTGGTGATGAATATGTTGACATTATCAGTCTTGTCAGTGAGAAGTAGATTTTTTGGGTATCTAGTATAATAAATGATATTTACAAAATCTGCACATTCACAATACTGCCTTATGATAGATATACTTATATGTGATTTAAAATTTAATTTTTTTTAAGAATACTGATTTCAAGTTAAATTTGAAACCCATTTTTAAAGAAAAATAACCATATATATAAAAATATTACTAGACATGTGGTTAAAAATTTTTCACCCTATGTTTCTATATTTATATAAAGATTTATCGCTGTAGACAATCCTATAGTACTAGCTATAGGCCTTGACCAAGGGAGTTGGAGAAAAACCAGAGAGAAAATCCCCTGTCCCTTTAGAAAAATAGAGTGAGATTTACTTGCTAAAGTAAGGTGGTTCCTGTTTGCTAAAGCCCCTTTTCAACACACTTGACTGCTTGATGAGCCAAAAAAGTAGTCCCCAGACAGACTACCAGACCAAAGAACTGAAATGTAGACCAATGCCCACACCAGAGAAAGCAATGATACTTGATGTAGGTTGCAAATCCACACCAGAGACAGCAATAATACTTGATATAGCTTGCAAGACTACACCAGAAAAAACAGTTGCCAAAGTTGAGTTAAATGAAGAACTAACCTTGCAACAAACACAGCCAATTGTGGCCAAAAACAGTGAAAACTGAGTGAGGAACAGGGATATCACCTCCAGATGGTTGTATAATAATTAAAGTTGCCCAAACTGTCTTATTCACTATGTACACACAGACCACTATCTAAGAGCCTATGCACACCAACGAATTTGGCGCCTGTACCAGCCAAATTGAATAAAAAAACCCTCCAGAAGCGCTCCCCAACCTTCTAAAACAGAGGCAGGCAGGCCACCCAACGTCGGAGGTGCCGCCTGAAGCGGCCCGGCCTCCCTGAAGCCAGAAATCCAATAAAAACACCTAATCTACTTAGAAAAATTAGCTACAACTACTAAAACCCTTAAAACACAGAATTACGCTATACAACATTGAGACATGAAATATAGAGCTAAATTAGCTCTATCCAATGGTACTAAGTACTTAACCCTAAGACTTAAGGTTAGCCTGTAAAACACAAAAAACAAAATTAAACAGCTATCTTTTGTAACTGAAAAATGAGGAAATGACCCCTTAAAACTTAGAATATGAAAACTATTATCAAGACATGAAATATATAGAAAATCCGGGGCTATCCAATGATAGTACCCACATACCCACAGTCCCAATATTCACGGAATAAATCCAGAAAAACACCCAATTCTTCATTAGATGCCAATTAAGACATGCACAAACAATGCCAAACCACACAACAAAGGCCCCTGCCAATGTTGGAAGACCACATTTCTAGCAAAATTATGAGTCAAATTGTTTTTTGTCACATCACATATGGTGCAGAATGGTTAGAAAAAAATTTGTTTAACCACTAGATTCTTGGTTATGGGCTTCCAGAAAGGAATTCAATGGCAGTCAGTAAAAAGTTTGGTGCTAATGTGTCACATGGGGCATAAACACAATTGTAATGGGGTTCAATTTATAAATAAGTAAGTTTTTCAAAATTTAAAAAGCAAGTGTATTAATTTGTATGTCCCTCATATATTTAGGCTGGAGTAATTTTTGATTAATCAGTCAAATTTTTACTTGGGAAAAACTAAAAAAATATAAATATGAAGAAATTTTGAGCATTATTTTTCTTCAAGTCCTTGGCTTTTCCTAAATTATATTCATTTTAATGGTTCAAGTGAAGAGAATTCAGATATCATAGTTTTCACATATGTATAGGATAATATTGTTCTTTTCATATAATAATTTAATGAAGTTTTCCTTACCATTTTACTAGAAATGATTGAGGTATAGTTGAATCTTTTGTGCTAAATTCATCTGACAGAATTCTATAATTTTTGATCATAATAATTAAAGGATATTTGGAAATTAAATATAATTAAAATATTTTTAGATAATCTTATTCTTGAATTTGATATAATCTTGTGGCTTAATGATCTATTTTAAATAATAATTTTGTGTTGGAATATGCTTTCCATTATATCATTAATTTTTGAGGTATTTGTACTTTATTTTCATAATGCATCAGGTAGAATATTTAACATTTAATAAAAACAATTTAATGAAATGAGTTTTTAGAATACATGATTAATATTTTAAATTATGTTAGAATAAACTGTGGTATCTGGCTAGAAATAGTGAAAATTTCCCTTCTGAGAATTGGAAGATGCTGATTCAGACACTCTTTAAGTGGATATAAGTGAGGGTAAGATTCTTTAAAACATAGGTAGTTAAAATTATATGTGTCCTTCTCAGAAATTGACTGTTTCTCAGATGGAAACTTTAGATACTGTGTAAAAAATGGCATTATCTTTTCTAATAGTCATGGTATTTGATTTTTTTAACCATGAAATAGAAGTTGTCACAGAGTTGGTCAAAAGTGTCCACTTGAACAATAGTCCAATTTCAAGAAGGAAATTTTTATAATGAATTAAATATACACTGGTATATAGGTAATACTTAAATGATATGAGTTATAAAAGTGTCCTTCTCAATGTTGGACTGTACTTATTTTCAGGTACAAGGGCTAGTAAAACACCTCATTTTAAACCCAGTACCTAAATTTTCCACCTGAAGGATGATATTTTTCTGAGAGAGACAACTTTATTATTAATCAAAAATATACTGATTACATATAGTACCTAGATTATGTGCATTATAAAAGTTTCCTTTTCAATGACAGACCATCCTTCAAGTAGACATTTTTGACCACTTTTAGTGCATTTATATTTTTATGGTTAACCAAAAAAAAATACTATGGCCCTTAGAGAATCTCATTCCATCTGATTACACATTACCCAAAGTGTCCATCTGAAAAACAGCCTGTTTCTAAAAAAGACACTTTTATAATGCATATCAACTAGGTATTATATGTATAACTGTATATCTCTCATGAATTATAAAAGTGTCCTTCCCAGAAAAAGACTAACATTCCTTTTGAAACTTTAGGTAATTTCTAAGAGAAACATGAGTTTTATAATTGCCATGATATTTGTTTTTTGGATGACCATAAAATTGAAGATGACCCAGACTTTTTCCAAAATGTTATATTGAAGGACAGCCAGATTCTGAGAAGCACACTTTTATAATGCAAATTATCTAGATAAAATATGTAACCAGTGTATATTTTATGAATTTTAAGATTTTTTCTCAATTTCTGGCCATCCTTCAAGTGGATGCCTTAGAAACTTTATATAAAATGAGCTCTTTTACTATCTTGAGTACTTGAGAATTGACTAACCATAAAAGTGAAGTTTTTCAGACTTTTTAAAAATTTTACATTTGAAGGACTTTACATCACTGAGAAGGACACTTTTATACTGCATATCATTTAAATATTATATGTGTGAAATTGTATCTTTTAAGAATTCAAAAGGTTTCCTCTCAGAAACAGACTGTCCTTCAAGTGGACACTTTTGGAAAAGACTGTGACAACTTCATTTCTATGGTAGCCAATATTCAAGTCTAAGGATTTTAATGTGGCCATGGCAAACTTAGCATATCTCCATTCAGCATCTCATGGTAATGAAACACAATTAACAGATGCAATAAGCATCAATGATGATAAAGACAAAAACAATGTGTTGCAACAAATAAATGAAAGAAATGAAATACTATTTAATAGGATAAATTAATTAATTAAGAAAAATTTAAAAGTGATAAGGTGGCATGGAAGGATAAAAAATAAACATTTTAACTTAAGGCATGCAATTAGGGATTACAATAAAACAAGAAGCAGAAGATTAATTAATTGTAGATCACGTAAGAAAAAATTGACAACAGTATACATATTCAAAGGTAAGAAAACTAATAAATGAAAGGATTTAGATTGTGGAAAAGCAAATGTTAATAAAATAAAAGGAGAGTATGAAATGTAGTATAGAAAAGAGAGAAAATTAATAGCATGTTACTTGAAATGCTATAAGAGAAAAGCCTGTAACTATCATGCATGTTTTAGAAAACAGGAATATAAATAAGTATGCACTTGATTGACATAAGTTTATAGTTAGTTGTAAATAGTTATATATATATTATATTTTTTATTGATTATATTGAAATTAAAAAGTATTATATTTATTAAACTTAATAAATTATCAGTACAAAAGTACAATCTAATTCATTAATAAACAAAAAAAGTATGTCTGAACCCATAAATATCACTCATAATACTCATCTGTTTTGTTTAATCAATGAGAATAATTATTTTTTCTTGTCTACTATTTTGGAAGCAGAGTTAGACAGCATAAAATGCCTAGACTATATCAATGGCAGAACTTGTGATAAAGTAGAAGAAAGGAAAAGTAAAATTGTACCATCTAATTATTTTTCACCTCAATGATGATAATGTAGCTGTCATTTCAAGCAAGATTTATGGTGAAAAAAAGGGAACATATTGAAATCCTGGGATCTACTCAAAGGAAAGTATGTGAATGGAGATGCTCAAGGAAGAAAACTAGCTTTTAATGAATTGTTAACCATTGAATACACTAATGTTAGCCAGTTTTTCAAGGATTTCAGAACCATCAATAGAAAAATTAAGCTCACTGGACTGAAAGTATATGACAAAGTTTTCTCTCTTTAAGTATTTCACAAGTTGCCAAGGGAGCATGAGTTATTCATTTGTATCTTGATCAAAGTGGACAAAGTATTTGGTTTAGACGAAGTATTTAAATGTCTTGAGAAGGACAGCAAACAATTTTCTGTTTATAAGGAAGATAATTTTGTTATTATAGCAGCTCTCAACTAAAAAAGAAAAATAAAATGTTACAATTGTGGCACTATGGGTCATTTGGTGTAGAAAGACTCTTACAGTTGCCTTGCTGTAAGAAGAATCCAAGGGAGTTGGATAAACCAAAGAAAACCCTGTCCCTTTAAGTAAATAAAGTGTTCACAATTATCTAAGCTATAAACTCTAATTAATATGAAGTCACAAATAAGCTATTTGTTATTACTGGTGTTGGGATATAGAATCTGTGTTCTTTATAATGAGCTTGAAAAATACAACATTTAAGCTGTATTTAGAAAAGTTATATAAATGACTGAATAATATATTATTATGAAGCTTTTATTTTAATAAGATTTAGATATTATATTCAGATCCCTGATTATGAGAGATTTAAAATGTTATCCTATAAGTTAATATTTATGATGATGAATCAATTTAATAAATTGTTATTTTAAAGTGTTATATTTATAAGGGCATTACAATTTTATAATTTGTTATGAAAAATAATTAATGATTGGTATTATATGCATTTTTTCTTGGTTGTTTTCAGATAAAAGTTTTTAGATTATGTCTAATTTCAAGTCTAAAGGCTTTATATTCATAGTATGTCATGTTCCCCACTTTCCCTAACTGGAGCATTCCAGAGCTTGTATTGACTTCTGGACTCAATTAGAACCTTTTAAATACTAATAAAAAATCTAGAAAAATTAAAAATGATAAAGCTACTTCTCCTTTATATTCTATTCTAATTTTAATAGCCTGTGCAGCTTTATTCACCTAATAAAAAACTATCAAAGCTAAGAAAATTATGAAAAATCAAAAATAATCAGAAATAATTATTAAATTATTAAAAATAGTAGAAAAATAGTGAAAATTCCAGAAAAATTCCCAAATGTTTTTGATACTTCTGAATTTGATTTCTATAAACTTTTAGATCTCTACTTGCATTTACTGTCCAGTAATTAATTGTTAAATCTTGGCCCATAAAATCAACCCTTTTTAACCACTTTTAATACTTAATTTATTTAATATAACCATTTTAAAGTTAGGTTAGATTTTCCAAACTCAAAAATAATTACCCAAAAATACATTTTTAATAAAATTTAGTGTCATAATAATCTTTGGACAAGCACATTCTCCCTCCAATGAAGAATGTCTCCATTCTTTAAGTTTGCATAATTGATTAAACAAATATTCATCCTCTTTTTATCCTCTTCAACCATTTGCCTTAACTAGTCCTGAAAAATTTCAACTTTTATTTTAAAATCAATATCATCATCAATATTTCATCAAAAGACCTTTCTGTCCCATTTGAACTTTGCACCATATACCAGGTTCCATGTCTGACTTCTAACCCTGGTCTTCCGGGAAGAACTGTCTGTGATCTTTTCAGGCTTAAGAAAATAAAGTGTAATTTTCCAATTATTCCTTCCAGAATAAACATCTATATTGAGCCACCCGCCCTTCCAGATCCTACTATTCCCAAAAAGAGATTATCAAAAATTCCAACTTTCTTTTGTAATATAAAGGCCAAAACAGCTTCTTCTTCTAAAAATCCTAATCCTGAGCTTCTTCCTCCATCTCAAGATCCCAATCCTGTTATTCCAGTTTCTCCATTCAGTTTTTCTGAATCATTATTTCCTTACTCAAAAAGTTAGTCTGTTAATTTTAATTTTAATAAATATCCTTCTAATCCCAAATCCTTCTACTATCTATTCCAACTCCTAAGATATTGAAATCACCAATACAGATGACATTGTCCATGTGCAAAATGATTATATTAATCATTATCCTGAATTTCATAGATATTTCTTTCTTGACTTTTGTGATGATATGAAGCATAAATCTTTAAATTATTTTCAGGAATCTCCTGCTAACAATACTGAAGACTTAATGAAGAGAAGAATTTTAATTCAAAGTTTTAATAATGATTTGGAAAGATTACAAAAAGATTATTAATTTTTATTGTCTTCTCTTCTTTAAGATTTTAATACTTTAATTCTTTTTATTCTTTTAATACAGATGATCAATTTTGTCTGGTTGATTTTAATCCCTTTAAATCATCAAATAATAGTCATAATTTGAAATCAAATTTTAATAAACTGTATTTGCCTTGTGATGATTCAACTACTGAGAGAAAGGTTTGAATCCCTTCAGACTCCCCTCTACCAGTATCCATCATTCTTCACAGAATGAGAGAGAGGGCCTCCCTAATGAGCCAAATATTTTTGATTCCATTCCCATTGGGCTTCCCCCTGAGCTGAATAATATGATTCCATTCTCGCCATAAGGTCCTCCAAGCTTCCACCTAAATAGTCTACCAAAGAGACCCACTCAATCCAAATCCTATCCTTCTTCTATGATTCAGCATCACACCATTAAAATAAATTTCAAACCCTTTAAAATCACTCTTACTTTTACCATTAATTATAATTTTCCAGAAATTTCAGCACCTTTTTGGGGGTATAAAATTTAGAAATCTTCCATTTCAAAATACCTCTTTTTCCCACCAAATCAACCATGATTATTTTTTAAAATATGCCATATTGTGCTCCGAAAACACCTTTTTACTGAGAATTAATTTCAAGTTTCTGGCTTCCTTTTTGTGTTGTGAAATACCTTTTAATTAATTACAAATTTTTAACTTTGATACCCCCTATTTTTGACTTTTAAGAATTTTCATCAATAACCTTTAAAATCTCCATCTTTCTCTAATCCTAAAGAACTCCATTTAATGCCATCTACATCTCCTAAAGCTAGTTGCACTATTTTAATTAACGACTGAGTTGTCCAAATCAGTGAGTACCAGTTTGAGTTCTGATGAAACAGTGATAAATTAAAAATGACTGAATTGAATATCCTCCTAGATTAACATTTCCACCTAATATCCTTGAGATCCAAACTTTTAATTTATTTCCAGTTTTTAGTCTTGGTGGACAAAGTGAAAGTAATTTTCAAGTTTAAGGTCATATGGGACCAATGATTAACATTTTGATGTTTGTTTTCCAGTTTAAGGTCTTAGTGGACCAAATTTAATAGTTCATTTTGAGTTTTAGGTCATAGTTGACCAAAGATTGTGTCACTTCTATATTTTTAAACATTTCTTCTATAATATTCAGCTTCAAGTCTTTATGGACTAACAGATTCCAGTGATTCAAAATTCTACATAAGTATTCAGTTTAAAGTCTTGAAGGACTAACAGATTCAAAAAAACATAAATCCAAAGTCTTGAAATATTCTTGAAAATTATCCAGTTTAAAATCTTGGAGGACTACCTTCATATTTTGAGATAGAATCCAACAGTTATTGCACTCCATTAGACCCTATTCCCTAAGAGGTAATAAAATATATAAAGAAGTAAACTAAAATTATAAAGAAAATTAACAATTAAAAAACTTATTATTACTATTATTACTCTTCTTTCTTCTTTTTTATTTTTATTTCTTTTATTTTATTTTTATTGTTATTATTTTTATAATTTTATGAATTTTTAATTTAAAAATTAAAAAATTTAAATAAAAAAATTTCCTAAAATTTGAAAATTATAATGAAATATATAAAGAGGCCCCCCAGCCATTTGATGAGCCATACCCCTGACATCATACCCACATCCAAGTGCACCTAGATATGTGATATACAAGAAAGAAATAGAAAATACAGATAAATAGTTTTTTAAAAAAAATTGTGAAAAAATAATAACAAAAAAATAGAAATGATCACTGGGTGGGCTCCCTCCAATTTGTAAAAATGATAAGAGACCACCAGTGATCATTATCTCAGAAAAATTAAATTTTAATAATTTTAAAATGAAAATAAAATAAAGTTCTAACATAAAAAAAATCAAAAATAAATTTTGTAAATTAAAAAATAAAACATTAAAAATTCCTTGAATCCTGCTCCAAATGAGCCTAATCATTTTATGTCATGTTGATTCAGTATAGAGTCTTAGTGGACTTCCTATATAACAAAAACAAAGCCAGGATTCAACTAGAAACATGGAAACTATGGCAACAAACATTGTGGGGTAATTGTGTATAGAACATCCAGCCCATCAATTACCCCCAAACTTGCCAATATTAAATTTAGAAGGTTCCCCTGTGAATAATTCTACCAAAAATAATTGCACTCCAACACAATCCTTCACCATAGACTTTTAAGAATTGAATTTAATGATTGATAATTTTAGCAATAAATTTTTTAGTTTATAACCTCTTGTGGAGTAAATCTTGTTTAAACAATGATAAAATAGTTTATCCTCATTACATAGGAAATCTTCATAAACAATGGTAGGTACTTTATCCTCATTTTGGAGTTAGACTTCAGCTCACCTGGTGCCGCTAGGATAGAAACGCTTAAGTTGATCAGCAGCTACCCTCTTTTTTAAAACAACTCCATCCAACTCTTCTAACACATATGAACCTCCAGATACCTGTTCTATAACTCTGTATGGTCTATTCCACATATCTGCAAACATTCTTCCCCACTGACTTTCCAAACCTCTATTATACACCAAGACCATATCTCCAATTTTTAAATAATTCTGTAACCTATGAGCCAACCTATTACCCCAATATTTGACTGACTGATTCCTGATATTCATCATTTTTGAATATGCCTTTTCTAGAGTTTCTTCTTTATTTTCTAACTGAACCATTCTTGCACATATTAAATCTTCAGTAGTTTTGGCCAAATCTCAGTCTAATCCAAGATATGATTCAGCTTCTAGATCAACTGTTAAAACCTCTTTCAGTCCAAAAAAAAGTTTGCATGGAAAATATCCAGTAGTTCTTTTGGCAGTGATTCTGTCAAAAAATATAACTAATTGTAAATAGTGCTTCCACTTTTCAGCACTTGCTCCACCCATTTTAACTAAAGAATACTTAATAACTTGATTCCCTCTTTCTACCACTCCTTCAGCTTCAGGATAATATTGGGTTGCTACCCTAACCTTTGATCCAACTTTTGATATAGCCTCTCTAAATTCTGTCCCAAATTCAGGACCTCCATCAACTGGTACCAACTTCATCACTCCATACCTATATACCCAATTTTTCATCAAAAAATACACCAAGTTTCTGGAATTCAAATTAATAAGAGGAGCTGCCTCTACCTAACCAGATAAATCATCTCTGGCTACAATCAGATATTTATATCTACTCTCCTTAATATTAACAGCATCCAAACTAACCCTGCCAAAAAGAGTATTTTCTCCAGTTGAATGTCCAGGTTCTCTTGGCCTTAAATAACTTCTTCTTTGAGATTCTTTGCATGAATAAACCCAATTTTTAACAGTCAGATTCATATGAGGCCACCAAAATCTATCAGCAATTTGTCTATAAGCTTCACCAATTCCTCTATGCCCAATCTTCATGCAGTGAATTCATAATTAATTCTTGCCCTTTCTTTTGAGTAATAACTACTTGAGGATTTTGATACCTCCTCCTCATCAATTTTCTTCAAGAGAGATAAAATTCTGGTGACTTCCTTTTGATAGCCACCTATTCATCATTATCACTATTATCCAGACTTTCTAAAGTTAATAAATATTTAACCTTTTTATAATAAAATACAGTCTTTACCCAGACATCATCTTGAAAATCCATTTATAATATTTCCACAGACACTTCCCTATCTCCTAAATCACCTGCACATGAATGAGCCAATAAATTTAAACCTTGACTTTGCCTTTTATCATAAAAGATTTTTGAAATTTCTATCTTTTAACCTTCCAACCTTTTGGCAACCACATTTTCTTCTTTCCTTTTAATACCCTTTTCAGAATCAACATCTTCATCTTCATCCAACCTCCTTTTAACCAAATTTATAACACCCAACCTCTCTTTAGCTGAATTTTCTAAAACTCCAGCAAATACACCATTCATCAAATTTTTACTATCCCACACTATTTCACCATCCTTGTCCATATACACATCATCTCCAACCTCTTTTTTACCAAATTTATCTACACCATCATCAAACTCCCAAGCACATAATTTACCATATTTTTATTATTTTCAAGTTTATCCTCTTGGTGGAGGTAATTATCATCTCTTCCACAGATATTAATCCTGAGAGCTTAATCTTATTGGGGAGGTAAGGAAAGTCTTTGGCACCTTTTGTACTAGCTTTAATCACAGATATATCTTCATCAAACTCCTCTGAGTCAGAATCCTCTTCAGTTGGTAGTCTTCTTGATAAGTCATCAGGCATATTAAATGTCTTGCCAGGCTTGTGAACTGAATCAAAAGAAAATTTTTGAATAAAAGCTACCCATCTAGTCATGGGCACATTCAGCAAACTAGGGGAATTGATCATTTGAATTAAAGATTTTTAATTGACTTGAAATTCAAAGTGTTGTCCCCATAAAATATTTTGAAGTTTCTTTCAGATTTTTGCCACACCACAAAGTTCTAATTTTGGCTGAGAATATCTTGATTCCACCTCAGTAAAAAACACAGATTCATACCTAACTGGCCTAATATAGCCAGCTTTATACATTTGAGACAGAACCTCCCCAGAAGCAATTTGACTTGAATCCACTGCTAAATGAATCCCGGCCTGCATCTTTCTCATAATCTAACTTATGCAAGATAATATCTTCCCCAAATACCTTTTTAACCTAAAAAATTCCTTTTCACATTCCTCATTCCACTCCCAGTCAGCATCCTTCCTAGTTAACTGTCTCAAAGGAGCAGCCAATGAAGAAAATTCCTTGATAAACATTTTAACATAAACACATATGCCTAAAAACCCTCTGACTTTGGATGTATTCTTGGGTCCTGGCCAGGACTGAATTTTATTTCCTTATTTCTTCAGCATAATCCTACCCTCTCTACATACCACATGACCTAATATTTCTAAAGCTGGAACACAACAAGAAAATTTGGAACCTGAAATTGTTAAACCAGCCTCTTCTATCCTCAAAAAAATCCTCTCTAGAATTACAGCATATTCCCAGATAAATTTTTGTATTCCTGAATTCTCCTTCAATACTTCATTACCATAATCTGTTGAAGGTCTTTTTATTCCACCATTTTCAAAAAATATACCAGTATCTTGTGGAATTTTTTCTTGTAGAATTTATGCCATCTGAGCTTTATAAACAGCAACTGAGTTTGTTTCTCCTTAAGGTAATCTTGTTGGCTGTAATTGCCCAAGTGGTGTATCAAAAGTTGTAAGTGGTATTGATTGCAGATGCAACTCTCTTTAATCATATTCCCCCATTATATCTCCTTAATAATAACACACTCTTCCAGAAAACTTCTCTACAAACTCCTCAGTAATAAGTGGTATTCCTGCATCTTTTATCATAACCCTATTAAATTCTCTTAAATCATGAACTACCCTAAGCTTTTCATTAGGTTTTTTAATACAGAATACTGGACTTGAATAACTTGATGATGATTTTTCATATAATCCAGTTTGAATTCTTTCTCTAATGACTTCAATATAATCTTCTTTTAAAGAGGTGGGTATAGGAATCAGTCTCTGTTGCCATGGCTCATGGCAGACAACTGGAATCTTGTAGGGATCCCCATAAGAATTCTTTAACAAACTTCTCTCCTCCTTTGCAAATGCAATGTCCTTCTCCATCTTAACCATTACATCCAAAAAAAACCTTTTTTCTTCACCTGAAAGCCATCCTTCAGGTCCAAAATTAACAACCTCTAATCTCTTCACATTGATTCTGGAAGTTTCAGAAAATTCAGGTGGGTTCTTGACTAAAGGACAGTCATATGGATCTCTTGATAGAATTGGTCTTCTCAAAGGCAGATTTAATTTGGCTGGAAAAGGTTTGTTAATTGGCCTAATTTTATTTACTACCTTTTTATATTTTTCCACACCAACTTCCACTCTTACTTGACATACTTGATACATTATAATTTCACCATTATATAATTTGTTATAAGAATTTTCTTCATCATCAGAACCAGAATCAGAAATAGAGTAAGTTGAAACATAATTTTTATTTTCAAAAATTTTATTTTTATCACTACTTCCCCCTTTTCCTTTGTCAAATTTATCACATAATTTTACAACTCCTTTTTCCCTTTCATATTCCACCATAAAAACACTAGTAAATAAAGTTAGCAGTTTACCCCCTTTCTGGAGGAAAGACATAGAATCATTACAAATATTATTTTTATGGATCTAATTATACTAATAATTTTTTGTTGATTTTGATGTGATAATTTCAGTTTATCCTCTTGCTTCAGGAAAAAAATATGCAGTTTATCCTCATGCTGGAGGCCATAAAATAATCCACCACTAATTTCACCATAATTAACCATATTTCTTTTCACATTTTTTATCCAACATAATATATTCCATCTTCCCCTTTGAACCATTTTAAAATTTTATAGAATAATTTGATAAAGACAATAAACATATAGAAAAACTCAACACATAGTGACATATCAATGAAATATCAAAAGAAAATAGTTGAGAATCCACTTGAATTATCTCCAAGTGAGCTGACCTATTAAAATCCGGGATCTCTTCTTGAGGAGAGATTGAAAAAGTAGAGCAATCAGCCCTTACTACCGCAAAAAATGAGGGTGATCATACTTATCTTTTTCAATTAATTCACCAGAAGCTGACCTTTTTATTTTCCAGTTCTTGGTGCATGAACAACACTGACACATAGTGGTAAGACCAGGTCTTACTTCCCAGCCATTGTCTCCTGGAGTTGCTAATTGTAAATGAAGCCTTCTCATATTTTCACCAGTTATCTCTAAACTGATTCCAATACCACTCTGTTAACCTATCATTTCTTAAAAATCCATCAAAAAGGGCCCACCATAAACCGTTTTTACTGATCCCCTGGCCACATAAAAGTGCACTCTTCCAACAGATCCACCAATACATAACTTGAAATGCTTTTCTGTACCCATAAGTTCAGTAGCATGCCCCCCTGTGCCTCTTAAATTACCACCAGTACCAGTTTTAATTGGCAAGCCTAAAATAGTTACTTGCTCTAAAGAAATAAAATTAACTTGTGACCCAGAATCCACCAGGGCCTTCACCTCTTTACCATTTAAAATCACCATCAAATACCCTAGAGGAGCAGAAAATTGAGTTTCCACTTCCTCTCAAAACTTTTCAACATTTTCACATATATACTCCACCTCTCCAACTGATACCCTTCTTGTTGTCAGATTCTTCTTTTGCTTCTCTGAAAGGGAAGTAATAATTGTAAAAAGTTCTCCTAAAGATAAAGGAATCTGGAGTTGATTCACTCTACCTAAAACCCTCTCCATAGAATTTTCTTTACCAGATACTACTTGCCTTTCATATTGAACTTTAGCTTTAAAAAACTTGTCCGTAGGCACCTCTTGAGGACCCACACTTCCATCTTCACCCCCCTAATAACATCTACATCTACCATAAACCTAGCTCCATTACCAGCTTCTTTTACCAATCCAGATCCATCTCTGGTTCTCCTTATCTCTTCCATAGGAGTAGGACCAGAAAAAGCTGGTCTGGGAAGAGACACTAATGGTGAATCTTCCTCAGAATCAGATTCTTCATCCAAAGGCATCAGCTTGCCATTTAAATCAAATTTTCCATTACTGGGAGGCCCCATAACCACCATTCCCTTCTGCAATTGATAAATTTTGTCCTTGGTGTAAGGTTTCTTCTTAATTTAAGCCTTGCTTGGTTTAACCCTAGTTTGACTCTGAATTCTAATTTTAGCTTTAGTAGCAGCTGCTCTCCTAGAAGCATCAATATCATATTTGCCAATCATAGAGGTTCCATCAACCCTAGCAACTGTTCCCAACTCTAATCTACCATATGAAGTTGTAAAAGTGGCCTTACTGACCTCCTTTTCTTTACCCTTATCTAATTTTCTACCATCAGTACCACCATTCTTTTTACCAACTTTAGCATTATCATCATCATCACCAATTAATTCTTCAAATATGGCTCTCCTTTCAGCCATTTGATTCCTCATAACTAAATCCAAAGGTGTTTTCCTGTTACTGGGTTTGATGAAAGATCTATCTGGGTATTTATAAACCTTTCCATAAAACTTTACTCTACCAGCCTGCAAGTCTTGTCCAAAAAAGAACAATCTTCTGCTTTGAGCCCCTCCTGTTACAATAGGAGCACACCTTAGGTTTGCCATAACCACCATTCCAACTACCATTACTACCACCATTACCATTGCCATTAAAATGGTTACCATTTCCATTAAAGCCATAGCTCCTCCTCTCATAACCCCTAGATTAATAAGAAGAAGAAGAAATAGGCGCTCTTTTGGCCTTCTGAGTTTCTTGAACAAAAATTTTGAGCTGCTTATTTAAGTCAGCTAAATTATCCACCATTTTACTATCAACATCCCCCTCAACTTTAGAAACAGGCTGACCCAACTGAGCCTTATTTTCCTCTTGAGCCTTGACCAAAATATCATTATTTTTGGCCAAACCTTCACTAACCTTTCTAACATATTGAGTACAATATTCTTGATACTTGTCCAAAGCCATTAATTTTAAATACACCTGAATACTATCCTTGATGAACTCTAAAGCAGGTAATTTCTGTTCTCCATTTGGCATGTCTTTCATCTTGTTTTTCCTAGACAGTTCCTTAAAAACCTCCAGTATGATTTCCCTACTAAATGCTGACCAAAAAAAATCCTTTGCCTCATTCTCATGGCCAATCTCCTCCATCAGAATCAGATAATTCACCACTTCAATAAAATGCCTACATAGCTTCTTGAAGTCCACCATATTAGAAACACCACCTTTTTCTTTCCATTCAGTAACAATTTTTCTGAGCTCCATCATAGTATACCTGACCCCCCATCTATCAACCATTTCTTTTGAAAATTTTAACCAATCCCACCTTTTATAACCTTCCATCTCAATAACCTCCAATTCCACCTCTCCATCAACAATAAATAACCTAGACTTCTTCACTATGTCCAAATGGGAAGCACCATCAACAGCATAAGAAGCTTCATATCAATTTAAAAACTATTTTACTTCTTTCCCTTTAAACTTGGGCCCATTCCAAGAAACAATCCTGAGTGAAGTACCAACAGGAAGAGAAACCTCAGATCCAGCAGCAGAAGACATCCCAAAAATATATAAGATAAAAATGTTAAAATAAGATAAGTGTTTGTTAAATAAGCCTCTTGCAGGCCAAGATATTACAGATATCAAGTAAGATTGATTAAAAGCTAGAGAATTCAAAACCCCACATTGGGCGTCACCAATGTAGAAAGACTCTTACAGTTGCCTTGCTGT
This sequence comes from Hemileia vastatrix, assembly GCA_030280995.1. Classification (NCBI taxonomy): domain Eukaryota; kingdom Fungi; phylum Basidiomycota; class Pucciniomycetes; order Pucciniales; family Zaghouaniaceae; genus Hemileia; species Hemileia vastatrix. The sequence continues at coordinate 16,583,972 of JASXTE010000004.1, read as the reverse complement.
AAGAAGAATCCAAGGGATTTGGATAAACCAAAGAAAACCCTGTCCCTTTAAGTAAATAAAGTGTTCACAACTATCTAATATATAGCCTCTACTTAATATGAGATCACCAATAAGCTATTTTTTATTACTGGTGTTGGGATATAAAATCTGTGTTCTTTATAATGAGCTTGAAAAACACAACATTGAAGCTTTATTTAGAAAAGTTATATAAATGACTAAATAATATATTTTTATGAAGCTTTTACTTTTATAAGATTTAGATATTATATTCAGATCCCTGATTATGAGAGCTTTAAAATGCTACCCTATAAGTTAATATTTATGATGATGAATTAATTTAATAAATTGTTATTTTAAAGTGTTATATTTATAAGGGCATTACAATTTTATAATTTGTTATGAAAAATAATTAATGATTGGTATTATATGCATTTTTGCTTGGTTGTTTTCAGATAAAAGTTTTTAGATTATGTCTAATTTCAAGTCTAAAGGCTTTATATTCATAGTATGTCATGTTCCCCACTTTCCCTAACTGGAGCGTTCCAGAGCTTTTATTGACTTCTGGACTCAATTAGAACCTTTTAAATACTAATAAAAAATCTAGAAAAATTAAAAATGATAAAGCTACTTCTCCTTTACATTCAATTCTAATTTTTATAGCCTGTGCAGCCTTATTCACCTAGTAAAAAACTATCAAAGCCTAAGCAAATTATGAAAAATTAAAAATAATTATAAAAATATTAAAAATATTAGAAAAATATTAAAAGTTCCAGAAAAGTTCCCAAAGGTTTTTAAGACCTCTAAATTTAATTTCCATAAACTTTTAGACCTTTACTTTCATTTACTGTCCAGTAATTAATTGCTAAATCTTGACCCATAAAATCAACCCTTTTTAACCACTTTTAATACTTAATTTATTTAATATAACCATTTTAAAATTGGATTGGACTTTCCAATATCAAAAATTATTCCCTGAAAATCAAATTATAATAAATTTAAGTGACATACTAATTTTTAGACTATCACATTGGAAAAAGAGTGCAGGAAAGCTTGGAAAAAATACAAGTATTCCACACCTAAGAATGCTTCAGTTGCCAAAACAAGTGAATAAAAGGAGGGTATTGTGGCCGCATTCCTAGGAAATAGAATTCAAAAAATCAAAGAGAAAGGTAGTCAGCCTCCAAATAAAAGAAATGTTATTGATTGGGTATTGGAAATCTTTGGAGATAAAGAAGAGGAGGAGGAGCTCTTGTATGGAAAAGACAATAATGGCAAAGACAGTGAGGTAAAAATATTGGTTGGTGACCAAGTGCTTCCTATATTCAGAAATTTTGGAGATATAGAAGCTTACTTATTTCTTGATTCTAGTAATGATATATTGCTAGACTCAGGTGCCTCACAATATATGTTCAACAAGTGAGAGGATTTTTCAAAGTTTTAAGATTTTAAAGGTAAGATAAATATTGGGGAGGTAGGTAGAACTGTTGAGATTAAAGAAAGGGAGACATAGAATTATAAAATCCTGATGGTAATAAAAAATTTTTTTTCAGCAATGCATACTATACTCCTGACTTACCTTATAGTTTAATCTTCTAAGTCCTCTTGTGGAGAAAGGGAGCTCAAGTAGTTAAAATGAGAGACAAAAAATTCCAAGTTGTTGTGAATAGTAAGGTAATATTGGGAGGATAAATTAAGAAAAATCTTCCAGTATTAAAGCTTGAGCAAAATAATTTCAGTGCACAGGTTAGATTTGATGTTCATAAGAGATTTGGACATATGGGAGAAGGAGTTGATTGCAACACCTGTAAGAAGGGAAAACTACCCAGAAAACCATTTAAGAAATAAGAAATTGGACAGAAGTACCAGGAGAAGAAATATAAGTTAATATTATAGGGCATATTACACCTGAATTGTTGGGAAATTCAAATTTTGCATTAACAGTGGTAGATTTGGTTACAAGATTTGTCTTGGTAAGATGCCTAAAATATAAGAGTCAAGCTGAAAGTGAAATTAAGGGTATATCAAACACACTATACAGAAAGAAAGGAATTAAAGTAAAAAGCATTATCAGAAATGGGGGAGGGGGATTCTCTAGAAATAAATTTACACAATTGCATAGAGAACAAGAAGTCACTCAGCTGATCACAACCCCTAACAGCCCATTGAATAATAGAACTTCCAAAATAATGAATCAAATAATAGTGAAAAGGCTAGAACAATGATTCTAGAGTATCAACTACCCAAATTACTATGGGAAGAGACTATGACTATGGACGCCTTTTTGTATAATAGAATCAGTAAAAATGAGACATTTAAACAACTGATGGGAACAAATCCAAGAAAAGACAATCTCATAGAGTTTTGACAAGAAGTTTATTACAGTATTCACCACTATCAAAAGATAGGAAAGTTAGGTGCAAAGTGTAGAAAGAGTATAGTGGTAGGAATTTATGAAGGAGAGAGAAGAATATATTGAATATGGGACAAAGAGAAATAAATAATTATTAGATCCTGAGATGTAGTGTTAAGAAAGAATTTGGAGGAAACTTACCCCACACCCATGAGTATAATCAAGGCAATAAAAGAAGAAAACAGCAAACACAAAAGAATAGAAGAAATTGATGAGCCAGGGGAACTAGAGATTAGAAAATTAACATGAGAGAGAAAAGTGCCGGATAGATAAGGGAATTTAGAAACATATTTAGCTAATCAAAATACCACAACAGAACAAATTTAAGAGGAAATCAACTTGGAGGCTATGTTTATAGAGACCTTTGTAAGAGAAAATCTGGATATTCCAGACAGTTATCATGAAGAAAAAAGATTGGGAAAATGGATCAATTGGAATAAGGCAATCTTTGAAGAGTATGACTCAATATTTGAAAATGGGGTATTGGAGATAATACTTAGATAAAATAAAGATAAAATCAAAACAGTAATCACCACCAGATGGGTACCCAATAAATAGTTTAATTCAGATAGACAATTACAAAGGTAAAAGGCAAGATGTGTAGCTAGAGGTTTCAAACAAAAAAAAGAATAGATTTTGAGGAAACCTTCTCACCTACAGGATGACTCAGCACAATGAGATTTTACTAAATTATGTAGCATCAACAAACCAGAAACTGCAAAAAGCAGACTTTGTCACAGCATATTTAAACACAAACCTTGAGGAAGAGGAAGCTGTATTAATAAAAATACCTGAAGTTTTTACTGAGTGACTATGAGAAACAAAGCAAGAAGCATATAATAATCATTACAAAGAGGAACTAATAGAACATTCAGATAAATTCATAATAAAATTAAAGAAGGCATTGTATGGACTGAAGTAGGCAAAAAGGGGGTGGTATTTAACCATGAAAGCATGGTTCATCAAAAATGGCTATTGCATTAGTGATTCAGATCCCTGCCTCTTCATACATACAAATGGAGATCTAGCGTTTATGTGGGTAAATTATTTAATTTTAGTAGGAGAAAATAGCAAGGAACTAATTAAAAATCTAAAAGAAACATTTAAAATTAAAGACTTGAGGTTAGTGCAGCATGTACTGGTAACAAAAGTAGGGTCACTCAACTACCTCTCAAAATGCACAAGACCCAACATAGCTTATAGCATAGGAATATTATCACAATTTGTAGAAAATCCAAATCACTCACATTGGGCAGCTTTTAAAAGGGTAACAAGATACTTGAAAGGAGCAAAAATGTGGGGAATACACTTTAAGAAAGATAAATAAATTGTTAGAGGGTTTATAGATTCAGGATGGGCAGAAAATGAAAACTAAAAATCAGTCAGCAGAAATATCTTTATGATAAATGATAGCGCAGTTTCCCTGCAAAGTAAAAAACTTGGGGCTGTAAGCATGTCATCATCCTAAGCAGAGTACCAAGAATATCTAGCGGCAGGTAAAAAATAAGTATGGTGGAGGAAAATATTAACAGGAATAGTCAAAGAATGCTCTAGACCAACTATAATATAACCTGATAATCAAAGTGCAATAAAGAGAGGAAAAACCCCAGCTTTTCATTCAAGAACTAAACACATAGAAATGCATTACAACTATGTGATGGATCTAATTAGAAATAAAGAGATATTCATTGAATACATTCCTACCAATGAAATGATAGCAGATATATTTACTAAGCCCCTAGATCAAGTAAAAAATTTTAAATTTATGAGAAAAATGGGATTAGAGAATTATGAGATGATGAATGGAAGGGGTGTGTCAATGTGGCCATGGAAAGCTTAGCACATCTCCATTTAACATCTCACATTAATATAACACAGTTAACAGATGCAATAAGCATCAAGGATGATAAAGACAAAGATAATGCATTGAAAAAATGAATGAAAGACAGGAAATACTATTTAAAAGGATAAATAAATTAATTAATAGAATGTTAAAAGTGATAAGGTGGCATGGAAGGATAAAATATAAATATTTTAACTTAACACCATGCAATATGGGAGGCAGACTTGCTAGCAAGTCCATAACCTTGAACCCAAATTCATATCTAATTGAGCACACATTGAGGTGGTGTTGAACCAATCATGAGGAAATATTGATTTTAATTTGAACACAACTTGAAATTAACTCAAAAACTTATTGAAGCACAGTTGATAATTAGTAAAACAAATCTTGATGCTTTACTTACTAGAGTTTTTGTAGGAATATTGAAGTAAGTGAGCCCCACTACCAAAAAAAAGTGGGCACATCCATAAGAATGTGAAAAATCATGTTTTTTGTTTTTTCTTTAAAAATATAAAAATTGTTGTATAAATTGAACCAAATCCCTTTTGGATGCTTTTACAAGATTTTTCACTAATCAATTTATAAAGGATTCTCCCAATACTATAAAAAGTTATTCAAGAAAAAAAATTATTAAAATGATACTTTTCATCAAAATTTTACTAGTAAAAATTTCCTGATATATGTTTGCTCTCATTTTATGAGTATATATTCTTAAGTATCTCTCAAGCATTAAAGTATTATTAGAAGCTACATAAAGTTCAAAATTGATAGTAAAAATAATTTAGTTAATTTTACAATCCAAAAAATTAATATTTATACCATAATTTTAAAATTAAAAATATTTTATTGTCACTATTTTTCTAAAAAAATAATTTACCATTACCTTCATTATAGAAAAAAAATATGTGTCAAATTTCAACAAGAATAAAATATATGGCTAAAAAGTTTTGCACAATAGTTATAAGTTTTTTTTGTTTTGTGCCATTTCATTTTCAATTCTCTATTATTTATTATATATGTATATTATTTATTCTCTTTAAAAATTATCCTTCCTAATAATTCCCTCCCCTCTTTTGTGCTTCACATATGGTTCCCCTCACAGATTATCTCACTCTCTTAAATTTAGTACTACTCTCCCAGTCCTCTCCCCTCACCACCTGTTGTATCCCCCTTCTCCACCCCTCTCCCTACCACCTCACCTCACCTAAATCAGTTTTTTACACATATCACCCCTTTTGATCCCTTATCCACCCTTATATATCTCATATCACTATGAATAACTTAAACTGATCTCCTTCTCACCCCTCTTCTTCTATATTGAAAAAAGGGGTGAATTGACAAGCCAAAGAGGTTGGGTGAGCAGCAAAAGGATCAAGATGATTTCAAGGCTAAATGGTTGGGATAGGGAACAAGAAGGTTAGATTTGGAAGCAAGAGGTTTAGGATATCTTAAAAAGGGCTTGGTAGGTTAAAGGGTTGAAAGGAAAGGTTGAGGTGGGAGGTGAAAGAGGTGGGGTGGGGTAGGGAGAAGTGAGAAAGGGGTGAGTATAAATGAGTAGGGAAGAAAGATGAATGGGGTAGGGTGAAATGTAAAAGGGGAGGAGAGGGGAGGGGAGGGGTGAGGAGTATGGAAAATTACTCATGAATGATCAATACTACAGTAACTTCCTTGGGATGTTTATCAAAAGAAGAGATATGGGAATGAAGTCAGAAGGAATACAAAGGCAGAAAAAGGCATGTATAGAGCTCAAAAGAATGTGAAATGAGGTGGAAAAAAACTTAAAGTGGACTCTATCTTTCGGCCAAAGAACAGAGCTCACCCTGTCTGATTCAGCACTCATTTTCCACAATCAAAAACAGCATTTAAAAGTGGTTCATTTCTATTTTTACCCCTCAATACATACAAGCTCTTGGTTTATTCAATGATTGTAATAAGTACCAAACATTGAGACTGAAGATCTACAGGAGTGTAAAAACTAGCCATTAAATACTATTTTAATTTTTTACAAAGTCTTTTACAGAATTTTTATTAATAATATACATAAGATAGAAAACCAATAAAGTGGGTAAACTTTTGAAACAAGTTGGGAAAAGTAAAAAAGCCTATACTAAAATTTTGAGGAAATTCACTTTTTTTCTTTTATTAGATGTATAGAGCTTTTAATGTAGTTCAGAAAAATTTAAGTGAGATGAATAATATTTTTAAATTAAAAAATAAAATTTAAATAAATATTTAAAATGAAACACATTGATATATATAGTAAACCTTTTGCTTTATTTTATGTTCTATGATTACTGTAAATGAAATCATTATTAGTCATGATAACCAAAAAATTAATAAAATGAGTATGTTAGCTTCCTCAATATCTTTTCTATAATCTATTAAATAAAAGAAAAAACTTTTTGAGGCATTTTTTTACTAAAGTTTTTTCATTTCAATGACTATACACATTTTCAAAAAAAAATATATCATAATTTTGGTGGAAGTTAGAATGAACTCACAATGAGATCCTGTTTCAAACTTTGGTTTAAGCTAAGTTAAATTGTGAGATAATTTATAATTTTTTAAAAAAATTTATCAAATATTTTTAAATGTAAACATAAGTATATTCTTATATCAAAACAATTTATATTAAATACTTTAAATTTCTGGAAACAAATACAAATGATGAATCATTTTGGAGAAATTTTTTATTTAAAATATTTGGATGTTTATTTTCTAATATTATGAAATTATTCTTTTTTCTCCATTAAAGATTAAGAAGATAACTAAAAATTATTTTAATACAACTATAACATATAAAAAAGGTATCAGATCTTCTTTTTAAATTCATACTAACTCAAAAAAAAATTTGTTCATTTTAAGTACAAATTATATAGATCCTTCAAAGCCTCACTTTTTTTTTCTTAATTTTCATGTGTAAATTAAAGGGAAATCTAATAGGATAAAAATGGTATCCTTTTAAAAAATTAAATAAATAAATTTCAAATAAATATATATTTTTGTAAAAACTCAAAGTTTAACCTTAAGTTTCTGTTTTAAATGTGTACTGATGAGCTGAAATATTCTCTATCCAAATTCTTTTTTTAAATATATTCATTCTAGTATTCCTTATTTATAAGGCCAATTACAAGAAGATTTATAAAATCTTGTGTTTACATATAATATCAAAGGGATTTTACTTTAAAGAATTAGAAATTTAATAGCAGAATAATATAATTTTTACCTATCAGTCACTATGCAATATTGGAGGTGGACTTGCTAGCAAGTCCTCAACCAGAACTCAGATGGAACTCAGACTGAACTTATACTGAAACCATACTGAACTCTACTTGAACACCCACCTAATACTGTTCTGCTGAGTGGTGTTCATCCCTGATTGTATGGCTCTTTTATTGATAGCTCAATGTGTGTTCAATCTGTGGTGAGCTTGGGCCCAAAGTTGTGGACTCACTAGCAAGTCCACCCCCCATATTGTGTGGTGAGTGTGAATATCGTTTTTCTAATAAATGATTGATAAATTTTTAACTCATATATTCTATTTAGGAAGTATGTGTAAATGTTCAGTTGGTAATTAATCCTGTCAAAAATATTTTTCCAAAGACTACAAAAGCAAACCTGAAACTTTTTACTTAATATGTTCATCAACAACATAGAATTGAAATATTCTTTCTATTCATTTAAAATATGAATCATTATTTATTTTAATTAAAATATAATCCCTTTAAAACTAGCATTTTATATGAGTACAACTCAAAATACCTATTGTGTCTCTTTTACAAAGTAATTATCATATGGTAGTTATTCAATGAGCAACTAATATAATGATGAAAAATTACCACTTCTTCCTAATAAGTTCAGTTCTTGTACAATATTTTACTCTAAAATTTGACCTGAACCACATTTTTTGACATGAGAACACTTTTAAAAATCTATGGTGCTTATTCCCAGGTGACTTAGAAATTATCATATCATATAGCATGGAAGCACACTTAAGCATTAATATTAAATTTAGAGAATTTTATGCTTTTTTTGTGTTTTATCTTTAAAAAATTACTTCTAGTTTAAATTTCAGTTTTTCATATGGAGAATTCATTGAGTAGCGATTAATTAATTTGACTCATGAGATCACTCACCAACTGACAATATTTTCATAGAATTCTAATGAACTAAATCATGAAAAGTTCTGGAACCTCATATATTTATCATGTTAACTAAATGCTGATTACAAAACTACTTAGTATTTGAGGAATAAGCAGAACAAGTAAAAGTTCAAAAATGAATTTTCTTTTGATTTTAATCATTGACTTGAATTCAAAAATTTTAAAATCTGGAATAAAATCTACTATTATAAGAGATATACTTTTTTACAAACATAAAATCAAATAATTTCTCAAATATTAGTTTTGAGTATAAGGAATTTATTAAAGTACTTCATTTAGTCAGACATTGCAAAAATACATTGATAATTTCCTTTGTTTAGTTATATGTGGTTTAACATTATTCTAGAAGTAAAAATATAAGAGATTTGATGGTTCAATATTTTTTTTAAAAACTCAACCAAATTGAAAATAGTTATATTAAAAGAAAAAAAATATAAAAATACATGAGATAAAGAATCAAGTAATATGGGTTAAAATTAAAAATCAAACCTTTAAATTCTGGGTTAAAAAGAGTTTTCAACAAAAAGAGTCACATATATAATTTTATTTATTTTCTCAAAAAAGTAATTAACTCATTAGAAATTTTAGAAGTAATAATTTTGAAATAAGTACTATGATTTTCAGTCTTTTTACTGATAAAGTGAGATTCAAAATTAGCATTAAATTTTGTTTTATCAAAAAATACTGTAGATTTATCAGATTCTTAAGCTCCCCAATTTTGTATTTCTATTAATTTTTCATTAAACTCTCAATATTATTTCAGCACAGTATCATTCATCCTTGGTTAAGAGCTCAATATGAGTTCAAAGTAAAGTTCAGTATCTGTTCATTATAGTTTCAGTCTGAGTTCCATCTGTGTTCCATCAAAGTTCAACTTGAGGACTTGCTAGCAAGTCCACCCCAAATATTGTGTGGTGTAAGGCGTAAAATTAGGGATTAAAATAAAACAAGAAGTAGAAGATTAATTAATAATAGATCATGTAAGAAAAAGTGAAAACAGTATACATATTCAAAGGTAAGAGAACTAATAAACAAAAGGCTTTAGATTGTGGAAAATAAAATTTTAAGAAAATAAAAGGAGAGTATGAAATGTGGTATAGAAAATAGAGAAAATTAATAGCATGTTATTTGAAATTCTATAAGAGAAAAGCCTGTAACTATCATGTGTATTTTAGCAAACAGGAATATAAATAAGCATGCACTTGAGTGACATAAATTTTTAGTTAGTCGTAAATATTTATATATATATTAGGGGGTGTCAGTTCTGGAAAATCTGCACCTAAATTTGACCAAATCTGCACTTATTAAAGTGCAGATATCCAAAACACTCTATCCTCAACACTGGTGGATTCAAAATGAAATAAGTCACTTATTTCACTCAAATCTGCACTTTCTCAACCAATAATGTTGATTTCATCATAACTTCCCATTTCACTGATTTTTCAGCATCATCCCATTCATACACAGCACTCCGCAGCACAACACTTCATAACTCAAAACATCATACATCATTTACATTTTTGTACCATATAAGAGTCATGCCTTCCTCACTCTCAAATTGTGATAATCTAAATCAAGCTATGCCTTTCATAGCTCTTGATCTCCTCTTGGACTCTGTTTGCAATTCTGATTCTGATCTTGAAGAAGATTTTCTTTTTTATCAAAAATGGCCAGGAAAAGTTACCTTCTTCCAAGAAAGCCTCAAGTACACCATCAAAGCACTTCTTAACCTATCTGTATCCAGTTTTGGAAAGTTTTTCAGGACTTCTCAGGAATTTTTCCTTAGAATGGTTATTCTTATTTGCATCTTGACTTTGATTTTGAATTTTCTGTTGTAGTCTCTTTGTTTTCCTTCTTCATTTCAACATGAAATCACATTCTTTCTGCAATTGTATAACTTCTCAATCATTCTTTCTTTTCTTTCATCACTCATATCTACTTCTTCCTATCCTCTTTCATCCCTCAAATAATTTGAAGTCAATTGTTTTCTCAACTCATCTCTGAAAGTAAGTCATTTTTTCATCTTTACTTATATATTTTCTAATTAATTTTTTTAGGTTTTTTTTTGCTTTTTTTATCTAAATTTTTTTAGTAAGTGTTTATTTTTTGATTTTAAAGGTAAAATTAACCTTTTTCCTTCTCTCCCTCTTTTCTTTCTTTTTTTAGCTCCATCATCCTACTCTTCATCCCTCCTTGGCTTGTTCATTATTCCCCCTTTCTCCTATTTCATTTTTTTTTGGTTCCATGTCATTGAAACACATACATTGCACATTCTTTAAGCATTTAACTTGCTCCATATTCAATTTCCCCCAAATTTCAACTTCACTCTTTCTCACTCTATTTTTCCTACCCTTCAATCAAGGTAAGTTTCATCTCCTTTTTTTCATGTCTATATAATATCTCTTTCTTTCTATAAGAATTTTATACTTAAAAATAAGTAGGACTCATATATGGATAACACTGGACTTATTCAACTCCTCATGTTGTCATTTTTATTGACACTTTTCAAATTTTTCCAAAATTTTGAAAATCAGACTTGGAATTAGGGTTAATTTTATTCAAATATAATTTCCTTTTGAATTATGATTCTCCTGAAGGCTATCTTTCATTTCCCAGAAACAGATTTTAATTTGGTTCAGTGGTTGCTGAGATATTGATCTTTAAAGTTGACCCCTTTTTTCCCAATTTGACTTTTTTTCTTTCATTTTTATATAAAAAATTAGGGTTAGGTTTATTTTAATCACATTTTCTTTAACTGAATATTCTCCTGAATCCTATCTTTCATTTCCAATAAACAGGTTTGAATTAGGTTCAGTGGTTGCTGAGATTTTGACCTTTGAAGTTGAGCCTTTTTTTCCAAATTTCACTTATCTTATTTCACGGTTTTATATTGCATAGTTAAAGATAAGGATTCTGAAACTCTTATCTGATGATTATCTAGGCTTTTATCTCCCTCTTTTTGGTATTTTTTATCATCACTTCTCAAGTTTTTGTGAAATTTTGATAAGCAGAGTCAGAATTAGTATTAGGTTTATTTGAATCAACTGTCCTTTCAGCCGAAGAAACTGCTGAAGCCTATCTTTCATGTCCAGAAAACCAATATGAGTTTTGTTCATTGTTTGCTGAGATATTAAACTTTAAAGTTGATCATTTTTTTCAAAATTTCACTTTTATTTATTTCATAATACATATCATAATGTTTACATCATGCATTTATCCTTTCAGATTCCTATGATTATCTAGGCTTTTATCTCCCTCTTGTTAGAATTTTCATCATCAGTTTTCAAGTTTCTGTGAAATTTTGAAAATAAGAGTCAGTATTAGGTTTAGGTTTATTCAAATCTTCTGTCCTGTTAGCTGAAGATACTTCTGAAGCCTATCTTTTATTTCCAGAAAACCGACTAGAATTTGGTTCAGTGGTTGCTAAGATATTGACCTTTAAATTTGAGCTTTTTTTCCCAATTTCATGTTTATTTATTTGATAATGCATAACATGTTTACTTCATGCATTTATCCTTCCAGATTACTCAAACTACCTTTATCTTTACTTCTTATTCTGCCTTTAAATCAAGGTGGGTTTCTTTCTTTTTCTTACCATTTTCATATGTCTAACCCTTCACTCATTTTTGCTTCTCTTATCAGATCAGTCAAAAGTTAGTCCAAAAAATCAACAAAGTAAAAAAATAAGGTAAAGTTAATAAATTTACAAACCATTAGGTAGATAAAAAAATTTGGGGATTTTTAAAGTCATCAAATAATCTTTATTCTTTCATAAATTTTTAATAAATAAATCTGATATTTCAATTTACTAAGCTAAAGTAATGAGACAACAACCTTGTTTTGTATAGAAGGTAATCATGATAACATTAAAATTTTTCATGGCGTTCATCTTGCCTATGCCTGTGGAAAGTCCCAAACTTAGTTTCTAGACTTGATCTGCATTTTGGCTTGAGGAATTTTCATTACATTAAAACTAGTGAATTTAACTTATCTTATTTATTTATTTTTTAATTTATGGAATCATTCCAAATTTTGTTGTTTTTCACCCCTTACTTCAATAAAATTCAGGGGAGGGTATTACCAAATTTTCCAATATGACATGTAAAATTGATGACTTAGAAAAATTTGGTGATACCCACCCCTTGCTTCAATAAATTTCAGGGGAGGGTATTCCCAAATTTTTCAAACAGATATAGAATTTTATTTACTTGGCTTTATTTAGAAACGAAAATTGGTGGTGAGGTGATAAGATTATGTTTGTGATGAGGCTTTTTGCACAGGTGTCATTACTACTTTACCATCTGAAATTTCAAAAGTGAAATATTTTAGAGTCCAGTAGGAAAAATGGTGTTATCAGAATCTTATGATATAACTATTTTTGTTAAAAATTAAAAGTAACTATTAAATTGGAAACCAAAAAGAAAATCCATTTCTTCATAGAGAAGATACATGACATTGAGATTTTTGGAAACAATAGTTATTCCATTCTCCAAATTATAATCATCAATACAAAAGCCAGTGGAAGTGGAAGGGAAATGAGGCTTTTTATATTTTGATTGATAGCTTTTGAACCTCTCCTTTATTTACTTAGGATTGATGTTGATTCTCCCTTTTGTTTTCTTTTTTACTTCATTTGCCACCAAAAAAGAGCAATTGACCTTTTATGAAGGTGGACATCTGATTTGTGGAGGTTGAAAACATAAAAAAAAGAAAGAAAAAAATTGACTGGTTAAAATTTCACAATAAAATGTTTCAAATCTCAGTGAGGGATGTGTGCCAAGGATTGATGAGATGATTGAGGTCTGAGTGTCACATGTGACAGGGATGGGGTAGGAAGGGAAGGGATGATGTGTCCAACATGTGGTTTTGAAAAAAAATTGGGGAAAAAGTGCCGATTCGAGGTCATAACTGACACCCATTTTTTAAATAAGTGACTTTTTTACATAATTTAAGTGCTGATTTGTTTTGAAATCTGCACTTAAGTTAAGTGTGTATTTTCCAGAATTGACACATCCTATTATATTTTCTATTTTTTATATTGAATCTACAAAGTATTATATTTATTAAATTTAATAAAGGACACTAAAAAAGCTAATTTAACACAAGGCTCACAAGTATCCACCTGAATGATGTTGCACTACTTAGAAAGAAATTTTGGATAATTGATTCAAGATATGTTGCACAAATTTACAGCCTGACTGGTATTCATTTTAAAATATTTCACCTGTCCAATTAGCATTTCTCTGATAAGAGCTTTGTGCCATTACTTGATATACCACGTTAGCTCTAGATATGAAAATTCTTACTACACTTAAGTTATACTTACATTGGAGGCACCTTTAAGTGACCTGAGGTGTCATATTTAAAGTGGCTCTTATTAAAAAGTTTAATTTAATAGTGAATACTATCAATGGTTAAATTAGATATGTACCTTAGAGACTTAAATAATATGGTAATATAAATTCAGTACTTATCCATTTCTCAAACTGGGTCAAAATTATTTTCAAAGTGATGTTGATACTCTTCTCAAACTGACTTTAAGTCAGGGTAAATTGGTGTTCAATATATAACCAATTTTCTTTCCAATCTGTTTTCACCTGATTCTTCAAACGTGTCCTAAAGTATTCCTGACCATCTTCCAACCATTTTGCAACCATTTCCTAGGGGGCCGAATGCTAGCAGTTCTCTCCCAAATTTCCCATAATGATTGATTAAGTCTTGATTTATTTGAAAAGATCAGCCAAGATAAGTGAAGTCATCATGTTATTCCAAACCAGGGGGAGCTGATTTTGTTTAAGTTTTGTCCCTAGAATGATAAAGAACTCTATGCATTTTTTTGATCTGAGTCAAAATGATTCTATAATATAAAGAAACAAATTAAATATATTGATAAAAAGTATAGAAAAATAGAATACTCACTTATTTTAATATAATCACACAATGATAAAGCTAAAAAACCTTAATCCAAAAATTCCCCAGTAGTGAAAATGAAATCAGTAAACTTGAGATTTTTCTTTTGAGACTCAAAATGGCTGTTACAAATATGCAAATTTTCATTATGTAAGAATTTAAGAAGATTTATTTTTAAGTATGTAATATCAAATGCAAAAAAAACTCAAATTTAAAGATCAATATCTTAGCAACTGCTGAACCAAATTCAAAACCATTTGAGGGAAATGAAAGTTAGGATTTTGGAGATTATTCAGTTAAAAGGATATAAGATTTGAATAAATTTAACCCTAACTTTGACTTTTTTTCAAAATTGCATAAAAAATTGAGAAGTGATGGTGAAAATGACAACAACAGGCCTTCAATAAGTCTACCATTATCCAGAGAAGCATCCTATATTTACTGGAGTGTAAATTAATTATATACAGAAGAAGATATCAAATAGGCATAAAAAAATTGATATAACACTTACCTTAATGGAAAGGTAGGAAAAAATATAGTACAAAAGAGTGAAGTTTAAATTTGGAAGAAATTGAATATGGAGCAAGTGAAATGCATATTGAATGCACTATGAATGTGTATCAATGATATTCTAATCTTTCATAGATGACACCCCCTAATATACTCCCAAAAAGGTCAAAATGCCACTGAAATATGCCACCAAATTATGCCAAAAAACACCACTAATCAATGGCAAAAAATACTGCTAAATGATAGAATAAATTCTAAAATATGCAATAAATTCTTCTAAACAATAGAAAAAGATTCCACTAAAAGATATCCAAAAAATCCACCAAAAACATCTTTAGAATAAGCAATAAAAACCACCAAAAACACTGCTAAACAATGGAAAAAAAACTGCTAAAACATATCAAAAAATGCCACTAAAAAGGATTTAGGGATACTGAAAACTGAAAAACAAGGGAATGTTAATTTTTTGAGACATAGGGAGAGACTCAAAGAATGAAAAATTATGTGATAGGGAAAAATATGTAATTTGATGCTATGGAGGGAGGGGAAACAAATGAAGTCATTAAACCAGATATTTTCATTGCAAATATAAAATGGCCATTAAAAATATGGAATTTGAAGTTATGGAGAGGGGAAAAATGAATATAATCAGAAAAAATGATATTTTCATTGTGAATATGAGCCAATAATTACAATGCAAAAACAATTAACCAATTAAAAAAGTCAAATAAATTTTTAATGGTCTTAAATTTTCTGAAAGGCATTATGAGACTAGTATTTTTCAATAAAAGATTTCAAGATTTTAAAAAAATAAATAAAAATAAAGGAAAAATACCTGGTTAAAATGTTTCAAATCTCAGTGAGGGGTGTGTGCCAAGGATTGATGAATAGAAAGGGATGTAAGTATGTCACATGTGACAGGGATGGGGCAAGAAAGAAGGTATTTTGTGGCCAACATGTAAAGATGAAAAAAAAAATCATGCAGAAAGTGATGATTTGATGTCAGAACTGACACCTCTTATTGAAATAAGTGACTTTTTTAAAAAATTTAAGTGCTGATTTTGTTTGAAATTCACACTTAATTCAAGTGTGGAATTTCCAGAACTGAAACCCCCTAGTAAGTGGATTTTTTTCACTTTTGAAGTACAGTTATCTCTAAAAAATCTGCGACAAGTCCTTTTGTAACACTACTCTCCCAATTAAAATCAGAATTTTTTTTTATTCTGGTGTAAAAGAATGTTTTGAATTGATCTACATGTGAGAAAAAAGTCATCAACTAGATGTCTAGCTGTTTTTTTTTTTTTGGTCCCTGTTTGTGACCCTGTGCATTATTCTGGAAATGAGCCTGTATGAACTTTTTTCAAGCCATGTTTGAACCCTTTATACTTCAAAACCCGATCATACTTATGTTACTTTACTCCATTCACTCTTTTTCTCCCTTTTTTAAGCTTCTTTTATTTTCTTCACTCTCACCAATCCTTCAAGAAATCTTATATGTTAAAATTCCTTTACATCTATGTTTAGTTATTTATCAACTTCTTTCCATGCCCTGATGAACTCATCATGTAAATTTCCCTATTAATACACACAAAAGAAGATAATAGAATTATATCTATTAGTTTTCCTATTGTTGAAGTTTTCTAATTGTCTATAGGCTTCATGATTATATATAATATACATGATTTTTTGAAAATTATTGTGACATCCAAGCAATAAATCAAAAACTTGAAATGTGCCTATCATATTTTTGCTTTCTAGATACTAATTTGATGATTTTTGAACTAAATTTACATTTGAATTTATTTAAATAAAGGATTAGGAGCAATGAAATCAAAAGATAAAAAATTAAATAGTGAAACAATTAAAAAAATAAAGACGGAAGATTATTCCACAGTTGTTTTGATGTGTACTAAGGAAAATGTATGTCATTTTCGCATCACAGGTTACAATTTCCTAAAAAAAATGCTACATAATTCAGGATCCTTAAAAAAATTTGTTTTTTAATGATAAGTTCCCACAGTAGAATGTAAAAATTTACAGGAAACCATTTAATGTTTTGTTTTTTTTGGCAGGAGATCCCTACTCAAAACACAAATGTGCAAAAATGACACCCACCCCTGTATTGAAGAATAGGAAAAAATTACTAGATCTAAGTTACCCAGTAATAAATGCAGTATCAGTATCTCACCATTATGATGATGAAAGACATCTGGAGTTGAAGCTGGTGTAAAGGAGAATATGGTTCAAAAAATCTCAGCTTCACTTGAGACTCTACTGTGTTAGCTAAGTCGTAAAAGCTATACACAGTATTTTTCTCACTACTTTTCCAGATTTTTTTTCACCAATACTATACTCAAAAGTGAAAATTTGTGAAGGAGAATGAACAATTTCTCTTTCCAGTCTTAATTATGCAATATGCATATCAATATTAAATATCCTATATTTTTGATCCTGTTGATATAATATTTTAAACAACAAATTAAATATTAAGTAATAAATATTTTATCATTGAAATATATAAATAAGTTATTATAGTTTTGAAAATTATAATGAAATATTCAGATTTAGAATATAAATGAAATTGGGTAAGTTATAGTAATTTCAACTTAACATGTAATTTTTTCACACACCACATGACACTGAAAGTAAAATTTAATTGTTATAATCCATAATCCAGTACACAAATCCATTCACAAAGCTCAGAAGCAAAATTTACATAGCAACTGCCTTTTCCCTTGTGTGTCTCAATTTGACTGCACTAAAAACTATGCTATCTAAACCTTAAATATAACTTAGTCAATCATATGCTTATACTTTTCAAGCTTAAGCAAATTCATGGTGTATTAGTGTTATTGCCAATAGTATATTTTCAATTTTGGATTATTGTGTATCTGAGGCTAATTAAATTTCTGTGTGTAGTAATAGGAGTACAGTCAATGGATCTGTGGGTTATATTGGAGGGTCAGTAATAAAGTAAGGATGGTTTATTTAGCATGTCAATTCAAGGTTGAGTTATCTATATAATTGGGTGGATTTCATTTGACATTCCTTAGAATTAAATTATAATGTTGTTGTGATAGTAGTTGAATTTATATAAGGCTATTACTGTTTCCTACCTTTTTTAAAAATCAATTTTATTAAATCTTAAATTCTTAAATCTTTCTTTGAGTTTTAAGTTCCAACCCTTCATGATATTAACCTGAATTTTGAGTGTCACTTTAAAATTACATTATTATTCACCTCAAACATATCTCAAAGCAGTATTAATTTATCTTTGACATATCTTCAAACCACTTCCTTGAAGTATTCTTCTGTGCTTCAAAGTGGTCCTCAATTATCTTTTCAAATATCACTTACTCAGGAACACCCTTGACCTTATGCTTAGGCCGTCCAGTGACAGCATAATTTAATTCTCCATATTTCTCATTTTGAATTGTACTACTACATGCTTTTTAGGATCTAGGTCTAAATGGCACCCATCTAATGCACTCCACCTATGGGCGCTACTACTAGAGCTTGTGCCAGGGATAGGCCACCAGTATTGTGACCTATTTCTTGCACTCACTCTCTTAAAACTCTCAAAATAAGGGAATGGGAAAATTCAATTCAATCTGTGGAGGAGATTTCTTAGGATTTTGAAGACTCTAGTGAAGAAGAAGAAGGCAAGGACACTATGCAAGAGGCACCATCATCCCCAGCTACCCACCCTTTGGGCCAAACTTCCAATCCTGGGCCAACTACTTCATTTGAAGTATTTATGAAATTAATAGTGAAATTAATCTCTAATCCTGACCCTTATGAAGGCTCTAAATTTAAAACTGCATCAATGAACTATCCAGATAAATTTGATGGAGAACATTCAAACAGATTGAGACCTTTTTTGAAAACTTGCAAGTTATTGTTCCATGACTCCCAAAAACTTAACACTTATTTCTCCAAGGTAAACTAAAAGCTTTCATCCTTATCTGGAAAAGAATTGTGATGGCTTGAACCATATTTTCTCATGCCTTCTTTGATGGAAGCTGAATTACTCATTAATAATTGGGATGAATATAAAGCATAATTGTTTATGTTGTTTGGTGATCCCAATGAAATCAATAATAGGGGGTATCAAAGTTAGAAATCTCCCATTTCAAAATACCTCTTTTTTCCACCAAATCAACCATGATTATTTTTTAATATATGGCATATTGTACCCCCAAAACACCTTTCTACTTAGAATTAAAATCAAGTTTTTGGCTTTCTTTTTGTTTTGTGAAATACGTTTTATATAATTTCAAATTTCTAACTTTGATACCCCCTAATGTGGAAATTGAATTAGATTTCCTCAACATGAATGATAATGGAAAAGATTCTGAATATATCTCCAATTTCAGGACTCTAAAACCTCAAGTAGGTTGTAATGATGCAGCTTTAAAATATCATTTCAAAAAGAGACTCTCTTTGAAGATTCTGGATCAATTAAATCTTAATGGTCAAAAAATAACAACTTTAATGGACTTAATGGATAGAAACTTTGAGCTTTATGGCATTTATCAAGGCAATATTCAACAAAGAAATCATGCTCATAGATCTCATGGTTTGAATTCTAAATTGCAACCTTTTTTGAATCACCATTAACTCAAGCCAAGCACAGTTAAAAAGGTAAGGACAAGACTTGATCCAAAAGCTTTACCCCTGACAATATCAGTAAGATATTGGACCCAAAAGGGAAATTGAAGGAATCTGAGAAGAAAAGAAGATTAGATAATGGGTTGTGTATGTATTGTGGGGGTAAAAATAAGTTGGATGAAGGTGCTAAATTAAAGGATAGAGAAGGTAATTGTTCCAAGTCAAAAAACTAGTGAATAGTCTACTTGTTTGAAAAGTAAACTATTTTATCTCTCCCAGTGCACAGAACCTCCATGTACTAAGGACTAGAGTTGCCCTAAACTTTTTGAGACTAATTCTTTTTAAGGAGGATATTCCCTTCAGTTGTCTTACTGATTCTGTAGCTTCAATTTCCTTTATCAGTTTATCTTTTTCAAAAAAAATTAAACTGAAATTCATAGATATCAAACAAATTCCAGTCTATCTGGTCAAATGAGAGGAACACAAATATGGGGCTAGTAAGAAATTATTATGGGTTTTTAGCTTTCAAAATTTTCCCTCCATCAAGTGGGTATTAACAGTCTTGGACACCCCTAGGATGGAAAATACCATTCTTGTCATAACTTTTTACAGAACTATATTCCCAAAATTTATTAGTCACAGGAATTGGTCACCCTTTGTTGTAAGCATATGTCTTATTAATCAATGCAGGTCAACAGGAAATCAAACAACCCATCTGACTAGGTCCTGCTAGAAGACTCCTCTCTTCCAGATATATTGCAAGCATTTTATCTTTCTTTAAATGAACACTTGGCTAATCAATCTAGCTCCACTACCTTACTTAAAGAGGATATCTATAGCCTTGAAGTAATTGATTTTTGCTTTCAAAATTCAGGTTTACCCTTGACAGACTTCTTCAAAGATGAAGAGGAAAGACAAATAAATATTTAAGCCATTAAATTAACTCTTCCCAAAGCTCACCATGACTTCATAAATTTTTTTTCAATAAGTAAGACTGAAAAGCTACCACCCCATTGACCCTACAATCATCAAATATAGTTGATAGGTCTTGTATATTCTTTGTTTAAAGACAAATTATAAGTTCTTTGAAACTTAATTTCAGAAAATGTAGCAAAAGATTTCATTCAAGCTAGTAAATCTCCAACAGGCTCTCAAGTTCTTTTTCTTATGAAAAAGGATGGATGTTTTGGGTTATTTGTTGATTATAGAAAACCCAACACAGTATGTAAGAAGAAAACTTATCCAGTTTGTCCTATTTCATTACTTCTTACTCTGTCTAATTATGCTAATTTCCTTTCTAAAATTAATCTAAGAGGTTCTTACAATCTTTTATGTATTGTAGAAGGCCATGAACCTTTCACTGAAATGCATACCAGGCTTGGTAGTTTTGAATATTTAGTAATGCCCTTTGGATTGTGTAATACACCATCAACTCTTCAAACTTTTGTCATAAATATCTTCCAAGATATCATTTAACAGTTTGTTGTTGTCTATCTAGATTACATTTTAATCTTCTAAAAGGCCCTGGAAGAATGTATTCAACATGTAAAAATTGTTCTTATTAGCCTTTAAGAACAAGATATCTGCACCAAGAACACTAAATGAAAATTCCACCTAAATTCTATAAAATTTTTTGGTTTTACATTTTCCACTGATGGTTTAGTCATGGATGATAAAAAGGGTCCAAAAAGTGTTTTGGAATGGCCTGAGCCAACAGCTCTAAAATTCTTACAAGGGTTTTTAGGTTTTGCAAGTTTCTATTGAAGATTTAAAAATATTACTTTAAAACTATTACAAATCTTACTACTTTTCTTAAAAAAGATACTCCTTTTGTCTTTACAGAAATAGCACAAAAAGAATTTAAAGCATTGAGAGCTTCATTTACCACAGCTCCAATTCTTTGACATTTTGATCCTGCCGCTGTAAACAATCCTATAGTACAAGCTATAGGCCTTGACCAAGGGAGTTGGAGAAAAACCAGAGATAAAATCCCCTGTCCCTTTAGAAAAATAGAGTGATATTTACTTGCTAAAGTAAGTTGGTTCCTGTTTTGCTAAAGCCCCTTTTTAACACACTTGACTGCTTGATGAGCCAAGAAAGTAGTCCCCAGATAGACTACCAGACCAAAGAACTGAAATGTAGAACAAAGTCCACACCAGAGACAGCAAAGATACTTGATGTAGGCTGCAAATCCACACCAGAGACAGCAATAATACTTGCTATAGCTTGCAAGACTATAACAGAGAAAACAGTTGCCAAAGTTAAGTTAAATGAATAACTCACTTGCAACAAACACAGCCAATTGTGGCCAGAAAACAGTGAAAACTGAGTGAGGAACAATGAGATCACCTCCGGATGGTTGTATGATGATTAAGGTTGCCCTAAACTGTTTTATTCACTATATACACACAGACCACTAACTAAGAGCCCATGCGCACCCACCAATCTGGCGCCTGTACCTGCCAAATTGCATAAAAAACCCTCCTGGAGCGCTCCCCAACCTCCTAAAACAGAGGCGGGCGGGCCGCCCAACGTTGGAGATGCCGCCTGAAGCGGCCCGGCCTCCCTGAAGTCAGAAAACCAATAAAAACCACTAATCTACTTAGAAAAATTAGCTACAACTACTAAAACCTTTAAAACACGGAATTTCACTATAACAACATTGAGACATGAAATATAGAAAAAAATTAGCTCTATCAAATGGTACTAAGCACTGAACCCTAAGACTTAAGGTTAACCCATAAAACACGAAAAACAAAATTAAACAGCAATCTTTTATAAATGAAAAATGAGGAAATGACCCCTTAAAACTCAGAATATGAAAAATGTCTTCAAGACATAAAATATAGAGAAAAACCAGGGC
The DNA here is from genome assembly GCA_030280995.1 of Hemileia vastatrix. NCBI lineage: Eukaryota > Fungi > Basidiomycota > Pucciniomycetes > Pucciniales > Zaghouaniaceae > Hemileia > Hemileia vastatrix. The sequence goes on along the minus strand of JASXTE010000004.1, from coordinate 16,561,662 downwards.
TATCCAATGATAGTACCCACATACCTGCAGACCCAATATCCACGGAATAAAACCAGAAAAATACCAAATTTCTTAACAGATGTCAATTAAGACATGCACAAACAGCGCCAAATCACACAACAAAGGCCCCTGCCAATGTTGGAAGACCACATCCTCCCTCCAATTGAGAATATCCGCATTCTTTCTTCATCCAACCACCATGTTAAACCTCCTTTCCAAATCTGCCTCTGAAATGGGCCCCTGCCAATACTGCATCAACAATAATTTAATCTGCGCCATAACACCACCTGTTCATCCATACAGAACGTCCTGAAATGTCTGCCACTCCAGAAAGAAGACCTGCCACAGACCTGGTCCACTTTCTTCTACAACAGATTCACCTCCGCCTCAACCTGGTCCTTCTTCTGCCAGCACCAAAAGATCTAGGCCATCCATCCTGATACCCAGATTAATCAAAAGGCTCCACCCTTCCCAGAAGGGTGCCACAACCCATAAAGCAACTAGTTCCCCCATCCCTGGTCCATCTGATGGTAAAGAACATTCATTTCTTCCTTCAACTTTAAAACTGATAACTTCTCAGTTCCTTCCTCTTCTGATAGTGATGATAACAATGTAGGATCCATTGCACCACCAACACCAACGCACTTGCCCACTATCAAGGCCAAGTTCCAACAACACACATCTCAACAGAAACAACTTCTGCTTCACTTTTTCCAATCCACTCCTGCTAGAGATCCACAGGACATTGAGAACAGAAGACACCTCATTCACCAGTTCAAGGCTAATTCTGAACACTTCATTTCATCTCTTTATTCACTCTGTAATTCCACAAGTACTTGAGTTTGATTCAGAAAAGAAAAATTGACCACACCCTCTATAGGATGTAACCACAAACAACCCTCAGTTTTAAGTCTTGGGGGACCATCCTCATTTTATAGTCTTGGGGGACTCAAAAACCCTAAGTTTAAAGTCTTGGGGGACTCAAAAACCTAAATCATAAACCCAGAACCAGAGATCAACCACATTAAGACACAGAGAAAAAACTAACATTCTAGGGTAATTGTGAATAGAGCTGCCAGCCCATCAATTACCCCCAAACTTGCCTTTTCTAAATTCGGAGGCTCCCCCTGTGGATACCCTCCACCAATCTTTCAAAACAACTCCAACAACAGAACTTTTCCCTCAGTTTATAGTCTTGGGGGACTTACAACCCTCAGTTTAAAGTCTTGGGGGACTAACACAGTGTTCAGTTTAAAGTATTGATGGACTACTTCTTGACAAAATCTTGAAACCAGCCAGTTTAAAGTCTTGGAGGACTAACAGAAACCAGATTTCAGTTTAAAGTCTTGATGGACTGACTTGATACCATAGCTTTTTCAGTTTAGAGTCTTGATGGACTGCTAAATTTTCCAGTTTAGAGTCATAGAGGACTGCTAAATTTTCCAGTTTAGAGTCATAGAGGACTGTCAGAATCTTGCATGAATCTGACCCAGCCAATTTCATGCAATACACACAGCCAGACCCACAGAGCGTCCACCTTCACTTCATCTTCTACTCATCACTGACAAAATCTTCTCTTATCCTTTTCATCACCTTTCACACCACAAATCATGTCTGGATCCCCTGCTGTTGACTCCTCTACTCTTTCTTGCTTCACTGCTCCAAGAAACTATGCCTGCAAACAGTGCATACACATGTGCAGACCTTGCACATTCACTCTTCCAAATCCAGAAGCTAAATTCTACAACAGGGCGTGTGACTCCTGCTATTCCAAAAAAAAGAAATGTGACAGAGATGCCCACTATCCTATTCCTCCGCCTTCTCCTTCTCACAAGTACATCTCCAGATCCCCTACCAGGTCTCCAGAACTTGGTCCATCCTCTTCCTCTCTATCTTCAGCTCCTTCCAGAAGATCCAGAAGCTCAGCTTCCCACACTCTTCAAAAAAGACCATCCTTAGCTTCTCAAGAAACTGCTTTTATCACTGCTAAATTAGCTCCAAAAGCTTCAAAATCAACACCTAGGCTTCTAGACCGCGTCCAGGCGGCCCGGCCGACGTCGGGCGGCCCGCCCGCCTCACCAAACAGCAAAAATCAGGGCCAAAACCTCCAAAAACGGCCAGAAAATAGCCAAATTCATCCAGACAACAACAACAACTCAACCCAACTACCTCCTACTGCTCCCAGAGCAATGCAACCCACCCTTCCAAAATACAAAAACACCAAAATTTCCCAGATTTCTAAGAGAACTGCCAGAGAACCCCAAGAAGAAACCAGAACACCACACACTGCTCCACAACAACAACTTCGTCCCAAACTAAGACAAAGAAACTACACCTCTCCTCTGTCAGCCAACTACTCTTCTGACAGTTCCATCTCTTCAAATTCTCCATCCAGAAGAGAGCAGTCTGCTTCCAAATCCCCCTCTCCTGCTCCATCCTTTAACAACCCTGGTACTCCATCACCAGCACTTCCTCCAGCTGAATCCAACAGAAATAACAACCCCAACAACAACAACAATCTCACTGCTCCAACTAGGCCCCAGGAACATCAGCATCCCAGTTCACCTTCTCAGGATCCTTCAGAGGAAGACCATGAGAATCCATATCTTTCCCTAGTTTATCCACCCACTATGACCATTACAAAATCGTCAGAGATCCAAATCCCAGCTGCTTACAGATTTGATGAGCTTCCAATCTGTAAGTACCAAATTAATTATTCCATTTCTTCAACAAAAATAATTACTGATCCAATTCTTCTTGTCTAGTTGGCACCCCTCCTCCTGAATCTATTATTGGAGTTGGCCAAACTCTTGAAACATCTTTGACCCTGGATTATGGAGACATGAAGAAACACCTAAGCACCATGTGTTCCAATATGCTAAAAGCCTTTGCCCTCCATGGACCCTTGAATGACTTTGAAAAATCCTTGAGAAAGAGCCTACTGGATGACCACTGGAAAATGTCTAGGATCATTAAACACACCTTCCAGCATTCCATTCCTGCCTCTTCTTCTTCCTCCTCTGAACTTCCCTCTAATCCAATCCCTGATCATTACAATCCCTATAATCTCTCCAGCAGGATGCACTTCAAAGAACACAGTGCTTCCCACAATCCCAACAAAAAACAAAAACGTCATCACAATCCGGACCAGCCTCCAGAAGCTTCCTCATCCAGACAATGAGGTCCTGCAAAAGATTAGAAACATAAAAATAATATAAAACAAATAATAAAAATAATTTCAGATTTTTTTTTTTTTTTTTACGGTCTACTGATATACTAAAATAAAAAAATTAATAATTAAAATGAAATGAAATAACATAAATGAAATAAAATAAAATATATAAAAAATAATACAAATGGTATCCCCCAGCCAATTGATGAGCTGATCCCCTGATACCTTACCCACATCCAAGTGCACCTTGATGTGGATACACAATTAAATCTTTTAAATGATTAACAGAAGAAAAACAAAAATTTAGAAATTCAGAAGATAACAAAAAATAATGAAACACAGAAACACATGAAATAAATAATATGTAAAAATAAAATAGCATTGCCTGGCCAATTGATGAGCCTTTCCCCACCAATGCTTTCCCACATCCAGGTGACCCTGATGTGGTAACACCCTATATTTTTGATTTTATAATTTTAACAACCCCCATAAAAAAATTAAAAGAAAAAAAGAGAAAAAAGAAAATAATCTAAAACTGCTATCTAGCAAAAACATAACTGCAAAATCAAAGAAAGTCCAGCTCCATAGATGGTCCAATAAGGGAAATTCCGGTCCATAGAAATGATCACTGGGTGGGCTCCCTCCAATAAGTAAAAATGATGGGAGACCACCAGTGATCCACCACCAATCTGAAAGAACCAAAGATAAAGAAGCCAGTCCCAAACCAGTTTAAAGTCATAGCGGACTTAAAACCTGAATAATAAACAACAGAACTAGAATTCAACTAGGAAAAAAAAAGACTTGAGAAAGACATTCTGGGGTAACTGTTCTACAGAGCAGCCAGCTCATCAGTTACCCCCACACTTGCCAAAATAAAATCTAGAAGCCCCCCCTGGGTACCTTCTAACAAAAACACAAAATTCAACACAAAAAAACCAAAACCAATAAGATTGAAGAGTCCGGCACTTGAAAACCAAAGGAAATTCCAGTTTAAAGTCATAGAGGACTAAAACCTGTGAAAATAAACCAATACTAGGGTTCAACCAAATTAAGAGAAAGGGTTGGAAACAGACAATCTGGGGTAACTGTTGATAGAGCAGCCAGCCCATCAGTCACCCCTACACTTGCCAAGATCAAATCTAGAAGCCCCACCAATGGGTACCCTCTAACAAAAAGTTTCCAACAAACAGATGCATAGCATCACCACAAAAAAACCAAAATTAAAGAATGGTCCGTAGTTTATCCTCATTGCGGAGTCAATCTTCTTCATGCCTAGTGCCTCTGGGATAAAACCTCTTCACTTGGTCTGCAGCCACCCTCTTTTTCAAGACTGCACCATCCAACTCTTCCAAAACATAAGAACCTCCAGACGCCTGAGATCTGACTCTGTAAGGTCCATTCCATCTGTCAGCAAACATTTTGCCCCACTGACTCTCCAAACTTCTATTATACACCAAAACCAAACAACCAGGTTCCAAGGGATTCCTGAGTCTATGAGCCAACTTCTTGTCCCAGTATCTGACTGATTGATTCCTAATCTTCATCATTCTAGAGTACGCCTTCTCTTGACATTCCTCTCTACATTCCAGCTGTTGCATCCTGGCACAGAGCAAATCTTCTGTTGAGTGCACGTCATCCCAATCAATTCCAAGATAAGAGTCAGCTTCCAAGTCCACTGGTAGAACGGCTCTCTGACCAAACATTAACTCATAAGGAGAATAGCCAGTTGTCCTCTTCACAGTGACCCTATCAGCAAATAAAACCAAGGGTAAATAATGCCTCCAATTTTTGGCACTATCTCCACACATCTTCACCAAAGCATTCTTGATAACTTGATGGCCTCTTTCAACCATGCCTTCAGCTTCAGGATAATACGGTGTAGCCACTCTAACCCTAGAACCAACACTAGCCACAGCTTCTTTAAATTTGGCACCAAACTCTGGCCCACCATCAATAGTGACCAACTTCATCAACCCATACCTATAAATCCACTCCTTCTTCAAAAACTCTGCCACATTCTTGGCAGTCAAATTAACCAGAGGCACTGCCTCAACCCAACCAGACAAATCATCCCTAGCAACAATCAAGTATCTATACCTGCCCTCTTTAATATGGACAGCATCCAGACTGACCCTTCCAAAAACAGCTGAATCACCAGTAGCACGACCCACCTCTTTAGGTTTCAAATGACTTCTTCTTTGACATTCCTCACAAGATTGAACCCAACCCTGCACAGCCAACTTCATACCTGGCCACCAAAATCTGTCTGCTACTCTTCTATAAGTCTCCCCAAAGCCTCTATGACCAAGGTCTTCATGCAAAGACTTCAAAACCAATTCTTGACCCTTCTTCTGATTCACCACCACTTGAGGATTAGGATGTCTCCTTCTCATCAACCGCCTTCCTGACACATAAAATCCAGGACTCTTCCTCTTTATTGCCAACCAAGTATCATCATCACAACTATCTGGCCTCTCCAAGGTCAACAGATATTCCACCAGGATAAAATAAAACCCAGACTGACCCCAGGTCTCATCTTCAAAATCCAACAAAACAACATCCAAGGGTACAACTCTGTCATCAAAATCACCAGTGTGAACATGAGCCAATTGAGCAGCCCAACCAGGACACCAATCCTTAAATTTTGGCACGTCCTTCTCTTTCCACTGAACCTTGTGAGAATCCAGTTCACTAACAAAAACACCCTTTTCCAATTTTGAGCTGTCCCAAACAACAACTCCATCTTCATCAACAAAAACATCCTGATCACCAGAATCAAGATCAGATCCAGCCAGTTTAGCCTCTTGGGGGAGGTCAGAACAATTGTCCAGTTTAGCTTCATGGGGGAGGAAAGAAAAATCCTCAGCACCCTTTGTGCTGGCCCTAATCACTGGAACATCTTCGTCAAACTCTTCAGAATCAGAATCCTCATCTGTAGGTGGCCTCCTTGATAATCCATCAGGCATAGTAAAAGTTTTACCTGGTTTGTGTACCAGGTCAAAAGAAAAATGTTGAATAAATACCACCCACCTAGTCATTGGAGCATTTGGAAGACTAGGTGTATTGATCATCTGAACCAAAGATTTTGCATCCACCTGCAGCTCAAAATGCTGCCCCCACAAAACTGTCTGTAGCTTCTTTAAAATTTTAGCTACGCCACACAATTCCAACTTAGGTTGAGAATACCTAGATTCCACCTCATGAAACACCACAGACTCATACCTTACTGGCCTGACCCTCCCAGTCTTATCCTCCTGAGACAAAACAGCACCAGCAGCAATATAACTTGAGTCCACTGCCAGATAAATCTTTCCAGCACCAACACCATAATCCAACTTGTGAAGAATTATATCTTCACCAACAAGCTTTTTCAGCTTCTGAAAAGCCTCTTAACACTCTTCCGTCCATTCCCAATCTGCATCTTTTCTGGTCAACCTCCTTAAAGGTGAAGCCAACAAAGAAAAATCCTTAATGAAAATCCTGACATATACACATACACCCAAAAATCCTCTGACTTCAGTAGTATTTTTAGGCCTTGGCCATGCCTGAATTTTATTAATCTTCTTCTTTGCCATAATCCTTCCCTCTTTACATACCACATGACCCAGAATTTCCAAAGCAGGAACACAACAACAGAATTTTGACCCTGAAATGGTCAAACCAGCCTCTTCAATCCTAAACAACACTCTCTCTAGAGTTATTGCATATTCTCACACAAACCTCCTTATTCCAGGGTTCTCCGATAACACCTCATTACCATAATCAGTGGATGGTCCTTTAATTCCACCATCATCAAAAAAAATACCAGCATGAGTAGGAACCTCATCCTGCAAAATCCAAGTCATCTGTGCTTGATAAACTGCCACTGAATTAGTTGCTCCTTGAGGCAACCTAGTGAGCTGAAATCTTCCCAAAGGAGTCTCAAAAGTTGTAAGAGGCCTTGAATCCGTATGTAGTTCCCTCTCATCATAACCACCCATAATATCACCCAAACCATAACACACCCTTCCAGAAAAAGCTTCAACAAAATCCTCTGCACTTGGCGGCATACCAGCGTCCTTGATAGTGACTCTATTCAAGGCTCTTAGATCATGAACCACCCTCAACTTTCCATTCTGCTTCTTTACACAGAACACCGGACTTGAGTAACTGGATGTTGATTGTTCATATAACCCGGTCCTGACTCTTTCCCTAATAATCTCCACAAAATCCTCTCTGATAGCGGCTGGAATCTGAATAGGTTTGATTTGCCAAGGTTCATGACAAACAACAGGAATCAAGTAAGGTTCACCATAAGAGTGCTTCAATACACCTCTTTCCTCCTCAACAAATGCCACCTCTTTTTCCCTTAGCACAATAACGTGCAACAACAACTTCTTTTCTTCCTCAGAAAACCACCCATCAGGACCAAAATTAACAACTTTCAATCTTTCCACAGTCACCCTAGCCGTCTCTACAAATTCGGGAGGATTCTTCAACAAAGGAGTACAGTACGGATCTCTTGACAAAGGAGGTCTCTTCAAAGGCGGATTCAAACCCACAGGCATTGGCTCAATTGACAGGCCTAATCTTCTGCGCTACCTTCTTATACTTTGCCGCTCCACCTTCAACTTGAGGGATCTTCAGGAAATCTTCACCACCAGACCTGGAACAAAAACCAAGGGTTTCCCCATTGCTCACATGTGTGGCCAAGGTAATGTTTTTGAAAGGTGTGGAAGAAACCCTAGCGGTGCACAATTGGGAGGACTTACTTTTACACCCCAATCTCACCAGTCCAAAACTTTTCTGCTATTCCACATCTTCATCCTCACTTCCAACTTCCAAATCTTCAAATCTTGATTCATCTTCTGAATCACATCTTCTAAAATTGTGCAGTTTATCCTCATGCTGGAGGTCCAAAAATTGATCTTGATGATCTTCTTTCTTCAAAATTTTCTGCAGTTTAACCTCATGCTGGAGGCCTAAAAATCAATCTTGATGAACTTCTCTCTTCAAAATTTTCTGCAGTTTAACCTCATGCTGGAGGTCCAAAAATAGATCTTGACGATCTTCACAAAAATATTTTACATCTTCTTTATTCATTATTTTCAGATTTTTTTCTTGATTTTCTTGAATTATCTTGAAATTTTTATCTTCTTTTCTTGAGTTATCTTCTGTCCTACAAAAATAACCAGGGGTTTCCCCAATGCTCACAGGTGTGGCCCAGGTAATGTTTTTGAAAGGTGTAGAAGAAACCTAGCGGTGCACAATTGGGAGGACTTACTTTTAGACCCCAATCTCACCGCCCCAAAGCTTTTCCGCATATCTTTCAATAAAGATATATAACCAATCTTCTTCTTTAAACTTGAATTAAAAATAATTAAGAATCTTGAGAGAGAACAGAGACTTGATAAAAAACTTGATGAATACTTGCAGAGAAGAGAAACATTAAAAAGAGAAAGTTGAAAATCCACTTGGTATATCTCCAAGGGAGCTGACCTACTACAACCTTGGATTTCCTCATCTCGGGGAGAGGTTGTAGCACTAGGGTGATCAGCCCTCATTACTCTAAAAAAGACAGACTCTCAATAGAGCCTGAGCCGCACTCCAAAAAACCAGAGGTAGCACCCACTTCCTTCCTTCTCCTGCAGCAGTCCATGCACTGGCACATTGAAGATAAACCCGGCCTAGTCTCCCAACCATCCTCTCCAGGGGATTACAACCTCATGTAAAGCCTCCTTTTGTCTTCACCAGTCAACTCTAAACTGATTCCCAAATCAAATTGATAACCAATTCTTGCCTGAAAATCCATCAAGAATGGCCCGCCCAAAACTGCTTTTACATTACCTTTAGCAATGTAAAAATGAACCTTCCCTGAGGCTCCTCCAACATCTAACTTCACAAACTCTGAAGTTCTAACCAATTCAGTGACATGGCCACTGATCCCTCTCAAATTCCCACCAATACCAGTCTTGATGGGGAGGCCCATATGAGTTGCCTCAAACAAAGAAATCAGGTTTATCTGAGAACCTGAATCCACCAATGCCCTTGCCTCCCTGCCATTCAGAGTGACATTGACATATCCCAGAGGAGCAGAAAAATGAGTTTCCAACCCCTCACCAAACTTTTCAGCAGAATCACAAATGTATTCTACCTCACCAGAAGAAACCCTTCTCTTGGTCAACAACTTCTTCTGCCTATCAGCCAACCCTGGACTGATAGCATAAAATTCCCCATAAGATAGGGAAACCTGACCCTGGTTCATCCTTTCCAGGACAGAGTCCTTAACATTAACTTGACCAGACACTACTGGCCTTTCAAAGTGAGCTCTTTGCTTCACCACCTTGGTCCTAGAAGATTCTTGAGGACCAGCACCACCAACAGATTTACCATTAACAGGAACCAAACCAGATCCCTCACCAGAACCTCTGACTCCAACAGGCTTTGGCAATGAAGCCAAAGGGACATCCTCCTCAGAGTCAGAATCCACCTCCATTGGCATTGGCTCACCATTCAGGTCCAATGCACCAAAACTAGGGGGGCCCATGTCAGCCATACCCTTCTGCATCTTGTACAGCTCCTCTTTGCTGTACCCCATCCTAGCTGCACTCAGCTTAGGATCACCCTTTGAAGCATTTGGCTTTGGTTGGGCCTGAGAACTGCTCTTAGGCCTACCCACCTTTCCTACTTCCACATCATAAACACCAGCCAAGCATTCACCACTTGACTGTCCACCACATGAATACAACTCCAAACCACCAAAAGAAGTAGAAAAAGAGACCTTATTGACCTCCTTCCCCTTTCCCTTGACGTAATCATCTACCTTAACAAAAGACTTCCCCTGATCAGGAATCTCCTCAAACCTTGGCCTCCTTTGATTGAGACCACCCCTTCTCCTGACCAAATCAACAGGAGCCTGCCCCTCACTGGGCTTCACAAAAGAACCGTCAGGGAACTTAAAAACCCTGCCATCAAACTCCACTTTTCCTTCAGACACATCTCTGTTCAATACCCAACAATCATTGGACCTGTTCCCCCTCCTACTACAATAAGAGCAAACCCAAGGATCACTCCTACCAGCCCTTCTTTCAAACTCTCTTGGCTGAGAAGGTTCCTTATTAACCTTCTTGGCCTCCTGAACAAAAATGTGCAGCTGTTTTGTCAGATCAGCCAGCTGCTCCACCATTGGGTCCCTCTCCTGTTTGGGAACCTGCACCAAATTTTTCTCCTCCTTCTTCTCCTTAACTTCCTCTTCAGCCAAATCCTCACTGACTTTGCTGACATACTTGGCACACCCCTCCTGATAGGTGTCCACAGCCAATAACTTCAAATGGGCCTCAACAGCCTCCTTCACCTTATCCAAGGCAGGCAACTTCTGATCCCCATTAGAAAGAGTCTTCATCAATTCCTTTCTTGACAACTCCTTCAACACATCCATCCTGACATCTCTAGCCAGGGCAGACCAAAAAACATCTTTGGCAGCATTTTCATGTGCCAGCTCCTCCACTTCCACCAAGTATTCCACCACAGGATCAAACTGTAGCAGAAACTTCCTGTAACTATGTAAGTTACCAACACCACCATCAGATTGCCATTCACTGACAACCTTGTTCAAGTCCACCATAGTGAACCTGACACCCCATCTATCCACCATTTCCCTACACAACAATTTCCAATCCCTCTTCTTGTAGCCAGACATGGCCACAATCTCCTTCTCCACTGACCTATCACCAATGAAGAAGATAATCTTCTTCACCATGTACAGGTAGGAAGCACCATCCACTCCAGCAGCAGTTTCATACTTCTCTAGAAACCACTTGACATCCTCCCCATTAAACATGGTACCATCCCAAGTTTTAATTCTCACACACTCCCTAACCATCACAGAAGGAGGACCGTCCCCCCCACTGACAGTCACCACAGAAATAGAGGAACCAGAAGCCATTCCTCCAGTTCAAAACACCAAAAAGAGCCAAAGAAAGAAAACAGAGATTCCAAAGAACTAGCAATTTCGAACCCCACGTTGGGCGCCAGAAATGTAGACAATCCTATAGTACTAGCTATAGGCCTTGACCAAGGGAGTTGGAGAAAAACCAGAGAGAAAATCCCCTGTCCCTTTAGAAAAATAGAGTGATATTTACTTGCTAAAGTAAGTTGGTTCCTGTTTTGCTAAAGCCCCTTTTTAACACACTTGACTGCTTGATGAGCCAAGAAAGTAGTCCCCAGATAGACTACCAGACCAAAGAACTGAAATGTAGAACAAAGTCCACACCAGAGACAGCAAAGATACTTGATGTAGGCTGCAAATCCACACCAGAGACAGCAATAATACTTGCTATAGCTTGCAAGACTATAACAGAGAAAACAGTTGCCAAAGTTAAGTTAAATGAAGAACTCACTTGCAACAAACACAGCCAATTGTGGCCAGAAAACAGTGAAAACTGAGTGAGGAACAATGAGATCACCTCCGGATGGTTGTATGATGATTAAGGTTGCCCTAAACTGTTTTATTCACTATATACACACAGACCACTAACTAAGAGCCCATGCGCACCCACCAATCTGGCGCCTGTACCTGCCAAATTGCATAAAAAACCCTCCTGGAGCGCTCCCCAACCTCCTAAAACAGAGGCGGGCGGGCCGCCCAACGTTGGAGATGCCGCCTGAAGCGGCCCGGCCTCCCTGAAGTCAGAAAACCAATAAAAACCACTAATCTACTTAGAAAAATTAGCTACAACTACTAAAACCTTTAAAACATGGAATTTCACTATAACAACATTGAGACATGAAATATAGAGAAAAATTAGCTCTATCAAATGGTACTAAGCACTGAAGCCTAAGACTTAAGGTTAGCCCGTAAAACACGAAAAACAAAATTAAACAGCAATCTTTTATAAATGAAAAATGAGGAAATGACCCCTTAAAACTCAGAATATGAAAAATGTCTTCAAGACATAAAATATAGAGAAAAACCAGGGCTATCCAATGATAGTACCCACATACCCGCAGACCCAATATCCACGGAATAAAACCAGAAAAATACCAAATTTCTTAACAGATGTCAATTAAGACATGCACAAACAGCGCCAAATCACACAACAAAGGCCTCTTCCAATGTTGGAAGACCACACCGCCTTGACAATAGTTAAGGCGGATGCTAGCAATTAGGCTATAGAAGTGGTAATATCCCAATTAAATCCTGAAACAAAATTTTTTCATCCTGTTGTGTTTGAATCAAGAAAACATATTGCAGAAGAAGTAAATTATGAAATTCATGAAAAAGAATCACTAGCCATTATTCATTATCTTAAAAAATGGTGTTCTTTTCTTCTCAGTCTTAATAGTTCTTTTCAAATCCTAACTGATCATAATGCTTTGAAATACTTCATTTCTTCCAAAGTACTAACTAGATGTCACACTAGGGGGGCTGAGTTCTTATCTGAATTTTATTTTACCATCACATACTTCCCAGGAAAAAATTGCATAGTTCCAGATATTTTATCATGTCAGGACAATGTTTACCTGAAGCAGGGTAGGAATTTTCTGAAAAAAATCCAGCGAATTTAAAATCAATTTTTAATGAATTAATGTTAACAACTCATCAACTTAATTTGATGAAATCACAATCAATTCAAAATCCACTATCCAAAATTTGAGAATCTCAGTCAAAGGATGATTATTGTTTGGAGATTAAAGACAAAATACTCTTGAAGAAAGGGTTCAAAAGGTTCAGAATAGAATCAGGTCTGTTAGTCTTTGAAGGTAGAGTAGTCATACCTGAAAATAGGGGTAGAAAATTATGGATTTTTTAATAGTAGACATGATTCTCCATTAGCTGGTTATTTTGGTTTTGATAAAACATACCAGTTAATAACAAAGGGTTTCTTCTGGCAAAGAATGACCAGGGAAATTAAAGCCTATATTGAAGCCTTTTATGAATGTAATATGAACAAATTCCCTCAGCACAGGAATTATGGATTTCTTCAACCACTTCTGATCCCCTCTAAACCATGGGAATCAATTTTGATGTATTTCATTTCTCAATTACCTCCATCAGATAACTTCAATGCTATATTAGTCATAGTTGATAGATTCTCTAAAATTTCTATTTTTATTAAAACTAATACTAGTGCAAAAGCAGAAGATTTAGCTAAAATACTTCTAGAATATGTATTTTCTAAACATGGCTTACCTACCAGTATTATATCAGACAGAGGCACCCTCTTTTTTTATACTTTCTGGACTCAAGTTTTTCCCCAGTTAAATATTACAAGGAACCTTTCACAGCCTATCATCCTAAGCCATAGAGGCAAACCAAAATAATAAACCAAATCCTCAAACAATATCTTTGAATTTATGTTAATTATCAACAAGACAATTGGACCACATGGTTACCATTGGCCAAATTTGCTTATAAAAACTCAAAACATTCTTTGATAAAACAATCTCCTTTTGAAATAATCTATGGACAACATCCTCAATTCAATCCAACTTATGTAGGAATTAATCCTCCTTCTGGAAAATATCTTCTTAAAATTTCACAACTTCAAGTAAAACTCTAAGCTAACCTCAAGGCAGAAAATTAAAGGTATAAGGAACAGGCTGACACACATCAACAATCCGCTCCACTTTTTAAGCCAGGAAATAAAGTATGGCTTGACTCAAAAAATATTTGAAAAACACAAAAATCAAATAAACTATCTGAAAAGCAATTGGATCCATTTGAAATCAATTCTGAAGTCTCTAGAAATGCATTTTGACTCCAGTTACCTTTAAAATGGCAATCAATTAATCCTGTTTTTCATGTATCTCTTCTGGAACCTGCTTGAGAAATATACACAGGCAAGAACCAGCCCCCTCCAGAACTGCTAAAAGAAGAAGATCATCTAGAGTGGGAATTAAGTTGGATTCTTGATTCAAGAAGGTGCAAGGGGAAGCTTCAATACCTTGTGGAATGGGAAGGCTACCTCAATGACTCAAATAAAAAATCCTGGGAGCCAGCTGTTAATATTTTAAACGCTCCTGAACTTTTAAATTCTTTTCATTTAAAATATCCTCAAAAAACTAAACCTTAAACTCAATTTCTTTTTCTTAAACCTTTTAAATAATTTTTTTTTCTAAATCAAATTTTAAATTTTCACATATTTTTCTTTTTTTTTCTAAAAATTTAAAAAATTAAAATCAACTTAAATTAAAATCAAAATCAAAATAACATAAAACTAAAATCAATAAAAAAACTCAAAATAAATTAAATAAAACACAAATCAAAATTTCTTTTTCTCTGAATTCTATTACACCAAATTAAGTTTTTATTTCTTTCCAATTTTTTCTTTATTTTTTCTAAAATTTCAACTCAAACTCAATTCAATCTTTTATTTCTGAAACTTAAATTCAACCTAAATTTTTTTCTTTTGTTTTTTCTTCTATCTAAATAATGCTCAAATCATCAACATTTTCACAAAAAAATTCAAAACCACCTTATTTTTCAATTATCTTTAAACCTGAAATATTTTTCTTTTATAAATCATTTCTTTTTCTTTTATAAAATTTTATTTCTATAACTCATATCTTTCTTTTAAAATTTTCCTAAAAATAACATTTTTTTCTCTCTTCTTTTTTATCTGAACTACTAAAATTAAAATAAAACTTCAAAATTAAATAAACTCACACAAAATAAACTAAATAATATATGACTAAATTTTCTTTCTCTCACAATCTCAATTTTTTTTAAAATAAATAAATTTTCAATAAAATAAAAAACAAAATAAATTTAGTAAAATATTCAAGACAAAGCTATATACAATTTCTATTTTCTATTTTCTTTCCTTCTATTTCAAAATTCTTTCTTCTATTTTTCTTCAAATCAAATCTTTCATTTTCTCCACCACTTTTCAAATCTCTTTTCTACCCTTTTTAAATACCTCCTCTTCTACAGCTATCACCACTTCTTCAATGTCCAGAAACTCTTTGGCTACATCATAAGTAGAAAGATCATTAATCCCATCAATTTTATTGCATAGTTTTTTAAAAAAAAGTGGTCCTGAGAGCCTAACCAGGCTTCTTTGACCATTCCTGATCAAACTCAATCTCCCCAATCAAATTTTTTACAACATTTTTTTGATTTTTCAATCCTTGAAGGACCAGCTTTAATTGCTTTATCAACTTTTGGTCAATGTTCAACAATGGGGGTTGCCACTGGCTTGACAGGCAATTCTTGAATTATTTCTGCCTTCTAAAACAAAAAAGAAATTAACTACTAATTCAAAAATAACTTAAAATTAAAACACTTACTTAAAACTCAGGATCTACTTTGATGAATAAAGTTAGATTAGTTACCTCAACTACCTCCACTGCCTCATCATATTTATCCTTAAAAATCAGTAAATGTTGTTTCACGGTAGGAGCTACCTCAACTACCTGATCCAACCCATCTTTAAGGATTCTTTCAAACTCATCTTCTTGTGCCATTGGCCACCCAAACCAAGATCTTTTTCCTTTCCTCCTGATTAAGCATGTTCTCTGCACCATCCACTTCCAATTCATTTTTGATGGGAGTATCACATATGTCCTTTATGATGGCCTTATCCTTAACAATAAGCCAAAATTTGGTTGAGGTAAAATGCCTTTTGGTGACTATATTCTTCTCCAATACATCACAAGCCACCTGACACCACTGACAAAACTTTCACTTCTTGTGAGGCCTTTGAAAATCTGTGCTCTTGATTCAAAAAAATTCCATAGCTACACAAGCTGTTCAAGCTTCCTTGAACTTTCACGTGGTTATACTGCCATTGATGTGGGGATGAGGAAGAGTGGGAGTCAGATCTAGACTTTTAGGGATTAAAATATATTTTTATCTTTTCTAAAAAACTTTTATTAAAATTCAAGAGACAAAAGGAGATAAGGTTAATGAAGAGCTCTCACACTCAATGGAGCTTGTGTTTTATACCCAGGCATCTGTCACATGCCATGTGATTCTCAAAGTAAAAGTTAATCTTTTTATTACATAATCCAGTACACAAATCCATACACAAAGGGCAGAAGCAACATCTACAAAACAACTGCCTTTTTCCTTTTTGTGTCTTGAATCAACTGCACTAGCAACCACACTATCTAAACCTTAAATCTAAATTAGTCAATCATATGCTTATACTTTTCAAGATTAAGCAAATGCATGGTGAATTAGTCCTATGGTCAATGGTATATTCTCAACGTTGGCTTATTTTTATCTGAGGGTAATTAAAGGTCTGTGAGTAGGAATAGGAGTACAGTTAAAAGATCTCTGGGCTATATTGGAAGGGCAGTGATAAACTAAGGATGTTTTATTAAAGAGGTCAATGCAAGATGTATTTATATATATAATTGGGTGGATTTGGCTTGACATTCCTTAGAATTAAATTATAATATTGTTGTGATAGTAGTTGAATTTAGATAAGGCTATTACTGTTTCCTATCTTTCTTAATAATAAATTTAATTAAATCTTAAATTCCTAAATCTTTCTTTGATTGTTAAGTCTCAACCCTTTTTGAGATTAACCTAAACATTTAGTGTCACTTTAAAATTACATTATTATTCACCTAAAACTTATCTCAAAGCAGTATTAATTTATCTTTGACATATCTTCAAACCACTTCCTTGAAGTATTCCTCTGTGATTCAAAGTAGACCTCAATTATCTTTTCCAATATCTCTTACTCAGGAACAACCTTGGCCTTGTGCATAGGCCATCCAGTAATAGATTTTCACTAAGAAGTGCCAAATCTCACTCAAATTTTTAGATAAAATAATATTCTCAAGATTTATCATTTTTAATATAATGATTCCAAATCTAATGAGATACTTAGATTTAGAATCTAAGTGAAATAGGCTAATTTATAGCCATTTCAACTAACTTGTGGTTTTAACTAAGAAGTGCCGTATCTCACCCAAATTTTTGCTACAATAATCATTTTATTATAAATAAATTTTAATATGGTGATTATAAATCTAATGATTCATTCATATTAAAAATAAAAGTTAAATTTGTCAAGGTATAACCATTAGTGATATTTGGCACTTCTTAGTGGAAATTACATGCTAGCTTGAAATGTATTTAGCTTGATAAATTCAACTTATATTCTAAATATGAACAGCTCATTGGATTTTCAATAACTATATTAATTTTTCTTTATCCTTTAATCATTATTGTATCTAAAAATTTGAGTGATATATAGAACTTCTTAGTGAAAATCACATGTTAAGCTGAAATGGCTTTACCTTAGCCAATTTTACTTAGATTCTAAATTTGAATTTCTCAATGTAATCTTAATAACTATAATAACTTATTTATTTATTTCAATGATAAAATATTCATTACTTAATTTTTAATTTTTTGTTCAAAATATTATATCACCAGGATCAAAAATATAGGATATTCAATATTGATATGCATATTGCATAAATAAGAATGGCAAGCAAAATTGTTAATTCTCCTTCACAAATTTTTACTTTTGGATATAGTATTGGTGAAGAAAAAAGTTGGACAAGTAGTGAGAAAAATACTGTGCATAGCTTTTACCACTTAGCTAACACAGTAGAGTCTCAAGTGAAGCTGAGATTGTTTGAGACATATTCTCCTTTATACCAGCTTCAACTCCATTTGTCTTTCATCATCATAATGGTGAGAGACTGATACTGCATTGATTACTGGGCCATTTAGATCTAGAAATATTGTCCTATTCTCCAATACATGAGAGAGTGGTTTTTTTGCACATTTATGTTTTGAGTAGGGATCTCCTGCCAAAAAAATCAAAACATTACATGGTGTCCTGTAAATTATTACATTTTATTTTTGGAAATAATCTTTAATAATCAAAATTTTCAGAGGAGTTTTAATCATGTTAAATTTTTTGTAGTAAACTGTAACCTTTAATGCCAAAATGAAATAATTCTTCTCTAGTAGACATCAAAACAACTGCAGGGTAATCTTCCTTCCCTTCTTTTTTAAAGTATTTCACTTTTTAATCATATATTTTTTTTATTTTATTTTTCCTCACAACATATGTACATCCAACTAGTACTCTAAAATACAAAATTAAGAGAAAAATTTAAATTTTGTCCATTTAGTTATTTAAGTGCCTTTTTTAATGGCATGAAGTACTATACTGTAAATATGTAAGTTAATATGTAGCTTACATTTTTTTTGTGCTAAAGAACAAGAAAAGAAAGGAAAATGGAAAGGAGCAAGAGAAAAATCAAGAAAAAGAGGAATGGATAGATAAAAAGAGGGAATTAAAATGAGGGTGAGGAAAGAAAAAAATGATAAGAGAATAAATAAAGGGATAATTGAAGTAAGGGAGTGAGTAGCTTAGTGAGATAGTAAATTTTTATAGACAATGATATGGGGAAATGGCTCAACTGAGTCAAATCCAAAGTATCAAGAAGAATCACAACCAGGGTTTGAACAGGGACAAAAAAAGCTAGATGTCTATTTTTTAGGACTAAATATTAGTGATAGAGTGAAATTAGGTTAGGGCACAATGCAGCCTGCATTTATATATTTAGCATACTGCACCCATTTATCCCTTATCCATTCAAGATAAGAGACGTAGAGGACTAACCCTATTCTACCCCTGGTTGCAGTATTACAGGTTATGGGAATTTAGTTGCGCTGTGCATACCTCCAAATTTAACTAAACCATGTAAAAGTCTTGTAGTATCAATTTTTTTGTGGATGGTCATCACCAGATCTGGCACATCAACTTCATCATCATCACCACCACAATCACCATCTTCACCTTATCAATCATCATCTAGTTAAAACTCATCCACATCATATAATACCATCAAAAATGAAATGAAATCATCATTATCTGAATTAAATAAAGAAAAAAATATTGAGAAAAATAAAATACCTATAAATTGTTTGATTGGATACCTTCTGAGAGGAGAACACTATTATAAATATGAAGAAGAACTCAGAAAACAAGCAGAAAAGAGAACTTGCCTAAATGCTACAGGTTCAAATTTTGTACATTGGATATGGGATTTATCAGAAGCCATGGAAACATACTTGAGGGATTTGGATTACCTCTTCACACATATTCCTGATTACTCTATGGACAAAGAAGTTGACGCTCTATCATTAGTGGCATTGAAACATTTGGTCTTAAATGCACACAGAGATTGGATAAAGAATATGAAACCGGAACATGTGGTGTACTCTTTTCTTGAAAATAAATTCAAATTCAAATCAATGTCATCTCAATTAACTGTCCTAAATGAAATGATTGTGTAGAAATTTAACCCCAAATCCCATATAATAGCCGAAAATGCAACAAATATGCAATCCAAAATAGAAGATTTACTTGCAAGCAAATTCAATCTTGACATGGAATCATTAATCAATTTATTCCTAAGATTCTCTTTTGAATAATAACATCAATGGTCAACTGATGTTCTAAATTCTATTGATTTAAAAATGTGTACAAGCCAAGAAGAACTGGATTCAGCTGAACTTGAAAAAATTGCAACCAACCATCATAAATCATACACATTGAGAAAATCTTTGAGTCAACCAAATCTCATCACTCACCACAGAAAATTTGGGGGGGTATTGCTAGCAATACCCCTCATTTAAAAATGTTGGGAAGTGGTTGGAAAGCTGTTGGAAGGCTGTTGGGAGTTCATTGTGAAACCAGATTTAAATTAATTGGACAAAGATTTGGTAATCAGTTAGACCTAGGTTCAACCAAACTCAATCACAGGTTTCTTGGAGCTTGGTGATTACTTTGATTTTGAGCTGAGCACAGATTGAGCAAAGCTTGAACATATCACTTAACATATCATAATATTCACTTTCCCATCTTGTGGAAAGCAAAATTTGATATTTGTTCTAAGAATATCTACATATATTTTCTTGCCAAGTTGGTAACAGAAGGTTAAACTGTAGTATCTCAATTATTACACTAGACTACATAGATTTTGATAAAACATACAATTCAAATCAATTTTAATATTATTGAGATCACCATAAGTGTCTGTCCAAAGACTTACAAAAAGTATGTTAGTATCAAGACATCGTTCTAGGTAGTAGTTTCAATTTGGATTTTGAACTGACATCTAAAGCATTTTACTATTAGACAGAAACATAAATAAGTGTAATAAGAGTGAAATTCTTCTATTTTGTGATTATAATGTAACAATAAAGCACATTTTTATTGAGAAAATTTTTCTTCCTCCACAAACCAAAATTTACTCTATAGGCTCAAGATTTATTTTTAAGCCATATTATTCATTTCAGTTATCATTGATTTACTTCCAATATTTATTAAAAAGATAATAATAATACATGTGAAAGAATTATGAGCTTAGAATAGCATATGCTAAAAAGTTATTTTGTCGTTTTATTCAAAACTGATTCTTCATTTTTTGCTTCAATTCATCTTTTAACAACCACTATCTTCAGATACTATTCTTACTTAATATGTCAAGTCTCAGATGTGTTGGACAGTTCTCAATAACAATCGATCAAATTTATATGAATGTATTTTCAAGATTTCAAAACTCACCAACCCCCACGATTTTACAGCGAGGCCATTTGAATGTTCATATTTTTGGACTATTTGAAGAAAGAAAACCAACCCTTGTCGGTAATCTTTCTCAAGTGCAGAGTCAGCACATTGGACCACTATTGGGTGACATTGGCTCTGGATCTCACCATTTAAACCAAAAAAGTGCCTTGAATCCTATGAAGCCTTTCTATTTTCATGCTTACTTGGTTCCAGTTTTTGGTAATCAGTATCAACTTTGGGGATGCCTCTTTTCTTCAAGTACACTAATCAGTCTTGCTAAAGAAGCATTTTCTTCTGCACAAATCGATTTATGTCCAATCCTGAACTACGACTCCACTATCTTTTTTAATATCCCGCATGTAATTTTTGAAGGCTCATTCCAAATATCTCAGAGTACTCAAGATTGGAAAGCTGATCAACTTATCCGAGGAATCAAAACAGTTCTCAAAACACATCAACTTCAAGCAATAAATTTTATGATTGACAATGAACGAATGTTAAAGGAAAAGTTGGATATCATGTGGAGGCACCAGGACAATCATTGGCTTAGAACTGGATTCGATGACTATAAAGATCAGTTTCCTAACAATCAATTAACGCCTGAAGGAAACGGGTCAATACTTGCTGATGATATGGGTTTGGGAAAGACACTTTCAACTCTTTCTCTTATAAGTGCAACTCAAGGTGAAGCAAGACAATTCCAGGTATCAGAAAATCAAGAAGGTATTAATCGGAGTTCAGCCACACTGATTATATGCCCCCTGGCAACACTATCAAATTGGATCAATGAAATAAGTGTGCACTTTGAAGATAATGCGCTTCCTTTCAAGGTTCTTTATGGGAAGGATTGTCAAAAAACTAATGTCAATGAGCTACAGGACACTGATATTGTTTTAACAACCTATGAAATAGCTAGCCCAATGATGTCAAAAAATCAAAGCCAAAAAAAGATACCGGTGACTCAAATGCTCTTTTGGTATAGAGTTGTTTTAGATGAAGCTCAGTTAGTGCCCATTTCTATATCTAAAACTTAAAACTTAATTTTTATAATCTATTTTTATAAATATTCTTTTAGTTACATTAAAAATCCTTACTCGCAGAGGGCTCAAACAATATTTGACTTGGAATCCCAACACCGACTATGCTTGACTGGAACTCCACTTCAGAACAGGCCCACTGACCTTCAAAGTCTCATATTTTTTCTTAGAATCGAAAAGCGGCAAGAAGACTGGTTATGGAAGAATTTCCTTTTTCCAGGTTTGCAAAAAGGAAAGGCTAATTCTATTAAATCAATCAATCACTTAATGAAAGTCATAAGCCTACGTAGAACAAAGGATGCAATTTTGTCTCTTCCAAAAAAGATTCAAAGGGGGATATCGTTTCAATTAGCAGATCCATGGAGGTCTAAACTTGATGTGCTTCAAGAAGGATTCAATGAGCGATATGGGCCCTCCAGAAGCACTGACTTCCCTTGGGACTCATCTGAGTTTCTAAGAGAGCTGATGATTTTAAGAAAATTCTGCAACCATCCAATCTACGAAAATCTGGATGAAACTCCAACTTTTGATTTCACCTGGAAGCATTCCGCAAAGATTTGTCATCTTATAGGCCACTTAAAAAACTTTTTGTCTGGTGAAAGGGGTATAAATTTTCTAAAAGCTGTTATATTCTCCAACTTTGCAGACTTTTTGCAGATGTAAGTGATTCTATAATGAATTGTTTTACAAAATTGTGTTGGCTTATTAAAAACAATTTTCTAATATTTCAAAATAGAATAAAAATGGCTTTAGATGACCACAATATTAGGTATACCCAGCTTACGGGTGAGCTCAGCAGGACAAAGCGAGACAAAAATATGCATGAATTCCATTTTAATAAAAATTGCCAAGTTTTGGTTGGAACGATTCAGGCTGCAGGAGTGGGTATAGATCTCAGGTGTGCTCAAAATGTATATATAATGGTGAGCTCAATGTCTTTTATTTCATATTAAGAACAAAAAATATTAAATTTTTTATATGTTCAATGTTGAAATAGGAGCCAAATTGGAATCCAGCAGTTGAGCAACAGGCTGTTGATCGGCTGTATAGAATGGGGCAGCAAAATGAAGTAAATGTTTTGAATTATTTTGTACAAGGAAGTATAGAATTCAGCATGTATAAGATTCAAAGGAAAAAAATGGAGCTAACAATGTAAGCCAAATTTCATTTCTATAAATTTTAATGATAATAGTAATCATTAAAATTATGTTTTTGTTTTCAAGGCTAAGTGTCCCAAACAATGGAAATGAGGAGTATGAGTGTGCAAACCTATTATTAAGGGAGTTTGACAATCACTCACATTAGAGGAAGAAAGAATTTCAAGGAGAGCAGGTAAATTTATGGGATTTTGAGGATTTAAAAGTCTGAGTTGTTGAGGATTTAGAGATGCAAGATATAAGGGAGAATAACAGTCATTCGGCAAACCCCGGGGGACATGAGAAGGATTAAGGTTAGGGGATAATGTTGAAACCAAACTGATTCTTTTGTACAAGGCCAAGTCCTTTAGCACACTTCCAGAGTAGGTTGAATTATCTTGAATATCAAAGTGTTGTTGGTCAAGATATTGTGCAACTTTAGAAAAATCTTCAGACCTCCATTGCATTAAGATACGCCTTAACAATCCATCATTATCAATTTCGGTGTCTGAACAACACTTGATGTTTGTGAAAAGGTTGTGATAAGTTTCACAATGTGGAAGTTGTTTAAGAAGTTTATTTCGGTTAACTGAATTCTAAGAATCTTTGTTATTTGAAATAAAGGTCATAAATAAAAACGGTTGAAAAAAAAGGGATTTTCATACTTTTTTTTTTATTCTATATTTATGCTTTCTCACTTTGATCATTTCTTGAGAGCTATGAGAATCCTTCCCAAGTCTTAATCTATCAGCATGACCTAAAAACCAACAGTGAAGAACTCCTATTTGATTTGAGAAGCTAATTTGAGTTGAGTCAATTGGATATGCAATCAAATTATTGGTTTTTAAGGAACTGTCCCAGTGTTTAATGAGAATATTTGCCAAGACCTGGTTCCATTTGTAAAACCAATCTAGGTTCCAAGCGAAAGTTGATCCTGGGAAACCACACATGCGAAGGTGCTCAATAAAAGATTCACGGAAAATTGGTGGAAACTTTTCCGAAACCGCTGAATTTGATTCTGGATGAGGTAGTTCAAAGGCAATGTTGCAAGAATTCATGTTGAATGATGAAAATCTGTCTAATTGCTCTTCAGTAGGGTTTTGTTTCCATCCATTTGATTCTGGTGACATATCCAAAAGTGAACGACAAAAATTGTGTATAGATCTACAAAAGTGAGAATTGAATGGAGGCAAAGTCTCATTAAAAATTCTATTAAGTGTTCTTGTGTTTGTGGGCAGGTTTCCATGAGGAAAGTAAGAGCTACTAGGGTTCATAAATAATTAGATTAAGAAAGTGTTCAATTAAATTAAACAAAGAGGAAGGATAAATTGTTGAGCTCCAAAACTTTATGATCAAAGTTGATTTAAGGAGAAATATCACAAAAATTAAGAATAAGAAATATTTCGACTTTATGGAATTATAATATGCATAAATTATATTTTTATATGCAACTTGAACTCAAAAGGAATGGTATAAAATAAAGAGAATGATTATGTGATAAAAGCAGACTCATTTAAGAAACGGATTTTTTTTTCTTTTCAAAAAATTCTTTCACAAAAATAATTTGTTAAATGTGAGGCTATGTTCATTTTTTGATTACCAAAAAATTATTTTTGGTCCAATATGATAGTAATACATATTCTATTGAGTAATTTTTTTCAACCTGAATAAATAGACTAGAGTGTCACTTCATCACATTTATGTATGAAAAGTTATACAAGGTTTCAGCTTTTATGTAATTCTTTAAGGTTTACACTTTTGTAGCATCTATTATTTGAGTATTTTTGATTTTTTCTTTATAGAAAATTCTACCTAGTACAGACCAATTTTCAAATTGAAAGAAATATGTTTGTGATTGTTTTTTACAAAATATTAAACTTATTTTTGGGTTTAACTTTGTTTTTTGGGGTAATTTTTTAAATAATTATGTTAAAAAAATGGATTACTTTTCTTATAGTCCATAACTAAGAATTTTTATCAAAATCAAATAATTATAGGGTAGTTAGATATAACTCAGAAGGCATTTGATAGAAAAATAATTAAGATGCTTGTGCGTACAACAGAATTTTTTCTATGATAGAAAATATTCTGATAAACATGCATGCATTGTTGTACAAATGCAGAGAGTATACAGAATACAAATAAAGTAGACTGCATAACTTTAAATTAATATATAATTTATCCGATTAAAAATTAAACATTTAAACTTAAATAATTTCAACACATATTCCATCATATTCTTTTGATAAAAAAATTTAGCTTATATTAGCTAGTGCCTTTCAAAAAAAGGAATACCTTCAATCGGTAACTTCGAATAGCTAACTTATTCCTACAATTATCACAATTAAAATGCCTCCATTTTTTCATGTATGTCAATGTCAAGATCTTGGATGTGTCAATAGAAAGTATCAAACTTCTTCTGGGTCCTTTGAAGTTGGTATGGCTTTCAAAAGCTCTAATTCTTATGCAAAACATCAAGAGGAAAGAAATAGGAAGGCCCAGATGGTTATTTCTTCCAACAATCCACTTAACATTGGAAGTTCCCGCTCCACAGAAACAGTAAGCTGTATATCTATAGTTCAATGTGAGAATTAAAGTCTTTATGATGTTTCAATGATTTATTACATAGGGGCAGTTGCTATTGGGGGCAGAAGTATCTTCAACAGTCTCTAGAAACTCAAATCTTGGGGAACGGTATAGCCAAATAATTATGTGGCAGGCAGCAAAGCTTTCTCTGATTCATCATTTGAGCAAAGAAGGTTGTATTCAATTTTTGGATGAAGAAATTAAGAAGCTCAAACTTCTAGGTGATAGTGGAATACTGGATTCTGATAGCATTTTCCGCCTGGTCCCACACTCGATAGATACAGTTTTTAGTCGATTAAAGCTCAATCAATCATTTTTCACTAAAACATGCTGTCCTAAATGCTTTGCTCTTTATGAGTATAACTCTGAATCTCAACCATCTATACTATGTTGCAATCAACCGTTTCTTTCATCATCAAAGCGCTATTTAAAAATGTTTGGAGCAGGACAAATTGCAGTTAAATGTGATGAAAGGCTGTATTTGATGGAGGAACATCAAGAACATGTAAAATACTTATCTCTTAAAACATTTCATCACCATTCTTTTATCGACTGGCTTAAGGAAAAGATCAAACTGTTCAAATTTGAGCTTCTGATTGAGAAGAAACCCCTGTGGCAGAACGTGTAGAGTGTGATTTGATTAAGGATGTTTGTGATGGTTCAATTTGGAAAAACTTTCCCATAACCACTCCAGCTCTGGATAGCAATGATGATGAATATACGATAACTTCAGGCAACTTAATTTTTACTTTATATGTCGACTGGTTTAGGCCTAGTGGCAATAGGATTGGAGGTCATCAGAAGTCTGTAGGCAATATTATGATGGTGTGTATGAACCTACCTCAAGAAGATAGATACAAAATGGAAAATCTTTTTTTGTATGCTATTATACCCGGACCAACAGAACCCACAAGTGAACAGCTTAATCACCTTCTAAAACCACTGGTTAATGATCTACAAACTCTATGGGATGGTATATTGATTGAAAAGACACATCTTTATCCATGAGGCCGGAAATTAAGAGTTGCATTGTTCTCTTTGATAGGTGACATTCCTGCAATACGAAAATTGGCTGGCTTTTCGAGTCACTCTGCAAAAATGTTCTGCTCTTTCTGTAATATCTCTAAAGATGAAATTAGTGAAAAGAATGTGGGAAATTTTTCATTACGGAATCATGAGGATCATATGTGCTGGGCAACAAAGTGGAAAAATTCTAAGTCACATTGGGAGCGTGTATCAATTGTTCAAAATCATGGGGTACGATGGAGTGAGCTGAATAACCTTGAATATTGGCGTCCAACTGAATATTGCTCAATTGATGTTATGCATTCACATATGCTTGGCAACCTAAAAGATCACAGTCTAAGCTATTTTCAAATCCAAAATGCAGCAAAAGATCTAGAAAGAAAGCTGGAAAAGGATAAAAATTGGCATGTAAGAGAAGAAGATGATGATTTCTTTTCTGATACTTCACTGCACAAACATTCGAAAAAACATAGAAGTAGCTTAAGCACCACAAATAATGATGATGATGATACAGGACACACGAGACAGCACAAGCGGCAAAGACGTACGAGTTCAAGACAGTCATCAAGTCATCATGGACTAGATAATGAAGGATTGGGAACAAATCGATCAAGAAGCCAGAGTAGGTCATCCAGCTCCAAATTTATTCCTCCATATAGCGATGTGGCCTCAATACAGTCTCACAGCAGTGACAGTAGGAATTCATTGTATAACTTAAGGCAAAGAAGCATTAGCATATCACAGAGTGAAGGATCTCACTCATCAAATGAGACAGCTAGAGATGAAGAAAATAAAAGGAAAGGTAAGGAGAAAGAAAATGAAGGTAGTAGTAATCCACGAATCACAGCAGCAGAGCTACAGGTTGTATGGAAGATGATTGATCAAGTAAGAAGACCTTCCTGGCTAACACGAGTTCCAAAATCAGTAGGATCTAAAAAGGCAGGATCCCTCAAGGCAGCAGAATGGCACATGCTGTATACTCTCTACTTCCCTTTGTCACTTATACCCCTTTGGTTTGAAAAATTTAAAGAATCTGAATCTTCAGCTTCCTCAGCTGATAAACCAAGAGAATATTATCTTCTCAAGTCACTTGTAACATTATGCTCGATCACCAATTTTTTGACATTAAAAAATATACAGACTAATGAGCTTAAAGATCTAGATCAATTTCTGTTAGAGTATCGTGAGTGCCTTGAAGAGGGTTGGAAGAATATTAATGCAAAGCCAAATCTGCATATCACTCAACATTATCCTGAAATGATAAAGCGTCTTGGTCCACCATCAGGTACAGCTACTTGGTCTGGAGAGCGGGTGAATCATATATTATCTGAAATTCCAAACAATCACCATCCACGTATGTAATGTTTGTAAGCAATGATTTAAAAACTCAGCTGTGCTAATTTATTAATATTTACCACAGGAGAGATACCGCTAACAATGCTCAAACATTGGTATCGGAAGTCTAGGGTATTAGATCTTGGTGAAGCTGAAGATAATGATCAATGTGAGACTAAAAAAATCCATATTGATCTCGATAAACAAAACAAATGGATCCATCTAAGTATGGCATTATTTACTAAATGGGTAAGGGCACAAATGGGAAAAGAAACTTCAAGACGGGCTTTGACACCATTGGAGAAAAGTGGGGATCGGGTAGTTGAAAATGTAGCAAGCATATTGATACATGGAAAGAGGTTTACTAGTTACCATCGACACATTGCTAATTCAACAATTGAATTCTACTATGTAAAAGATAGCCAGTTTGGGCAAATTGATGATCTTTTCAGATCAAAGGAAGAGAATGATCAAATATATTTAATAGTAAGTCCTTTCAAAGAGCTCCATCCAGAAGAAACATCAAAGGATCCCTATGAGCTTTTCCCACAAGTGCATTGTTGGTTAGTAAGAGTAGCCAAAGCAACTCAAATTGTGATTAAGAAAGATGCAATAATTGGACATGCAGCTACTGTCGAGCACAAAAAAGGAATGTTTGGAATCAAAGACAAAGTTGTCAATGCCATTGGACTGCAGACAGTAGTTAGTGAAAAAATTAATCAAATTTATTTTCTGTTGACTAACATCTTTGTGTTAATTTGGGATTGGGGAAATCTGTAGGATTGGTGATATTTGTAAATGGTGAAAGAAATAATTCAATGCTTGATTAAAAAATGCAATGCATCCAACTTACCTTATCATAAATCAGTGAACAATTACTTTGGTTGCTTTTATTGCGAGAGAACCCATGCTTTCAATGAGTCATTTTTATCTTAAATGTAAGAATGAAAGAAATAAAATCATGATAATGAGAAATATGATAAAATTTTTACTTAATGAATGATCTTCTTGCTCATTCATCTACTATAAATAGTTTGACCTTCCAACTTTAGCTGATAGCTATATATTATTCACTTTATTTTTCGACAAGAGAACATACACGTTTACAAGACTATATACATAGTATCTTTTTTTACTTTAGCTTTGATAGGTATAAATTTTAACAACCGATTATTTTTATTTTATTTTATTTTATTACAGTTCATTATGGATGATAATTTTGAAGGGATGTCTGTTGACCCAACCTATTCTGATTGTTTTCCGCCTCAACATACTAATACTGGAAATACTCCTCCACCACCCTCTGCTGATCCACCTCCAGATGCATCTCAATCTGTACCACCTAATCCCAATCCAGGCCAAGAGTCTCATTCAGAACCGAGAAATTTTAATCCCAATCATCCTTCTGCTTCTGAAAGTGCTAATCAGCAAGCTGATCATCTAGGAAGAGATTGGGCTAGTGAAGTATTGAGGGAATTTTTCGGAGACCAATCATCATCTGCTCAGCCTAACCAAGGAGCAAGCACAAGTGGAGCAGGTAAGTCAAATTTGTAGTGTATTCTTTTATTGAAAAATAACCAATTTAATTAACTTATTTGAATTGTTAGTGAATCCCTCAATCATTATGGGTATCAGTGATTACCACAGACTCAATTCAGAAGAGTCTCATGAGCGAGAACAGGGGTTAAGGGCTGTAAGAGGCTTAGTTAGAAGGAATGATGTTCCCAGGAGCTTGGACAGTCTAAATAGAAATATTTACCACTTTCTGAAGTATTGTCTTGGGGGACCAACACAAATATCAAAATATCCTGCAAGCCCAACACCTTTGGAGATTGAAAATTGGAAAGATTGGAGCCAATTCAAACTAAAAACCATTCAAACTGTCCTAACCCAAGTCCAATCTTCTAACCGTGCCAATTCTGCAGCTGATCGACAATTTCTGATAACCAATTCTATAGCCTTCTTGCGATCCAAAATTCGACTACCCAAATTTTTTCCAGCACCTGAGCCTCAAGGACTAAAAGGAGGAGCACCGATCCCACTTTCTGTCAAAAGAAACTTAGAGCGTGAATTGCAAGAAAAAGGTTTTCGGAAATTCGCGTTTGATTGGAATTGCTGTGATTTTTCAGAATCAACTTGGAATCAAGTCATGGGAAGCATAGTATGCGACCACTGTACCAGATGGCTCACCACCTTGAATACAATCGATCAGTCAAAGCTTCAGTTCACTCAATGTGTTATTGAGAAATGGGTAGTTAATAAGGGGAAGGAGATGATAAGGTTGTTTGGGCAAGAAGAGGAAAGGGTAGCAAGAGAAAAGATTGAAAAGAGGGCAAGGGCACAAGTAAAACGTTATCGGACCAAGGTAAGTTTTTTATTTTACTTTGCTTTTTGATATTATGAAGCTGATTTAGTTGGAATTCAGATTGCTAGTGCACGCTACAAGTTAGCAAGAGATCTCTGCAGTGATGTGCCAGGTTTTGTTGTGCTTTTTCATGATACTAGGTGCATCTCTGATATCGAGGAAGGCCCAGCACCAGCCCCAACTGCACCTATCCGAGCTATTCCTGGATGGCAAAATCCTGAACTCAATGATTTGTTTAAAAAAATGGATAAGATGACAAAGGACTTAGCCCATACACCAGCTCAAAAAAAATCAGCATTAAAAACATATTCATGGTCATCAGAAAGGACAGTTGCACAAAATGGTATATTCAATGTTCCCAAATACCTCCCCAAGAATTGCTATTCAGCAACATTTTTGCAAGGATTATCTGTGAATGAACGTGAGTCACTTGGGGTTGGAGCTGATATTGATCTGGTAAAGATTCGGGAATCAATTAATAGAGCATCAACATCATCATAACTTAGGTATAACGGTGATCTTCTGTGTAATATAGCTATCTTATATTGAATTTTATGTATTCTGTTTTTTTTCAAAGCAGCTTGGTAAATGTTATAAAGTGATATTGAGAGAGAGTAACATTTTATTTAAGAAAAACAAATAATGTATGAGATATAAAAATGTATTTTTAACAAATTGATGGTCCATACCTCTTTATGTCACATTTATGTATCCATATTAATTTCAATCGAATTTAATGTTGACCAATACATAGTGAATACATGCTATGCCACTTATACTTGCCAGGCATTGCTACCATTAAATATGCCAGTATCAAAAATTAATTTCGATCGAAATTAATGAGCATGATAATCATGAATTTCTGGAGTCAACTGCTTATTTTTATGCATGGTGCCTTGCCAACATTAATTTCGATCAAAATTACTTTTGATACTGGCATATTGCATGGTGTCTATTCCTGGAAAGTGTAAGTGGCATAGTGTGTATTCATTACGTATTGGTCAACATTAATTTCAATAGAATTTAATATTGACATTTTCATATTGAACCCAAACCAGCAAACGACCCGAAAAATTCTTCATAAAACTGCTCATTAATTTCTATTGAAATTAGAGAGCACCATATACATATTGAATGGTAGTTATATCTGGTGTGTGTAAGTTGTAAAGCTTGTGTTCAATGTTTATTGGTCAACATTAATTTTGATTGAAATTAATATTAATGTGTAAATGATATTTACATGCTCAATATGCATTGTAATGTGTTTACTTAAGAATAGAGTGCCCTACTTTTTATCTTACATAAAAATGCTTGGTGGCATGTCAAATTCAATTTTTATTAAAATTAATGTTGACATGTTACCATGCATAACAGTAAGCAACTTACTGAATAAATTGATGATAATCATGAACCTTAATTTCGATCGAAATTAATGTTGCCAAGTGCAGATTGAAAAAAAGCTATGCCAGTTACACTAGCCAGGCATATCTACTATTTATTATGTATTGGTCAACATTAATTTTTATAGAAATTAATATGGATATGTAAATTTTATATTTACCCTCAACATGTATAGTAAATTTCAATACTTAAAAATACTTGCCGTCCTTTACATGTCATGCAAAAAAGCATTATATCATTTCAACATTAATTTTGATCAAAATTAATGTTGGCATGCCATTATGCATTGAAACAACTAACTGACTGAAAAAGTTCATGATCAAAATGCTCATTAATTTTGATCAAAATTAATGTTGACCAATACATATTGAATATAAGTAATCTCTGCTTACTCAGACCAGATATAACTACCATTCAATATGTATATGGTCAGACTTAATTTCAATTGAAATTAATGGGAAGTTTTATGAAGAATCTTCAGGGTTGTTTTCTGGCTTGGGTTCAATATGCAAATGTCAACATTAAATTCGATCGAAATTAATGTTGACCAATACATAATGAATACACACTATGCCACTTACACTTTCCAGGCATATATACATGCAATATGCCAGTATCAAAAGTAATTTCGATTGAAATTAATGTTGGCAAGGCACCATGCATAAAAATAAGCAGTTGACTCCAGAAATTCATGATTATCATGCTCATTAATTTTGATCAAAATTAATTTTTGATACTGGCATATTTAATGGTAGCTATGCCTGGCAAGTGTAAGTGGCATAGCATGTATTCATTATGTATTAGTCAACATTAATTTCGATCGAAATTAATATGGACATGGACTATGCATATAATTCCTATAAGTATAGGTAAGCTAAGCAGTTAGATAAACTGGTTTGATCAAGTACACCATATAAAAATTGATTTTTTAATGCCTTGGTTAATTTTGATCAAAATTAATTTTAAGCCATGCATGTTGAATTTTATCTATGTCTGTGTAGTCCATGTGAAATGGCTTGTATTCAATATGCAGGGGTCTATATTAATTTCGATCAAAATTATGAGGTTCATTGCCTCATAAATTTGTTGGTTTCTGTCAGTGATTCATGCATGGTGCCATATGATACTTGTTGATTCCTATCAAAATTAATTTCAACACCAATATATTGAATACAAACCATGGCACTTACAGTACTTGGTCATAGCTAAAATTCAATATGCTAGTCTCAAAATTAATTTCAATAGAAATTAATCAGGATCCATGAAGTTTATCAATAGTGTATGAGTTAAGTTTCAAGTCATATGTTTCATCATTTTCTTGCACCCATTTCTAGGTTATCTCAACAATTTTTTTCAAGTTTTATTATATTAATCAAAACTGTGGTAAGTTCTGAAAAATTAGCTAATCCAAATCTCAAATTGAATATTAATATTTTAATAATTTTGAATGTTGCTTAAGGTATTTCATTGGGTGATTCATAATAATATTTTATCAACTTAGTAGTCCTATAACTTTTGAAAAGTAACAATATTGGTATAGTTAGGGACAACAATGCAATATCTTGTGCAGACTAAGATATATTGCAAAATAAAACTATTCAATTTTTTTTCCCTTAGTTGTATCCAAGTTTATCAAAGGTTTGGTCACAGTGCCCACACCCTAGCCTGACACTCCTCCTGTCACTTAAAAAACAAATTCTTATCTTAAATTCTAATGTTACCAATTTTATATTTATAATTCATTTCTTGTTTGATGAGGCATATCAGTATATATGTGAATCTCGCATTGTCATCTGAAAGTAAATTTAACAAATATTCATAAAGGATTATCCTTTTTTTTCATATAATATACTAATTAAGTGTATCTCCATTGTTTAGGAGTAAATTCTAATTTAAAAAATTTTGTATTTACCCGTGGCAATTTGCATATGGGATATACATTTGTTATTATTTGTTTTTCACACTAAAAGTCCCCAAAGAATTACTAGTATTTTCTGTTAGCTACATCAAATTTTGCTTCAATATAAACAGATTGTGATTTAGCATGTTACTCAGTTTACCCCACTATGAATAATACATGTTAAAAAAAGCTCAAATAATATAAAATCCCCCTCTTTATGTTTTCTGTTTCTTTCATCCTCACTTTAATTTTAATCTTATTCAATTTTTTATCATATTAAATTATCAACTTCAATTTTCTAGAATAGAGTTTCTTATAATTATTCATCATATTACATCATAATTTTTTGATATCAAATACTTTTTTTTAATATTCATTAATCAATATGTCTAGTATACAAAATCCTACACCTCCACTTTGTATGTATATCATGTTCCTCTCTCTTAATTTATATATTTCACTTATGTTCTATATCTTTTTTTTTCAAAAATTTGATTTTCCAGCACCCAAATGTGTTTCATCCCACTCTCTGATTGATACTCGCTTTGAAGCTTTTGAGCTTGCACCATGTCTGCCACATGGCATGGCACCTAACCCTCCTGTACTTAGCAATGAGAGGCAGGAAATAACAAGAGTTCAGTATCGCAATTTACTTGAATTGGCTAGAGATAAAACAGAAGAGCTTGTCAAGATCCTTAACAATAATCCTTCTCCTTCATATTTATCTAAGCCTTGTAATGACTTACTCCAATATGTGAAAAGCCTTGAAAAATGTATGTTCATCACCTTTTTTGTCTCCTTTTAAATTAGTAGATAAGATTATTAATATATTTTTTTCTTCATATATATTTGTAGCATATGAGGAGGGTATGATTCCTCCTGATGAAGTCATTGTCATTAAGGATGATGATGAGACAGATGAACCATCAGCTTCAACTCATGCTTCAACTTCTAAGGAAAATCTTGAAACACCTGTTATCCGCTCCAAGAAAAAGAGATTATCCCAAGGCTCCTCTTTTGTTCGACGTATTAAACCGGCTTCTGCTAATGAATTTTCTGATGTATCAAATAATAAATCTCAAAAAAAAAGCAAAGGTTTTGATAATGAGTATATTCTTGTTTCATTTTTTTTATTGTTATTCTTTTATCTTTAAAATTCTATCATATATCTCTTTTATTGCTTACATATTGTACTTTTTATCTTTCTTTTGATATTTTGTACCAGAAACTCACCTGCTGTAGATTGTTCCATCCATAAACGCCCTCTCCCTGATGAAGATGATGAAAAGATCAATGAAAATAGCAATGATCAACTGTCAGAATATGAAGCTATGCTTGTTCATCAAAAAAAGCAAAGTTTAAAATCTTCTTCAAGACATGTTGATATGTTTGATAAAGATGATGATTCAAACAGCTCATCACCAAATTCCTTCATTTCTAAGAAGCAATACCCATCACCTCCTAAATTACCTACTTTGACCTCTTTGAAAGCTTCTCTACCAATGAAATCAACTCCAATCAAGATATCGAAAAAACCTCTAACTTATTCACCCTCAGTTCTAAAAGAATATGATTTGCAGGAGGAATTCTGTAAAATTTATAATTTTTATAAAGGTAGAATCAGCACGGCAAAGGTCCTCAGGTTGTGGTTGGAAATTGTTACTCTCCTCGAATTACGCTCTTCTACTTCTTCCCAAGAACCCATGTCAAATATTCCAATGTTTACTTTTCATTGGGAAAAATCTTGTGGAGAAGATTGGCTTTCAAAACTTACTGAGTTATGTAAGTTACCATAATTTTTAGTCTTGACTTTTGTTCTTTTACTTATTTTTTTTTTCCTTTTGTAGCAAATATTTTTTTAGAGATTGATAGCTCACAGCTATGGGTACTCGATAATATTGATTTCAAAAAAATGGAAGATTTATGTGATCCTGATGGTTTAAATACTGAAATTCTTTCCTCAACAAAGAAAACGGATCACCCTGAATCCAATCTTATCCGAATGCTCATGAGATTAATGATCCCAAGTGACCACTGCCGTTCTTCATGGGTATCTCTTATATCATCTTCACTTTATCTGACCGCACATGAATTCAGCCAGCTTCCATCACATCAAAACATTAACTCAGATTGTCCAATTGAACGTGGTCTTCAGCTTCTAGCTCACCTTTCAAATCTGAAGAGTCCGATTTCTGATGGCTTAGAAGTTGGTCCCACTGCACTTCAAACCCGTGATATATCAATGTCAACTCTTCTTCAAATCAGCAATATTATCATTGATATTATTATGTCAATTATCATTCTTAAATCAAAATATTGTGCTGCAACAATATCAAGTGGCAAGACTAGTGAAGCTCAACAATCAAGTGAGAAAAACAAAAATACTGAACTGACTATAATGAGAGAGAAACAAAAGGCTGCACTAAACAAAATAAATTCTGAATACTCCCACCACCGATATCAATCTTTCACATTCTATATAATCAATGGTGTCTGTGGTTTATTTCTGAGCTCTCAAGATCATAGATTGGCTTCAGCAGCTGATTGCTTGGAGGTAATATCAGAAGTTAAGTTTCTTAATTTACATGAAAAAAAATCATTTGATGGAAGAAATAATTTGGAAAAATTTAAATAACTATATTTTAACATTAATAAAACCTTTTATAGGTAAGTGTGATCCATTTCCTTTAAAATTTGATACCCCAAGTCCTCCGGGAATCGCTAGGGCTATTTCTGCAGATTTTCTTAATCACTGGAGCTCCATTCAGCCAGTATCACCTTTTTTTGCTAAACATAGCCTTTCAATATATTAATATTCCAACATGCAAATAGATAAAGTTCTGTCTATATGATATATCTTGTATAATTCAAGTTATTTTCCTTCAAATACGTCAAAAATGTGACCATCTTTGAAATTTATTAAGTAACCTTTGACATGATTTTCTAAATTAATTATTAAAAAAAAATTTTGTAAGTCCAGCAATAACAAAGATTTTAAAATCTACTTATATGACTTCAAATACTTGTATTAAATTCTTAAATATTTTATTGTTTATATAAAAATATGATAACTGCTCTAGTTTTGTTACTTTACCTTTAATATTATATAATCTATTAATTATTACAAATCTTTTCGTTGATTGTAACATTTTTAATCAGAAGTAGAACAATTTAAATAATTAAATGAGTACATTCTTAAAAAAATACAATTTAATCTATTATTGATTCAAAATTCTTTCTTCAACTCTTTATTATTAACTTTTTTATTAATAAGCCTGTTTGACCTAAAATACTATACAGTTAATTTGGTAGCATTAAAAGCACATTTTTATGGCTAATATATTTCAAATTCTTTATTATAGTTTTTTTTATTTTAGAACCTTTGCTACCAATTTAATAAAAATGACATTTAAAGATTTCACAACTTATATATTTCCTCAAAAGTAAATCAAATTTTCTTATAATATTATGAAAAAAAA
Source organism: Hemileia vastatrix (assembly GCA_030280995.1). Classification (NCBI taxonomy): domain Eukaryota; kingdom Fungi; phylum Basidiomycota; class Pucciniomycetes; order Pucciniales; family Zaghouaniaceae; genus Hemileia; species Hemileia vastatrix. The sequence goes on along the minus strand of JASXTE010000004.1, from coordinate 16,524,694 downwards.
TTATTTTATTTCACAAATAAAAAAAATAGATAATACTATAATTATCAAAACTGAAAATGTTACAGCTACTCCCAGTATTTATCATGTTTAGATTTGCATTAAGTTGTGTATATATAATATAAATTTTTAATATTTATATATCTAGATTTTTTAGATTTGTCTTAACATTAGATAAATAATACTTTGCTGATTCTATTTCTTCCTCTATTAAGTCATCTCTTTTCAAAAAAACTCTCAAAGCACTAATCAAATATTCTAACCTAAATTTTTCTTTTTTAATTTCCAAGTATTCTGAAATATCAATATCAAAAACATTAAGCTTTTCTATAGCATGAAAAAGTCTAGTGCTGATTTGAATAGAAGAACCTATCCTAGTGAAGCCAGGAATTTCATGACATCTTGAGGTAAAATGCCTTAGTTGATTGGCAGGCCATAATGTCACTGTTATTCCATTAGTTGCTTCAAAGTTGATTTTACTTTGAATTTCGGGAAACATAAGTTCTCCACCTACTTGTCGTGGTTGGGTCTTATCATACTTCATATGAATGGTGTTTTTTTCTGTATCTTTAGGAAAAAATATTCCTAAAGTATACTCACTTGCATCCTTATCGAGATGAACCTCATTAGAGAACCCATTACCATTCCCTCCAGATGTCCAAGTTAAATTACTAGCAAACGGTACACCCTCTTCTTCACTAGAAACTTTTGAAAATCCAGGAATACCAAGTTTTGCGCAAAGATTAGTTGCCTCATTGTACTTTACATATGATATTTTTTTAAAAAAATATTCAAAGTACATTGCAATCCTCTTCATTCGTTTTTTATATTCATCCGTTTTTACAATATCATCAGTGTATTCATCTGCAAGGAAAAGCATTCAAAAATTCAGTATTTAAATTAAAAAAAGTGATACTTACAAATATGTAAAGATTTCTTTCTATCTAAAATAAAGCCACCACCAAACATTTTTCCAAAACCACCAGCTCTTTGATGATAACCATTATTTTTAATTTCATGTTCGCAGTAAGAAAGATCCTTAATGCATTGCACCGTAGCTTCTAACATATCTAGTTCTTTGAGCTCATGAATTTCAAAAGTCTGCACAAGAACATTAGGTATTAAGACACCTTTTGGTTTATAAATACTACATCCAGGAAAAAAATTGTAATAATTATTGCAATCTGTCATATTATTTGCATAAGATCGTGCATAGAAATGTGGCTTCTTCCCGTTTGTATCCATTCCAAGAGCGTTTACAAGTTTCATTCCAGTAGCAATGTCTTTCGCCCACCTATTGTTAGAGTTCTTCCCTGGCCGTTTTTTTTTTCAAATCGTTACTCATCGATGGTTCAATCCTAAGAGAATTCAATTTTGATTTAAAATAGAAAAAAATCAAAAATTAGAAAATAGTAACATAATTTCAATTATCAGTCAATGATACCTTTAACTTTATCATATCTTCAATATTAGAAATACAAAAGTTAGCATATCTACATATTAGTAAATTTATATACTTTTTCTTTATTTCAAATATTAAGAAAGCGTTTCAAAGGTATACTTTATTAATTTATACATATATAGAGTATAGCTTTATCCTGTATGCATTCAGCAAGTACGAGATTTGGCTCTACACTTAATATTAAAAATATAATGAAAGTTTAACTCCAATACACTAGTAATATTAAAAAATTTACGGAATTATGATATCCACATATATAAAATGAAAAATCTTGCTCTGATAAATATATTGACTTAGAAAGTTATACTTCAATAAATTATTAATTTTTAAATTGTAGCATTGTCCTGTATGCTTTCAGCAAGTACGAGACTTTGAAACAACTTAAAAATCAATAAATTAAAGGTAAAGTAAAAACAATCTAATTACTATTATGAAAAGCAAAACATTATCCTGTATGCTTTCAGCAAGTACGAGATGATGTTTTACTTTTCATATTAATAATATAATGGTTGAGAAAGTATTAAAGAAATATAGAAAAATGATAAGCAAAACATGAACTTACATGTCTATAAAATCTTCTTCCATTTGTAGCTGATTGATCAAAATTAATTATAAATTTTATTTTATAATCACTTTTTTAAAAAATAAATGGTTAGATAAATAAATTGAACATTTTTGATAAGGAATAAAGAAAAGTAAATTGACAAACAAATAAAAAAACTTTAAGTTAACTGAAAAAGAATTATTTTATAATGAATTGAAAGGGTACAGTAAAAGATACCATAAAAATAAATTCAAAATTAGAATCATTAGATTAACTTGTCAAAAGTGTAAAAAAGTGTAACAAACCAAAATGATATGAAATGCAATAGCAAGAAAAATTTGCTTACCGGTAATCAGATAAGGTCAAGAAAATAGTACCAATAATTCAAAATGATAAAGCAAAAATATGATTGATAATTTTTGAAAAAGGTAAGTGAGAAAGAGAAAGGAAAAATAAATTGGGTGGCAAACAGATGTATATATCATGAATTTTCACTGATCACATTTTCAAAAAAATGCAGCTCTCCAAGTCATATGATAAACTTCATCTAAATTCCAAGAATGATGTTGCCAAGGCACTGTACACAGCATGATCATTTTTTCCTATGCATATACTAATTCCAGCTAGAATTTACTTGGCTGCATGTTGTACAGATGCACATTTGTGGAACACTGAATTTCACATCTAAAAAAAATTGACGCCACATAATTCTAGCTACCATGTTTCACGTAGCTAAAAAACATACACTCATCACATTTAAATTTACATTGCGCCAAAATTAATTCATTTTTGAATTTTTTTAAAGGAAACTATAATGTGCACCACCTATTTCTAAAATATGAACCTCCGCACCATATTAAATTGGGAGACTTTTAATTATGCAATTTTTTTGCCGTGACCTTTTTCCTGATCTTACTTGGTTCAAAATATTGAAACATGGCCAATGTTGATGAAAGAAACATTTGATTTTGTTTCTATGTGTAACAATGGAAGGCTGTTTCTTACTGGCTGAAGAGTGTTGTATATTTTATTTGAACAAATTTTTATTTTTTTATGTATTTTATTTAAAAAATTTACTTTTTATTGCAGCCAGATTTATACTGGCTGCTTTTTAGAAACCTTAATTTATGACCCAAGCCTTTGAAATTGGCTTGGGTCCCTTACATTGCAATTTAGTACTTCCAGCCAGGTTTCCCCTGGCTGGAAGTGTCTCTTTCAAGAAATTGAAGTCGCTAAAAGCGACTTCGATTGCTTGCTGTAATGTTTGCCACCCTCCCAGCTAATTTACTAGGCTGGGAGGTGGCCAAAGCAGTGTGCAACGCGCGTTGCTGCTGCAAGTAACGCGCGTTGCACAATTGCTACCATATTTCATGCAGCTGATATCAAGTCATCTGCATGAGATATGTGCAGCATGTGCAATGCGCGCTGCATGCAGCAGAAACACGCGTTGCATGCAGCAGCAATGCGCATTACTTGCAGCAGCGATGCGTGTTGCATGTGCTGCATGCAGTGCATTGCACAGCCAGTTTTTTTCTGGCTGTGCAATGCACACAGAGAAACCAAAGTCCCTGCAAGGGACTTTGGTCTCTAAAATGGAAGCGACTTTCCCTACCAGGTGCAATCTGGTGGGAAAGTGAGAGAAATGTTAGACCAAAGTTGTTTGAAAGCAACTTCAGTCTTAAAAACATTAAAAATCATAAAAAAAAATGAGAAATGTAGAAAAAAAAAATTAAAAATTAAAATGTGAGTATAAGAAAAAAAATAAGTTCTAGTGATACCAAAAATCCAAGCCAATTTCATTTGGCTTGGTTATTTAATAATTATTTTTTAATACATTAAATTTAAAATTCAAACACCATAAAATATATGAATTTTTTTTATATGAATATTATAAATTTAATCTACCTCTTTCTCATAATTATATTTATAATTTTGTTTTTTTAATTTTTGACATTTAAGTTTATTTTTTGGAAATACAAAATTAAATTTTCAACTAAATTTTTTAGTAAGGTAAAATAAATTATAAATTTGACATTTTGTAATTGAATAATGAAAAAAATTTTAAATTTATTTAAAAAATATTTTTGTTAGAAGAATACAAATATTTTAAGGGTAGAAATATGTTGCAAATTGTAAGTAAAAAAAATTATATTTTTTTTTGTGAGGGGTTATTTCTATTTTTAAAAATATTTTTCAAAAACATTCATTAAATACTGAATTAAATTACTTTGAAACTCAAATTTTTTGTAAAATAATTAAAAATGAAATAATAATATTGTTTTATTTGATATAAAATTTGAATTGGTAATATTAATGTCTCTTTAAGTAAATTTGAAAATCATTTAAAAAGACCATGTTGATAAGTACTTCATTTTTGATATACAATGGTTATATATATATCTTATATATATTTCTTGAGTGTTATTTTTATATACATTCAATAAAATTTGTAATATAAAATGCCATTTAATAATTAATTAATGTTCAACTTAGTTATAACAACTTCATATTTAATACCAGCCACTAGTATTTACTTTTTAATTTAAAAGTCCAATATAATATGAGAGTATCCTTATTTTGTCTGTATGTAATGAACAACAATAACAGACCATAAATGAGTGGGTAATTAATTACAATAAATAGTTGAAGAATAACCTATAAGAAATGATAAGTTTATCAAAAAGAGTACACTAAAAAATATACTTTTGAATTTTTTTTGATATAATTTGGGTAGTTAAATGAAAATTTAAATTATCAGACATCAAAATGGATAAAATCTAAAAGTAGTGTTTATATAATAAGCCTCATATAAAAAAAGGATAAAAAATCTACTATGTAACTAAATTATTAAATATTAAGGTATTATTAAAATTATTGAAAAACTTATTTTACAGTTATAATGAAATCTAAATGTGAAAATAATGGTGGGATAATAGTAAGACTATGTTGAAACACTTTAATTTATACATACTTTCAACTATGTTCAGATAAAAAAATTGTTAAAATTGTATAATAACATCTAGTTAATAGTGATGCAATTTTATTTAGATCAAGAATAAATTTTTCTGAGGAAAAACTAATTAAATTGAGATATGGCCATCTCCTTTCAAGAGATAGAATAATAATAAAAATTTAAAAAATTATAATAAGTATTCTTAATCACCATTTTTGAAAAGTCTCTAGTAAAATTCATTATAATATATCATTCATTGATTACATTATATGGAGTTTCATCTTGAAGTAGTGATGTGCAGCTTTGAACTTATGTTATGAAAAACAAAAAAGTTAAAAAATATATAGTTATACTAATGAAAAAGCCAAAAATAAAAATACTATTATAAATTAAAAAAATAAAACTACATAAATTTTATTCTGCTCTAATGATGGAAGGGTACTATGTATGAATTTCCACATGTTAAATCCAAACCTGCTTTAAGGCTAGTTTACAGGTAGAGCTATTAAGTTTCCTTAAATTCTAAAAATAACTTATGCATTTTACTAATTATTTTTTTCTTGTTTTCTTTCCAAAGTTGTTAGAGTTGCTTAATTAATACTGTTATCTTGTATGTAAGATATATAATTTTTTTTGAATACATGATTTATTGTTTCAAAAATTATATTATAAATTTAAGTCATTTATTTCATTTTCTAAAGCTTCATTGTCAAAGACACAACTCCATTTTCTATTACTTAACAAATATATAAAATGTGATAGTAAAATTTGAGGAATTTTCTTTTTGAGAGGGTCAAAATATATTGTGAAGATTTTTATCTAGAAATTCTTGTACTCTAAAACCAAATAATTTTCTCCCTTAAGTAAGCCATTTCAAAAATATGAGAATATAAACAAGAATATTAACTTATCTTATTTTTATTTTCTTTACTGAAAGTTTTAGTTCAATCCCTTTTTTTATATGACATTAGTATAAAAACATGGTTAAATGCTACTATATAATTAATTTTTATTATATATATATATATATATATATATATGAAATATTTAGAACGTCATCCTTTTTTATTTACTTGAATAAATGGCTCAATTATAATACCCAACACTTATTAATGTTTCCCAAACTCAATAACAAATTTCTCATATGAAATATTAGCTTCTAATATAAGAAGTTTATCTATAGATGATATTCAACATGTGATTTTACTTTTTAGATTCAGCTAAAATTAAACAAAAGGAGAAATCATGCATATGTGTATAAATGGTAACCATATGTTACTTAGAGGATTGTGAAATTCACTCATCAGAATGGTTTAAGTATTAAAATAAATTGAGGTCATTATTTTCTAGTATTTGAAACTAATTAGGAAATTATTCTAAAAATATATTTTAATGTGTATCATGTTTAAAAAGTTGGAAATATGATTTTTGAAAATTGTGAGTTTCTTATGAGATACCAAGCTTTAGTTTACATTACTTCAAGTAGAATAGAATTTTAGTATTAGAAATTGAAAGCAATGTACCATTATCAGATTTTAACTGTGTTCTACTTATAGAATGATTACATAACATTAAACATTATTTAAATCAAAAAGGTTTAAAAGATATTTAGAATTTTACCAAATTCCACCATTTATTAATCTTTGATTTGAAAACAAACTATGATGTACACTCACTAGAAATAAGCAATCCCAATTTTAACATAATTTATCAATCCAAAAATAATGAGTCAATTAACATGAAAATATATATTATTTCAAAACCAATTCTCTAGATTTAAAATATGATGCTTTAATGAAAAATTATTACAAAACTTTAATGCAATGAAGTCTCTTAAAAAATTCAAAAATAGAATATCAAAACAAGTAATTTCTGCAAAAAAAACTACTAACTATTGTAGATAAAGCATAAAAATAAGTCATATTTTTTAAAAAAATGATCTAAAAATATTTATTTTTGTTAAAAAAATCAAAACATTGTTAAGTTTGCTTGTTATAATAATGTTAAAATCCACTAAACATTATCTAAAGGTGGTAAAATATGTTAAAAATAAGTTGAATTTTATGAGATAAAAATCAACAATTTTGTATCATTTCCTGTTGTGCTATGACTTTATTCCACCCTTTTTTTCTGATTCTTCCAGTATTACTTTGCTATGATCACTAGTTTTCAAGTTAAAATTTACAAATGTTCATTATACTTGATAATATGAAAAATAACTCAAACTTTTATAACTACAAAATAAGATTTTGTAACTCCTTCTTTCAATCAATATTTGAAGAAATTTTTAGTTTATTTGAGTAATGATTTTAAGAATAACAAAAAATTTGAAATTCACAAGGAATTATTTCCAGAGACTATAATTATTTACTTGTGTAATGCATGAGCTACTTATCAATGATGTAAAACATCAGAAAAGTAAGTTATAGTTATAAATCTACAGATTATACTGTTTCTGGTATATATATCTTCAATAAATCTTTTAAACTTATCTTAGCCTACATACCACACAATAGAAAATCATTATATTAAAAAAGGAAAAAATTCTATGATAATATCATAAAGAATGATAACCATGGATTAATATTCCATAAAAATGGTTAATAATATTTTAAGAGAACCTAAATCAGTATTCTTTCATCAAAATATATCCTTTTTGTCTTTGTAATTTATTCCAAACAAATTTTTTGAAAGTTGAATCTATATATCTAATGCCAAAACCACTATTAAGTTCCCTCTTAGACTTTTTAAGAAATTATATATATATATATATGTATATATATATATTATTTATAAAAAATTGAAATAAAGAATAAAAACATAATTTTATTTACCTTTAATTATTTAAATATAGAGTATTTTCAGAATGCATTGTGGTTACTTGTGAAGGTTAGAAGATTTGAAGTTGGATTTATGAGTTTTTAGAAGGGCAAATATTGTAAAATTCTTTCATAAATATTTATTTCATAGTTTCAAATGTTGAAATCTACAAACTAATGGGATTTAAAATTATATTGAGATTTAAAATCTGTTTTCTACTCAAGTAAAATAAAATAAAATGATGATATCAAAATTGAAATTAAGTTTAAACTTTTGATATGCTCTATCTTCAATTTTATTGATAGTGCATCAAAAATTTAATAATATTTTTTTCCTTCATCACTTTTTACATAAAAGATAGTTTTATCATTTTATGAATTAAAGATTGCTTATATAAATTTAACATCTATGTCAACTGTTTATGACTATTAATCTATATAATAAATTTTTTAGAAGAAAAAATAACATCAGTATATACTGACTTTGAAATTATTCAATTTAAAATAGTTTACAGGTAGATAATGAAGGGTGATTTCATTTTTGAATATGAACTATAGAAGTCTTATTTTATCAATTTTAATTCTTTTTGAGCTCAAATGTATCCACCGCAACTTAAGTAAGAATAAAAATTATTTTTATTGAAATTTACATGAGAAAGTATGCCTATTATTCAAAATCAAACTTGCTCTAATGGTGTTTTTCAATCATTATTTCCATTCATAACAATAAAAAACATTTCAATTTGCTGATGTTTTAGTTTTTGATATCCCCAAGTTTATATCTCAGGTGTACTATTCACAAAATTATTAAAAATATAATTTTCGAAATACATGATAAACTTGAAAGTGAGGGGGCATTAAATTTTTAAAAATGAATTCTAAATTCAGGATGGATAGTATTTTTTCTATTTTCACAAATGAACAATTTTTTGTTTCAATTAATCCAGAAAGAAAATTTTGTTGTAAGCATATTATATTATATTTATTATGATTTTAAATACTATATTTTCAAGATTTGTGTTTAATATTTCCTGTGAAAGTTAATGTTAATGTGAATTTAAAGTAAGCTTGAAGAAATTTAATCAATAGGCATATTGGATATTTAAAATAATATTTTGCTCCAATCTTGAATCATCCTGGGCTAAAAAATATCCCAAATAAGGTTTTTGTGGGTCAATTTGGATTTAAGTAGGATTAAGTGAGGTTTAATAAAGGACAGATAAAAGGCTAAATTCATTACTAGTGACTTTTTTCTCAAAATAGTTATAAAATATGTATCATTCTGGAATCAAGCTTCAATAAAGTTGAATTGAAACAGAGATAATTTCTAGCAGCACAACACCATATTTACAAAGGTGTAAAATACCTCAAATATTACTCATAATATAGGAAGGCAAGGAATCTACAAAATTCACATTTCAAACGAGGATTTATATTTTGAATTTGAAATTGAGAAATGGAATATTATTTCCCAATTTAAATATCTATTAGTCATTTTACCAAAAGTTTTCAGTAATCAGATTGAATTTTGATGGTATTTTGTTGTAGATTAATCATTTTGATGAGCCATTTACTCAAAATTACTGGTTTCGTTTCTAATATTCCATGTGAAATTCATTACGAATCTTTTTTAAAGTGAATAGTTGACATATTGGATATGCAAAAGCTTATGTTAGATCAAAGTGAGATCAAAGGGAGTTCAACTGATGATCAAATTAGGATTTTACAAGATCAAATGGTGATCAATGTAGGTTCATCTTGAGCTCAATTTGTGACAAATCTCTGACTAAATGTAAGGCCAAACAATTTCCTACATGGTGATGATGTGTGCATAATTCAAGCATAGATTTGTGGCTCAACGGAGTTCAAGCAAGGGGTATTGCTAGCAATACCCCCCCATTTTTTCTGTGGTGACTGCTATGGAATCCACAACTTTAGATTATGATGAAAAAATCCCTTACCTGACACTGAACAAAATGTTTTCACTTAATGCAGATTTTTCCAACTACAAAGGGGCTGGATTTTTTAATTGCAGCAAAAAAGGACACTGGCAATCACAATGACCAATATTAAAAAACCCATCAAAACTTCAAACACAAGGCGTATCATATATCAACCTCTATTTTAACTCACTAAGAAATTGTGTTTCTTCAACAAAACCTCATAATAAGTCACCTATGGATAGTCACCAACCTATCTATCCAAAACAAAAAGGAAAATCACATTTTGTTGAAATTATTGATACCAACATTTCCAATACAAGTCCTCTCCCAAGAGCAATGAAATTTGGCACTACTCAATGGACATTGGATGGTGCAACTGCCTTACTTGATACTGGAGCTTCCAAACATGTAGGCAGAAACTGGAGTCTTTATGTTTGGTTAACAGAACTGACATTCCCTATACCTCTTCTTGTTTCAACTAAATGTTCTGAAAGTAACTACTTGACAGGAATATGTGCAATTTTCATACATGGAATAGATGATAATTTTTTAATTCTATGAGTTTTTTTTGTCCTAACACAACAGGAACACTAATATCAGTAGCATCACTTATTTGGCAAGGCATGATATCTCAATTTGATACACAACAAAATATTGAAATCTTAAATAAGAAAAAGTTTCTTTTTAATGGATTATTTACAAATAAAAGCTCTTGGAAATTTTATGTAGTTACAATTGATAGTGATGTGTCATGTAATGCAATATCTATTGTCCCACCTTACCAATCAGTGCCCACCGCACAAGTACCCATTTCTCTTGACATGCCTATAGGTCCTAATTCTGGGAAAATTTCTAGGAACAATCCTGTTTTTATTCATTGGCACAGATTATTAGGACATGTTAGCATGCAAGTTATACATTTTCTTTTTAATCATAAAGCAGCAGATGGCTTACCAGAAAAACTTCCACCTGGGGATGTGCAATGTTACAAATGCAGAATTTCAAAAAGTGTAAATTCCTCAACACTGAAAAGTACTGAAAGGGCTCCAGAACCAACAGAAATCATTGTCTACAATGTGATGGGACCATTTGAAACAAAACCTTTGATGATGGACTGTGTTTTGTTTCTTTTAGAGATGTAGCCACCTCTTAAAATGTATGCAAGCTGCTTTCATCTACATCACAAGTAGCTTACACATTTGTCATATATCAAGTGAAAATGGAATGTTTAACAGGTAAAAAAATGAAAATATTGTGCTCAGATAACAGGAAAGAGTATGTAAATCATAAAATACAAAATTATTTGACTAAATCTGGAATAAAATAGGAACATGCTATGCCATATCATCATCAACAGAATGAAACGACTGAACATTTGAATAGAAATATTGAAGATATAGAATGTAAAATACTGTTTGACAGAAAACTCAAAAAAAATTTCTGGGGTGCTGCATTTCTATGGGCTGTTTACCTTAATTATTAATTACCTAACAAAATGAACAATACAATTACACCTTTTCAATCTCTCTTTGGAAAAAACTGCAATCTGAGCATGATACATATTTTTTGGCAAATTTTCTTTTGTGCATATACACAAAGAAGCACAATCAAAACTTGATCAAAGAGCTTTCAAATGTAAAGTAATTGGTTTTTTAGAAGGGGGTAAAGGTTGTCTTTTTGTCACCGGACAACCTACGCACAAGGTCAAGGGTGTTCCTGGAAAGTGAGATGGAGGGAGGAGTTTATAAACTTCTTTGAAGCACAGAGGAAATGTTCATGGAAGTGATTCGAAGATGACTCAAAGGAAGATCTACTGCTTCAAGATATGTTCGATAAGAATTCTAATATAAATTAAAGGTATTATTAATGTTACTAAGATCTCACAAAGGGTTGGAAACTCAATAATCAAAGATTTAAGATTTAGAAATGATTACTGAGAAAAATAAGGAAATGTACAATAATAATAATTTAACCTGAAGCTTTACCACTATTAACTATATATACATTTTATAATTTAATTCTAAAGAAATATTGAACCAATATCCAACCCCTTTTATATCCATTACTCCTCCTCGCATTGACCTCATATCCATCCATCATTCCACACACCACAGAAGATCAAAAATACACCTGTTACACCTGGACCCTCCTCACTAACATCTATTAACCCTTTAATCCTCCACTAACCATCCTGTCCATGCTCACTATCCCTGTTAATAACCCACAGATACTTAATTAACCTTTTGAGGAATATTACATTAGCTATTGCGCTGTGCGTCACTTATAGAAGAAAAGACTAAACACACCATTGAGAGATTGACTAATTTAGATTTAAAGTTTAGATTAGTGCGGTTGAATAGTGAGTACACAAAGGAAAGTCCCAGTTGCTATGTAGAATCGTTTTCTGCGCTTCAAGTATGGATTTAGACCTCTGTATTATTGATTTAATGAGCTGCTTTTGCCTCGAGTGTCACGTGGCGCATGACAGATTCCCGGGTTTAAAACGCAAGCCTTGTTGAGTGTGAGACGTATTCTTCCCACACTACTTTCTCTGACTCCTTCATTTATTAATTATTATTTTTTCTTGTATTATGTCAAACTGCCCTACTCCAACTCCCACGCCTCCACACCCCAAAGCAGATGGTGGAATCGTTACATGGCAATATTCCCAAGAATGCACAGCCTGTGAATTGATGGAGTATTTTTGCGTCAAAAGAACGGCCACACGAGGTCCTTGCCAGAAATGCGAGTTTTGCTGCTGGAGACGGGTGACATGTGATGCTCTCTCAAAAAATGAGGACATCGAGCAAAGATTTACCAAGACTAAGTACTGGGTAATCCCAAAGACCAAAGAGGTGGTCAAAGACATTTGGGACGTGTCAGTAGGGGACAATTTTTTGGTAGAAGAAGTTGAGGAAGAGGTCAAGGATACCATGGCGACTTGGGTAACCCAGGCCACAGGTAGAAAACAAGGGGTGGAAGAGGAGGTGGATGAACTGGTTGAAGACGATGAGGATGAAGTTCCCATCTCAAACCAGACTCCAAAGAAGTGGAAGATGATCATCAAAGATGATGAAGAGGAGAAGGAAGTGACAGTAGAGGTCACCCCGAGGCTATTCTAAGAGCCTGACCTAGTTTTTGAAGTAAGTCTGCCTTTTCTTGTTTCAAGATTCTGTAACTGATGAATGTATGTTTTTTAGAATTCAGATGTCATCGCTGAAGCTCCAATTGTGGAAGCTGTGTCATCACTGCCAATTGAGGCAAGTCAACTGGCCGTTTATTTGAGAGAGGATAACAAGGAAACCCTTGACCAGGTAGGGTTGACGAGCTCGATTCATGGATAATTTAAGTGATGAGATCTACAAGATTGTTGATGCCGCCTCCTTCAATGTGGCAGAAGAATTACTGGATATTGGAGAAGTGGTTCCGGTAAGAGAGGAGGAGGTGTTTGAAAAATGCAGGAAGGAAAAAAAGGTGGTATTGGAAAAAATGAAGAAATTGGTTTGGGAGAAAATACAGGAGAAAATTTGAAATGGAAAGAGAAAAAAGAAAGGAAGGAAAAAAGAAAAAATAGAAAGAAATTTGTGTATTTATTTTATTTATTTTATTTTGTTGTTTTAATTGAAATTTTAATATATATTTTATAAGATTTTAAAAAGAAAAGAAAAAGAAATAAAAAAAATATTTGAATAAATTTTTTGTTTTAAATTTTGAAAGAAGAAAAGAAAAAATATTTAACTGAGAAAATTTTAGTTTAAGTTTTGAAAGGGAAAAAAAAATATAGTTGATTGAAAAAATTTTGTTTTAAATGAAAATTTAATGAGAGAAAAATTTTTTATTTGTGAAAGTTTATTTATCTTAGTTTTGAGGAATTTTGGTTATTTGAAAAGAATGAAAAAAAATAGTTTTGAAAAAAGAATTTGAAAGAAGGAAGTAATTTGTTTGAAAAATTTTAAAAGAGAGATTTAAAGGTTGAAGTGAAGTTTGAGAAAGATTGCTATATTGAGTTCATGAAAAAATTTGATAGTTTGAAGAAAAAGAAATAAGGGAAAGGAGAAAAGAAAGAAAATTAAAGGAATTATTGATTTTTTTTAAATATTTTATTTTAATGAATTTTAAGACTTTATTTTTTTATTTTATTTTATTTTATTTTTTAATTTTAACTTTTTAATTTTATTTTAGTTTATTTTATTTTATTTTATTTAGTTTATTTATTCATTTTTTTTTTAAAAAAAAAGTTGAAAAGAGAAAACAGAGTAAGGATTTTTAGAAGAGAAAAAGTTTTAGAATTTTAAGAAAAGAAAAGAAAAGAGAAAGAAAAGAAAAAAGAGAAGATAAGATAAGAATAAAAGAGAGTTCTAAGGTTTTGGTTTTAAAGGATATTTAAGATGAAAAGATTTTAGGAGTTCAGGGGCGTTAGAAACATTGATGGCTGGTTCCCAGGATGTTTTGTCTGAGTCATCAAGGAGGCCTTCCCACTCCACGAGGTATTGAAGTTTTCCCTTGTGCATTCTTGAATCAAGGATATGTCTTACTTCCCACTCTAGATGGTCTTCTACTTCGACCGGTTCCGGAGGAGGTTGGTTCTTGCCCGGGTATGTTTCTCGAGCCAGTTCCAGGAGAGATACGTAAAAAACAGGGTGAATAGCCTGCCATTTAGGAGGTAGCTTGAGTTGAAATGCAGTTTTAGAGACTTCGGAGTCAATTTTGAATGGTCCCAAGCATTTTTCGGCTAGTTTCTTTGATGGTCGAGTTATTCAAATGTTTTGTGCGTTGAGCCATACTTTGTTGCCTGGTTTGAAGGAAGGAGCAGATTGTTGATGTTTGTCGGCTTGTTCCTTGTACCTTCAAATCGCTAATTCCAATTTTGATTTAAGTTCTTCTTGGAGTCGTGATATGGTTCAAAGATAATTTTACGCAGGATGACTAGTTCCTACATGGATAGAGTTGAATCAAGGATGTCTTCCATACACAGTCTTGAAGGGAGATTGTTGTGTGAAGAATGAGTTGAGTTATTATAAGAAAATTTGGCCAATGGTAAGCATGTGGTCAAATTTTCTTGTTGGTAACTGACATACATTTGAAGGTATTGTTCAAGGATTTGGTTTTCCCTTTCCGTTTGCCCATCGGTTTCAGGATGATAGGCCATGGAGAGATTCCTTGTGATATTGAGTTGTCAACACAATTGAGTCCAGAGTGTGGATACAAACAATGAGCCTCTATCTGAAATAATATCATTAGGTAAGCCATGTTTTGAAAATACATACTCTAGAAACAATTTTGAAAAATCTTCTGCTGTAGCAGTAGTAGTGTTTTTAATGAAAATAGACATTTTTGAAAATCTATCTACTATTACTAATATAGCATCAAAATTATTAGAAAGAGGAAGTTGAGAAATAAAATCCATCGATAAAGATTCCCAAGTTTTAGAGGGAATAGGAAGTGGTTGAAGCAACCCATGCTTCTGGTGAGGGGGAGCCTTATTCCTATTACATTCGTAAAAAGATCTTATATAGGCCTTGATTTCTCTGGTCATTCCTGGCCAGAAGAAATCCCTCACTATTAGCTGGAAGTTTTTATCAACCCCAAAATGACCAGCTAATGAAGAATCATGTTGATTGTTGAAAATCCATAATTTTATTTTATTGTTGTTGGGTATGACTACTCTACCTTTGAAAACTAATAGACCTGATTCACCACTAAATCTTTTGGCCCCTTGCTTTGAGAGTATTTTGTCTTTTAACCCTAAACAATAATTGTCCTTCGACTGAGCTTCAAGGATGTTGGATAGTGGATTTTGAAACAATTGAATTGTCATCAAATTAAGTTGATGAGTTGTTAACATTGATTTGTTGAAGATTTCTTTCACATTTGCTGGGTTCTTGTCAGCAAATGCGTCCCCCCGCTGTGGGTAAAAGTCGTCCTGACGTGACAGGATATCTGGGACAATACAGTTCTTACCTGGACAATAGGAAATAAAAAAAAGAAATTCAGACAGAAATTCAGCCCACCTGGCTTGACGCCTGGTTAACACTTTGGAAGACATAAAGTATTTCAAAGCATTATGGTAAGTTAGGATTTGGAAAGGACTATCTGGGTTGAGAAGAAAAGAGCCCCATTTTTTAAGACAATGAATAATAGCTAGAAGCTCTTTGTCATGAATTTCATAATTTAATTCTTCCGCAATGAGTTTGCGTGACTAAAAAGCAACAGGATAAAACAATTTTGTTTCAGGATTGAATTGAGAAATGACCCCTGCGATAGCATAATTGCTAGCATCTGTCTGGACCATTGTCGAAGCAGAAGGATCAAAGTGTTGAAGAATTGGATCTGTGGTAAACGCAGTCTTCAATGCTTTGAATTCCTTTTGTGTTGTAGAAATAAAAACAAAAAGGAATATCTTTTCTAAGAAGAGAAGTAATATTGGAAATAGTTTTAGAGTAATATTTAATAAATCTTCTATAGAAATTGGCAAAACCCAAAAATCCTTGGAGGGATTTAATGGTTTTGGGCTCAGGCCATTCCAGGACTTTTTAGACCTTTTTGTCATCCATTACTAAACCATCAGTGGACAACGTAAACCCCAAAAAATCAATAGATTTAAAATGGAATTTGCATTTATTGTGCTTGGCATAGAGTCCGTGATCTCAAAGGCAATTTAGAACCTGTCAAACATGATGAATATGTTCATCTAGTGTCTTTGAGAAAATTAAAATATTGTCTAAGTAGACGACAACAAACTGTTTGACAACATCTTGAAAGATGTCATTAAAAAAGTTTGAAAAGTAGATGGTGTGTTACATAATCCAAAAGGCATGACTAAATATTCAAAACTACCAAATCTAGTGTGAATTGCAGTCAGTGGTTCATGACCTTCCGCGATGCAAATAAGATTATAAGCATCTCTAAGATCAATTTTACAAAAGAAATTAGCACCATTAAAAATAGTAAGAAGCAATGACATAAGAGGAACATGATATGCATTATTATTTGTGACTGTGTTGAGCTTTCTATAGTCAACACACAACCTAAGGCTACTATCTTTTTTTTTACAAAAAGAACAGGGGAGCCGGTTGGAGATTTACTGGCTCTGATGAAACCTTTGGCTACATTCTCTGCAATGTAGTCTTGAAGAACTTGATATTTGTCCTTCAACAAAGAATTGACAGGACCTGCTGGAGGTACTGGACCTATTAACTCTATCTGATGGTTGTAGGGTTGATGAGGTGGTAACTTATTGGCCTTGCGGATTGAGAAAACATTGAGGAAATCATGATAGATTTCCAGTAGAGTCGATTTAATGGCTTCAACATTGATTTGGTTGTCCTCATCATCTTTGAGAGAATCTGTCGAGGGAAGACCAGAATTGAGAGAGCATAATTCGATTACTTTGAGGAAATTTAAATCCTCTTTGATTGAAGTCATCGAGCTAGAAGGGTTAGCCAATTTCTCATTTAGAGAAAGATCAGATGCTTGAAAGTCATCTAGCAGAGATTTGTCCTCTAGCAGGACATTGTCAGGCGGGTTGTTTAACTCCCTATTGACCTGCATTGAAGAATCAGAAATATACTTAGTGCGTGGGGTGATCAATCCCCGTGACCAATCAATTTCAGGATTGCAATGCGTTAAAAAGTCATGGCCAAGGATGGTATTGTCCATTATTGGGGCTTCCAAGACTGATAATTCCCACTCCAAGGGGGGAAAATTTGGAAAGTTGAAAACCCATAAAACTTTCTTACTTACCCAATATTTGGGTTCCTCTGATTCAACCAAATAAATTGGAGTTTGATCGATATCTGTGAATATCAGCTTTAAATTCTCGGAAAAAGATAAACAGAAAAAAGAAATTGAAGCTCCAGAGTCTATAAGACAACTGAAGGGGGTATCTTCCTTTAAAAGTATGAATCTCAAGTGGTTTAAGGCAACTCCAGTCCTTAAGACATGGAGGTTCTGTCCACTGGGAGAAATAAGATAGTTTGCGTTGCACACAAGTAAGCTATCTACTAGTTTTTTGACCTTGAACTAGTACCTCCTCTTTCCTTCAACTTTACACAATCTTCTAGCTTGAGCTTACCCCCACAATACATAAATAACCCATTATCTGCTCGTCTCTTCCTCTCAGCTTCTTTAAGTTCCCCTTTTGGATCCAGTACCTGACTGATATTTCCTGGGGTTGAGCTTTTTGGTTGAGGTTTGTCCTTTCCCTTATTGGGTTTGGATTGAGTTGTCTGTGGGTGTGAAGAAGGTCCCAATTTAAAATTTAGGGCTTGAGATTTGTTGGTGTATCAACAATTTTGTAGTCGTCCTTGGTAAACGCTGTTGATTTCAAGGGTTCAATCAATTAAATCGGTTAAAGTAGTCATCTTCTGACCATGAAGATTTAATTGATCCAGAATCCTCAAAAAAAGTCCCTTTTTGAAATGATACTTGAGGGCAGCATCATTCAAACCTACTCAAGTTTGAATTGCTCTGAAGTTCGAAATATATTCAGAGGCTTTACCATTATCACTCATGCGGAGGAAATCCAGTTCAATTTCTGGGTTTTCAGTTTCATTAGGGTCACAGAACAACATAAAGTGTTGGTCTTTGAACTTATCCCAGTTATTAATGAGTAAGTGGGTTTCTGTCGAAGAGAGCATGAGAAGATAAGGTTCAAAAAAACTTGCTGCTTTGCTGGCTAGAAATGAAGAAGCGTAAACAACCTTTGATTGGTTGTTATTGAAGGTTCAAGGGTTGTTATGGAACAGGAGCTTGCAGGTTTGCAAGAAGGGGCGCAATCTGTCTGGATGTTCTCCATCAAATTTATCAGGAGATTTCATGGAAGGAGTTTTGAATTTTTATCCCTCCAAAGACGTTGGATTTGAAAGGGTTTTCAACAAAAGTCTCATGAAGTCTTCCAGAGAATTAGATGGTCCAGGTTTCAAAGGTTTACCAGAAGGATGAGTAGCAGGGGCAGATGGTGCCTCATGCATTGTATCCTCTCCTTTTTCTTCCTCGCTAGAATCATCAAAATACTGGGGTATGTCTTCTACAGATTGGATTGAGTGTCCCCGTTCCCTAAGGTCGAGAGTTTCTAGGGAGTGAGTGCAGGAAACAGGCCGTGTGGCTGTTGGCCAGCCTCTGGTGCAAGCCCTAGTAGTAGCGCCCATAGGAGGAGTGCGTTGAACAGGTGCCATTTAAAGAATTTAAAACACCTGAAAAAAAGGACATAGTAGTGCCAAAGAATGAGAACTACGGAGAATTAAATTATACTGTCACCAGACAGCCTACACACAAGGTTGAGGGTGTTCCTGGAAAGTGAGATGGAGGGAGGAGTTCAGAAACTTCTTTGAAGCACAGAGGAAATGTTTGCGGAAGTGATTCAAAGATGACTCAAAGGAAGAGCTACTGCTTCAAGATATGTTTGATAAGAATTCTAATATAATTTAAAGGTAATATTAATATTATTAAGATCTCACAAAGGGTTGGAAACTCAATAATCAAAGATTCAAGATTTAGAAATGATTACTGAGAAAAATAAGGAAATGTACAATAATAATGATTTAACCTGAAGCATTGCCACTATTAACTATATATACGTTTTATAATTTAATTCTAAAGAAATATTGAACCAAAATCCAACCCCTTTTATATCCATTACTCCTCCTCGCATTGACCTCATATCCATCCATCATTCCGCACACCACAGACCATCAAAAATAAACCCCGTTACACCTGGACCCTCCTCACTAACATCTGTTTGCCCTTTAATCCTCCACTAACCATCACGTCCATGCTCACTATCCCTGTTAATAACCCACAGATACTTAATAAAACTTTTGAGGAATATTACATTAACTATTGCGCTGTGCGTCAATTATCAAAGAAAAGACTAAACACACTATTGAGAGATTTACTAATTTAGATTTAAAGTTTAGATTAGTGCGGTTGAATAGTGAGTACACAAAGGAAAGTTGCAGTTGCTATGTAGAATTGTTTTCTGCGCTTTGAGTATGGATTTAGACCTCTGTATTATTGATTTAATGAGCTGCTTTTGCCTTGAGTGTCACGTGGCGTGTGACACTTTTTTGGGATAAATAAAGGAGATGTGTTCTTCAATCAGCAACAGCTGTATTCCCCTCATAAGGCTATAACAACAAATCAGACAAAACAGCCACACCAGAAAATAAAACCACACTACCTTTCATACTCAATTATTTGAAACTTTGTGATTTCATTTTAGACAACATCATTGATAACCAAAACACATTAACCAAAAAAATACATAATGAGTGTAAGGAAGAAGAATTATCTGCACCATGTAAATTTAAACAGGAAATGAAGGCAAGCAATGCATTGAAATGGAATGATGCTTGTGAATTGAAATAGAAAACCTTATATAAAAAATTTATGGGATATTTTTAACTTACCTGAAGGAAACACCATGCAATATGGGGGGAAGACTTGCTAATAAGTCTGCAGCCTTGAACCCTAATTCATATCTTTTTCAGCACACATTGAGGTGGTGATGAAACAATCATGAAGAAATATTGAATTTACTTTGAAAACAGCTTGAAACTGATTTACCTTCATTTAACCACAGTTGATTAATAGTTCAAAAAATATTCACAGCAGGAAAAAAGTGTGCACTAGATTTCTAGTGTTTTTTTGCTTCCTGAAATAATTCCTGGTAGAATTCCAAGTGGGACTTTCATCTCATACCTCCCTCCCCTAATTCTCCCTTATCTTCAATCTGCCTTCCTATTCTACCCCCCTTATCTTGTTGCTAACCTTGCCATCTACTTACCCTTTTTACCCTATCTCTTCCCTTCACAGTGATAAAACAACTCTCCTCTCCTTCCACCCCTCTCCCTTCTCTTCTCTTTATTTCTCACACCTCCCCCAGTGCCTCACTCACCTTTCCCAGCCCACTGTCATTATTTAAGTTTTATTTTACTTTGTATTTTTTTCTTTTTTCATGTTTCTGCCCTACAAATATCTTCCTTTCTCAACACTTGGCCACATTTTTTTGGTAAAAACAAGCAACTCAAATTCTGAAATATGTATTTAGTTACATTATTTACCACTTGGAATGGGTTATAATTCCTCAAGATTCTATTCCTTGTCATTTCTAATTTATACATATTAATTATTCAGGTTTATCAAAAGTTGGCTACTTCCCAAGCCCTTGCATTCCTCATCAGCACTTTTTTCACCTCTCCCATCTCATCTCTCACCTTACCCAGAAAAATAGAGGGACTTGGTAAGTCTAAAGAAGGTGAGAAAGGGGCTTTACAGGGCTGGGAGAGGTTATAAAAGCCCCTAATCCACTTTGGGAAGGCTGGAAAAGGTGAGCAACGGTCTTCAAAGGGCTAGGAGAGCTTATAAAAGCCTCTTACCTACTACTCCTAGCCCTACTTAGTCTTTACAGCACCTCTCTCACATCTTCAGCCAAATTAAGGGACTGGGGAGATGGGGGGAGGTGAGCGAGGGGCTTTAAAATTCTGGGGGATGTGATAAAAGCCTCTCACTCACTTCTCCCAGCCCTCCTTAGTCTTTAAATCACCTCTCTCACATCTCCAGCCAAAGTAAGGGACTGGGGGAGGCTGAGGGAGGTGAGTGAAGGGCTGTAAAGGGCTTGCGAAGGTGAGAAAGGGCTAGGGGAGGTAAGAGATGTGTAAAATAGACTGGGGAGGTGAGTAATAGTTTGATAATGTGAGAGGAAGGCTGGTGAAGGCTAATGGAGGTGATTGGGGTGAGTAAGGGGAATGGAGGTGAGCAAGAGGTTGCAAAAGGGTTGGAGTTGTGTTAAAAGTGAAAATAGAGTGGAGGGGAGTGGTGAGGAGGGCTTAACCTTAGATTTTGAAGCTTAAAGGGTGTAGAAAATGTATCAGGAGGGAAATAAAAGGGTGGGGAGTGGTAATAGAATTAACAGAAATTTCAAGGCAGAAAAATTTGTGTGGAGAGATTGAGAGGTTGTCCACTGAGGTAGTGAAAAATTGAGAGTGAACTTTTTTCTTTGGGCAAACATCAGAGTCAACCCCCTCAATCTACAGCTCTATTCTTCCAACATGGAAAATGATTGATAATTATTTTTTATTGATATTTTTTAACTTAAACCTATAGTTTATATGTCTTTATTTTATATTTTTGATTTACAATGCACTTTAAGACTAAGAAAGTAATATAGTAAAATAATTGGTAATGAAATACTATTTTTCTTTTTTACACAAGAACTCACAGAATGCTTCTGATAACTATACATGATATAAATAAATAATATAATAGGAAAATTGTTGCAAAAAGTTGTAAACTAGAACAAAACATATAAAAAAATTTCAAACTATTGAACTTATGTATTTTATGAGTTTATTGTATTTATTTTTAAATTTTATAGTAAATTATGTTGGTTAGATAAAAATATTATTGAATTCAATTAAATAATTCAAGTAAAGGTTGAAGAAAAGATTTATCTACATATATAAACAATTAGGTTGATTTCTTGTTTTGTGATTTCTATTTATAACTGGATAAGTGTCAGCCAGGCTGCTAGACTTTCCCAGTAAAATAATTAATTTTTTACTGGATGAAGCCATGCCTTATTATTTTAATTTTTCAATTATAAATTAGTTACATTAAAATTACCTATAATAAATTTACTAATTATAGAATGGTAAAATTAATGAATAATTAAAATTAAATATATAATGTCCCTTATATTTTTATTCTCTAACACCGTGCTCATTAACAGGTTGAAAGAAATAAAAATTATAATAAAAAATAGATTTTAAATTAAAATAAAATTTTAATATTCAAATAAAAATAAATATATACAAAAAATTCAAATTTCTTATTTAAAATTGACATTTACAGTAAATTTTAAATACATTAATTTATTTCTGTCATATACAGTAAATACACCTTTCTGACACCTTCTTTTTAGAACAAATTTATTATTTGAAAATACTTCTTCTGAAATATTCTTTTCTCTCTCTCATATTACTGTGTTTAGGATTTTATTGCCGTGCTTCGTCTCTCCTTTGCCTATATAAGGCCTCTCTTTTGGCTGTTTTTGATCATTCCATTACTGATTTATTTATTAAAACTACTTAACATATTTATTACTATCTATTATTGCTTTATGTCACCGGACGACCTACGCACAAGGTCGAGGATGTTCCTGCAAGTGAGATAAAAGGTTCAGATACTTCTTCAAAGTACAGAGGGATAGTTCGAGGAAGTGATTTGAAGATGACTCGAAGGAAGAACTACTGCTTCGAGTTATGTTTGATAAGGATTCTAATATAATTGAACGGTAATATTAAAATTCTTAAGATCTCACAAAGGGTTGGAAACTCAACAATCAAAGATTTAGGATTTAGATATGACTATTGAGAAAATAAAGAAAGATACAATAATAATGATTTTCACTTAGAGTTTTATCACTATTAACTATAAATACGTTTTATAATTTAATTCTAAGGAATGTCGAACAAAAAACCCAGCCCCTTTTATATCCTTTACTCCTCCTCACATTGACCTCATACTCATCCACTATTCCGCACACCACAAACCATTTAAAATATATCCGTTACACCTGGACCCTCCTCACTATTATCCGTTAACCCCTTAATCCTTCACTAACCATTCCGTCCATGCTCACTACCCCTTAATAACCCACAGACATTTCATAAACCTTTTAATGTACTATTATATTAACTATTGCGCTGTGCGTTGCTTATTGGGAAAAAGACTAAGACACACTATTGAGAGATTGACTAATTTAGATTTAGAGTTTTAGGCTAGCGCGATTGAATAGCGAGTACACAAAGGAAAGTCGCAGTTGCTATGGAGAGTTGCTTTCTGCGCTTCGAGTATGGATTTGAACCCTTTAGTATTGATTTAATGAGCTACTTTTGCCTCGAGTGTCACGTGACGCATGACAGATGCCCGGGTATAAGAGCGCGAGCTCCGTTGAGCGTAAAACATATTTCCCACACTAATTTCCCTTCCTATTTACTTTATTATTATTTTATTACTTTAATTCATTATGACGGATTTCCCTACACCGACTCCCACGCCTCCACACCCTAAAGCAGATGGGGGTGTTGTCACACGGCAATTTTCGAAGACTTGCACGGCTTGCGAGTCGATGGAGTATTTCTGCGTGGAGAGCACGGCGACAAGAGGGCCTCTCCAGAAGTGCAAGTTTTGCCGATGGAGAAGAGTGGTGTGTGACGCCTTAGCGAAGAATGCCAACATTGAGAGTCAGTTTACTAAGACGAAGTATTGGGTGTTCCCTAAAACAAAGGAAGTAGTCAAGGACATCTGGGATGTGTCCATTGGGGACGATCAATTGGTGGGGGAAAATGAGGAAGAAGTTGAAGATGATGTGAACATCTGGGTGGCTAGGGCTGCGAACAAGAGGGGGGTCGTCAAGGAGGAAGTTGACAAATTGGTCAAGGAGGAGGAAGAAATTCCCATCTCGAGGAAAACCCCAAAAAAACGAAGGGTGGTCATCGAAGATGACAAAGAGGAAAGGGAGGTGGCAGAGAAGGTCACTCCTAGATTATTTTTGGAGCCTGACCCAGTCTTCAAAGTAACACTACGCAATATAGGGGGTGGACTTGCTAGCAAGTTCTCAACCTGAACTCAGATGGAACTCAGATGGAACTCAGACTGAACTCATACTGAACCCATACTGAACTCTACTTGAACACCCACCTAAAACTGTTCTACTGAGTGGTGTTCATCCCTGATTGTATGGTTCCTTTATCAATAGCTCAATGTGTGTTCAATCTATGGTGAGTTTGGGTCCAAGGTTGCG
The DNA here is from genome assembly GCA_030280995.1 of Hemileia vastatrix. Classification (NCBI taxonomy): domain Eukaryota; kingdom Fungi; phylum Basidiomycota; class Pucciniomycetes; order Pucciniales; family Zaghouaniaceae; genus Hemileia; species Hemileia vastatrix. The sequence goes on along the minus strand of JASXTE010000004.1, from coordinate 16,500,170 downwards.
GACTTGCTAGCAAGTCCGCCCCCCATATTGTGTGGTGTAAGTTCACCTTTTTATAATTCATAATTTTAATTACTGATGATTCTGTTTTAGAATTCAGACGTCATCATCAAGGTCCCTACGACTGAAGCTTCAAATGTGGAAGCGACCCTTGTGGGACCCACTGCGGTGGAAGTGGCAGTGTCGGTGGAGGGTAGATTACCAACTGTTACCTCGAGGGAGGAAAACAAAGAGACCCTCAATCAAGTTTGGTCGAAGAAACCTCGTCAGGTTCGACGAGCAAAATATATTGAAGACTTCAGCGGCAAGATTGATAACATTATCGATGCCGCTTCCTTCGATGTAGCCGAGGAGTTGATTCCGGTAGGAGAGGGGGAGAATTTTGAGAAATGTAGAAAGGAGATAAGGGAAATTTTGGAGAAGATGAAGGGATTGGTTCGGGAGAAGATAAAAGAGAAAATTTAAAATAAAAAGAGAAAAGAAGAAAAAGAATGTAAAAAAAATTTGTATTTAATTATTTTACTTTGTTATTTTATTTAGAATTTTATTTATTTTTTTTTTTATTATTTTTTATATAAGATTTTGAGAGAAAGAAGGAAAAGACAGAAAAAAGATTTAAATAGAATTTGTTTTAAGATTTTGAAAGAAGAAGTTTAAATGAGAAAAAAAAAGAAAGAATATTTGATTGAAGGAGTTTTAGTTTTAAAGTTCAAAAAGAAAAGAATTAAGTAAGAAGAAAGAAATAAGAAAGAAATAATTGATTGAGATAATTTAGGAAAAAAATTGTTATTTTAAGTTTGTTAATTGAAGATTTGAGGGATTTTAGTTATTTGAAAAAAGAAAAGAAAGAAAAGAAGAGACAAAAAAAAAATTTTAAGAGGATTTTGAAGAAAGAAGTAATTTGTTTTGAAGAATTTAAAAAAGTGATTTAGAAGTTAAAGTGAAGTTCAAGAAAGATGGTAGTGTAATGTTCGTGAAGAATTTTGATGGTTCGAGGAAAATAAAATTTTAAAGAAAAAATGTATATAGAAAATTGAGAAGAAATTTTTTTTTATTTTTATTTGTTTTATTTTTATTTTATTTTAATTTGGTTTTTATTTTATTTTATTTTACTTTTTTTTATTTTTATTTTTACTTTTATTTTATTTTATTTTATTTTATTTTATTTTTATTTTTATTTTATTTTATTTTTTAAAAGAAGATTGAAACATTTTGAAAAGAGAAAGAATAAAGAAGAAAACAAAAGAATTTTTAGAAATAAAAGTGTTTTAGATTTTAAAAGAAAGAAAAAAAAACAGAGAAAAGAAAAAGAGAGTTTTAAGGTTTTGGTTTTAAAGGGTATTTAAGATGAAAGGATTTTAGGAGTTCAGGGGCGTTAGAAACATTGATGGCTGGTTCCCAGGATGTTTTGTCTGAGTCATCGAGGAAGCCTTCCCATTCCACGAGGTATTGAAGTTTCCCCTTGCGCATTCTTGAATCAAGGATACAGCTTACTTCCCACTCTAGATGGTCTTCTACTTCCACCGGTTCTGGAGGAGGTTGATTCTTGCCCGGGTATGTTTCTCAAGCCAGTTCCAGGAGAGATACGTGAAAAACAGGGTGAATAGCCTGCCATTTAGGAGGTAGCTTGAGTCGAAATGCAGTTTTAGAGACTTCAGAGTCGATTTCGAATGGCCCCAAGCGTTTTTCAGCCAGTTTCTTTGATGGTCGAGTCGTTCAAATGTTCCGTGCGTCGAGCCATACTTTGTCACCTGGTTTAAAAGGAGGAGCAGTTTGTCGATGTTTGTCAGCCTGTTCCTTGTACCTTCGAACCGCTAATTCCAGATTTGATTTAAGTTCCTCTTGGAGTCGTGATATGGTTCGAAGATAATGTTCTGAAGGATGATTAGTTCCTACATGGATTGAATTGAATCGAGGATGTCTTCCATAAACAGTTTCAAAAGGAGATTGTTGTGTCGAAGAATGAGTCGAGTTATTATAAGCAAATTCGGCCAATGGTAGCCATGTGGTCCAATCGTCTTGTTGGTAACTGACATACATTCGAAGGTATTGTTCGAGGATTTGGTTGACCCTTTCTGTTTGCCCATTGGTTTTGGGATGATAGGCTGTGGAGAGCTTCCTCGTGATATTGAGTTGTCGACACAGTTGAGTCCAGAATGTGGATACAAACAATGAGCCTCTATCTGAAATAATATCATTAGGTAAGCTGTTGTAGACAATCCTATAGTACTAGCTATAGGCCTTGACCAAGGGAGTTGGAGAAAAACCAGAGAGAAAATCCCCTGTCCCTTTAGAAAAATAGAGTGAGATTTACTTGCTAAAGTAAGTTGGTTCCTGTTTTGCTAAAGCCCCTTTTTAACACACTTGACTGCTTGATGAGCCAAGAAAGTAGTCCCCAGATAGACTACCAGACCAAAGAACTGAAATGTAGAACAAAGTCCACACCAGAAAAAGCAAAGATACTTGATGTAGGCTGAGAATCCACACCAGAGACAGCAATAATACTTGCTATAGCTTGCAAGACTATAACAGAGAAAACAGTTGCCAAAGTTAAGTTAAATGAAGAACTCACTTGCAACAAACACAGCCAATTGTGGCCAGAAAACAGTGAAAACTGAGTGAGGAACAATGAGATCACCTCTGGATGGTTGTATGATGATTAAGGTTGCCCCAAACTGTCTTATTCACTGTGTACACACAGACCACTAACTAAGAGCCCATGCGCACCCACCAATCTGGTGCCTGTACCTGCCAAATTGCATAAAAAACCCTCCTGGAGTGCTCCCCAACCTCCTAAAACAGAGGTGGGCGGGCCGCCCAACGTCGGAGATCCCGCCTGAAGCGGCCCGGCCTCCCTGAAGCCAGAAAACCAATAAAAACCACTAATCTACTTAGAAAAATTAGCTACAACTACTAAAACCTTTAAAACACGGAATTTCACTATAACAACATTGTGACATGAAATATAAAGAAAAATTAGCTCTATCCAATGGTACTAAGCACTTAACCCTAAGACTTAAGGTTAGCCCGTAAAACACAAAAAACAAAATTAAACAGCAATCTTTTATAAATGAAAAATGAGGAAATGACCCCTTAAAACTCAGAATATGAAAAATGTCTACAAGACATAGAATATAGAGAAAAACCAGGGCTATCCAATGATAGAACCCGCATACCTGCAGACCCAATATCCACGGGATGAAACCAGAAAAATACCAAATTCCTTAACAGATGTCAATTAAGACATGCACAAACAGCGCCAAATCACACAACAAATGCCCCTGCCAATGTTGGAAGACCACATCCTCCCTCCAATTAAGAATGTCCACATTATTTCTTCATCCAACCACCATGTTTAACCTCCTTCCCAAATCTGCCTCTGAAATGGGCCCCTGCCAATACTGCATCGACAATAATTTAATCTGCGCCATGACACCACCTGTCCATCCATACAGAACGTCCTGCAATGTCTGCCACTCCAGAAAGAAGACCTGCCACAGACCTGGTCCACTTTCTTCCACAACAGATTCACCTCCACCTCAACCTGGTCCTTCTTCTGCCAGCACCAAAAGATCTAGGCCATCCATCCTGATACCCAGATTAATCAAAAAGCTCCACCCTTCCCAGAAGAGTGCCACAACCCATAAAACAACTAGTTCCCCCATCCCTGGTCCATCTGATGGTAAAGAACATTCATTCCTTCCTTCAACTTTAAAACTGATGACTTCTCAGTTCCTTCCTCTTCTGATAGTGATGATAACAATGTAGGATCCATCGCACCACCAACACCAACGCACTTTCCCACTATCAAGGCCAAGTTCCAACAACACAATCTCAACAGAAACAACTTCTGCTTCACTACTTCCAATCCACTCCTGCTAGAGATCCATAGGACATTGAGAACTGAAGACACCTCATTCACCAGTTCAAGGCTAATTCTGAACACTTCATTTCATCTCTTGATTCCCTCTGTAATTCTACTAGTACTTGAGTTTGATTCAGAAAAGAAAAATTGACCACACCCTCTATAGGATGTAACCACAAACAACCCTCAGTTTTAAGTCTTGGGGGACCATCCTCATTTTATAGTCTTGGGGGACTCAAAAACCCTCAGTTTAAAGTCTTGGGGGACTCAAAAATCTAAATCATAAACCCAGAACCAGAGATCAACCACATTAAGACACAGAGAAAAAACTAACATTCTGGGGTAATTGTAAATAGAGCAGCCAGCCCATCAATTACCCCCAAACTTGCCTTTCCTAAATTCGGAGGCTCCCCCTGTGGATACCCTCCACCAATCTTTCAAAACCAACTCCAACAACAAAAACTTTTTCCTCAGTTTATAGTCTTGGGGGACTTACAACCCTCAGTTTAAAGTCTTGGGGGACTAACAACAGTGTTCAGTTTAAAGTCTTGATGGACTAACAACAGTGTTCAGTTTAAAGTCTTGACGGACTACCTTGATAAAATCTTGAAACCAGCCAGTTTAAAGTCTTGGAGGACTAACAGAAACCAGATTTTAGTTTAAAGTCTTGATGGACTGTCTTGATACCATAGCTTTTTCAGTTTAGAGTCTTGATGGACTGATCTTGATAATATAGCTTTTTCAGTTTAGAGTCTTGACGGACTGACGGAATTTCGCATAAAATGGACGCAGCCAATTTCATGCAGCACACCTCTACAGCCAACCTGCTGAACTTCCACCTTCACTTCATCATCTACCCATCACTGACAAAAATCTCCTCCTATCCCTTTTCATCATCTTTTCTCACCACAGATCATGGCTGGATCTCCTGATGTTAACCCTGCTACTCTCCCTTGCTTCACTGCTCCCAAGGACTATGCCTTCAAACAGTGCATCCACATGTGCAGACCTTGCACATTCACTCTTCCAAATCCTGAATCCAAATTCTACAACAGGGCTTGTGACTCTTGTTATTCCAAAAAGAAAAGATGTGACAGAGACGCCAACTACCCTATTCCTCCACCTTCTCCTTCTCACAAATACATCTCCAGATCCCCTACCAGATCCCCAGAGCTTGGTCCTTCCACTTCCTCTCTATCTTCTGCTCCTTCCAGAAGATCCAGAAGCTCAGCTTCCCGCACTCTTCCCAAAAGACCAGCCTTAGCCTCACAAGAAACTGCTTTTATCTCCGCCAAATTAGCTCCAAAAGCTTCAAAATCAACTCCCAGGCTTCTAGACCGCGTCCAGGCGGCCCGCCCGCCTCACCAAACAGTGAAAATCAGGGCCAAAACCTCCAAAAACGGCCATAAAATAGCCAAATTCATCCAGACAACAACAACAACTCAACCCAACTACCTCCTACTTCTCCCAGAGCAATGCAATCCACCCTTCCAAAGTCCAAAAGCACCAAAATTTACCAGATTTCTAAGAGAACTTCCAGAGAACCCCAAGAAGAAACCAGAACACCACACACTGCTCCACAACAAAAACTTTGTCCCCAACTAAGACAATAAAAATACACCTCTCCTCTGTCAGCCAACTACTCTTCTGACAGTTCCATCTCTTCAAATTCTTCATCCAGAAGAGAGCAGTCTGCTTCCAAATCCCCCTCTCCTGCTCCATCCTTTAACAACCCTGGTACTCCATCACCAGCACCTCCTCCAGCTGAATCCAACAGAAATAACAACCACAACAACAACCACAATCTCACTGCTCCAACTAGGCCCCAGGAACCTCAGCATCCCAGTTCACCTTCTCAGGATCCTTCAGAGGAAGACCATGAGTGTCAGTACAGTCTAGTATATAAGTATGATATAATAGTGTTATTTTATGGTCCTACTACTTATTAATAAATGATTTAGTGATTAAACCTCTGGGGAAGACTAATAGAATAGTTATACTCAAATTAAACTCACAATACTTGGATTTAAATGCGTGCTAGTGGTGGAAAATAGAAGAATAAAATATAGTTAGAGCTATTATAAAGATAATATCAATTTATAAGGGCTTTATAATATATTTCTGAATGTTAATAATTGTAGTGTAGTAATTGAATGATTATAATAAACCGTCAAAATCCCTCCTTACTTATACCCAAATCCACTGGAGTGCACAGACCTTCAATCCAGATGATGTCACTGCTATCCCCGGCAATTACAGCACTGTGAGGGCCCATCACCTCCCCATGGCGTCCACTTCAAGCAGTTTCAACACCCAGACCTCCAGTAAGGACCCTCCATCACTATTAATAATAACACAGAGTCATACCATAAATAGAAATCCCAGATAAAAGCGGATACCATAAAGAAACAGGTAAAATAAATGATCAAAAAGAGATTTAATGAAACTAAAAGTATATAAAGGAAACAAATAAAATGTCCAAGCCCCCAATAACATCCCCAAGCATCCACATTAACCCAAAAACATATTTCCAACCCATAAATCCGTGAATAACCATCCAAGGAAGTATTTTTAGTTGTCCAAACTGGGTGTATGTGCCTGATATAGGTGTCTATGCTTCTGTAGGCGCTGTGGATCCACTGATTTCGTCCATATGACCTAAAATAAGCAGAAAAACAAAGGTTATAGGCTATTAAGGGGCTAAAACCCACTTATATACCTAAATATACATAATATACTGCATATTTCACTGAATATGAGATTTATGTATACATATAAGCTTATGTATGTCAATAATTACTTCATATCACTTAAGATAAGTATATTATGACTCCATTAACACCTTAATAAGTATTATTAGGCCATGGATAAGCTATTTAAACTATTATAAATTATATAATAGAATAATAATTATATATATATATAATAAAATAATATATATTATTATTTTAACCTTATTTTTAAGATATAAGCTTAATCTAATTAAGGTTATCTTATTTTAAGCATAAGAAATACTCAGTCCTAAGGATATTTAGGCTGACACTCCCTCACCCCAAAAAAACAATAAAAAAAATGTTAAGACATTTTAATTAACCTTAAGGAATGAAATAAAAAATAAAAAATAATTTTTTATAATACATATACTGAATGAACAGTATTATTTAGATTTAAATTTTTTCAAGAGATTTTTAAGATCAGAGATTTCATTTTCTGGAATGCACTGGTCATATTCACTTGACTTATTTTTAAATCTTAATAGATACTCAACTCCCTTTTCTTTTGTAAGGTGTCTCTTTTTAAGTATCTTTTCAATTTCTGCTTTTTCCACTATTTCTTCAGGTTGCTGTTTATGCCTTCCTGATCTTCTTGGAAAGAGAGCAGTATCATTAGAATGGTATGGTTTTATAAGAGAAATAGGAAATACTGGATGTTTTCTATCATAAGGTGCATATAGAATAACCTCAACAGCATTATTACCAACCATCTTTTTAACTACAAATGGTCCAATGAATGGATCCTTCAATTTAACATTACCATTTAAATTGAAATGTAGCGTTGAAATAAGGACTTCATCACCCTCTTTGAACATTTGTTCTTTATGGGCTTTATCCCATCTTTTCTTTTCATACTCAAAAGCCTTATTTATACATTCTTGAGCATGTTTTCTGCATAATTCCTGCATCTGAAGAAAATATTTAGTACCTGGATGAATATTTAATCTAGGTAACTTATTAAGAGTTTTAGCAGGGGTATTAGGTACATAACCCAACCATAACTCAAATGGCTTTTTGCCAGTGACAGAATGTACTGTACTATTATATGCAAATTCTAAACCTGGGATAAGGGTTACCCAATCATGCGTGAATTTGTCATTGTCTTTAAAATTAAGACCAAAAGCACAGTATCTTCTTATCATATCTTCTAAGGTTTGTATCATTCTTTCTGCTAGCCCATCAGTTTGTGGATGGTGTGCTGTAGAAAGTTTTAATTGACACCCTGAAACATCCATAAGTGATGTCCAGAACTCAGAAGTAAATTTAGGATCTCTGTCAGAAACTATTGCTTTGGGGAAACCTGCTGTATTTAACATTTGTGTCCACCATAAAAAAGCTAAGTCCTTTGCAGAAACCTCTTTGTGGGTTGGAATAAATTTACACATCTTTGTAAATCTATCTACAATTACCCAGCAGGAGTTATAACTCTTATGCCCTGCTATTGGCAAACCTGTTACAAAGTCCATGTTAATGATTTCCCATGGAGCTTTTGGTTGCTCAATTTGTTGTAATAAACCAGCTCTTTTTCCTGTTAATCTTTTAGATTTTTGACAAGAATCACATGTTTCAACATATTTCTGAACATCCTCAGACATGTTGATCCACCAAGCTGTGTTTTTTACTCTGGTTAATGTTTTATGGTAGTCAAAATGACCTGCTAATATATCATCATGACATATACTTAACATTAACTCCTTCATTGAAGGGGGAATTATAATTACATTACTTAATTTTTTCCTGTAATATATAAAACCATCCTCAATGGAAAATTTTCCTTTTTCTAATGCCTCTTTATACTTATCTGGTAATGTTTTTATTAAAACATTCATTGAAGCATTAGATGGATCATTTAATATTGTAGTTAATTTACTTAAGTCAGGATCTGAATTATAATTATCAAGAATTGATTGCATAAATTCATCCTCAAGATCTACAATATAAATGCCATAAATGTTAATAATCTCTGACTCAGGAACATAAGCAGGATTATCATCATTATTAGGCAGAGGTACTCTAGATAACAGATCTACATTAGAGTGCAAGGTTCCTGCTCTATGTGTTATAGTCATCCGTCCTCTGTATTCTTGTACAGCTAATTGCCATCTAAACATGTGTCTATTAGGAGTTTTCATGTTTAAGAGTGACTTAACTGCACTACAGTCAGTTATTAACTCAAATTTTTGGTCTTCAAGGTAATAATGTAGCTTTTCAAGAGCCCATACTACTGCCAAACATTCAAGTTGAGTAGCACCATATTTCAATTCACCACTTCTCAGAGTACGTGAAATATAGCAGATTACTACTTCTGACATTTTACCTTCAATAAGTTGTTTTTGATGCAAAGCAGCACCCAGTCCAATAAAACTTGCATCTGTATATAATACAAAAGGTAATTGGAAATCTGGTAATCCCAAGATAGGAGCTGTCATTAAACATTCTTTCAACTTATTAAAAGCTTGTTGTCTTTCATTATTCCAAATGAAAGCTTCTGATTTCTTTATCAGTGTGGTCAGTGGTGCAGCAATTGATTGGTAGTTTTTTATATATTGTCTATAATAACCACACATTCCAAGAAAAGATTGTACATCCTTCACATTTTGGGGAATGCCAATATTCTTTATTGCAGCCACTTTATTTTGGTCTACACATATTTGTAAGCCAGATACAATATGACCAAGCACTTTTAAAGATTCAAACCCAAATTTACATTTTTTCAATGCAAGGGTCATTTTTATTTCATCCATTTTCTGAAATACTTTCCTTAAATGGATTAAGTGTTCATCAAAATTTTTAGAGAACACTATGATGTCATCAATGTATACCATTAACCATCCCTCAATCATTTCATTATGGAATGTTGTATCCATTAACTTTTGAAATACTGATGGAGCATTCTTTGGTCCAAATGGCATTCTGACATACTTATAAATTCCCATGTGTGTTGTTATCAACAAAAAGTTCTGTGAATTCTTTTCAACAGGAATTTGATGGTACCCTTTATTTCCATCTAGGCAACTTATATATTTAGCACCTTTAAGGGTAGCATGTATAGAGGCAATTCTTGGCAAGGGATAAATATCATCTACTGTAAATGTATTTAATGCTCTATAATCACCGCACAGTCTTGCTTTATCTTGTTCATAAGAAATCAGCACTGGTGATATTACACAATATTTTGGTGTAGTTTCAACCTTCTCAAGAATGTTCATCTTTAATAACATCTTAATATTATTCTCTATGTCTTTCCTCTTCATTGGTGAAGCAGGATATGGTTTCTTTTTAAGACTAGCAGGAATATTATCCATGTCACAGGTTAAACTAATTTTCATTTCATGATCTTTTACAAGGCCAAGTTCATTTGTACCATGTGCAAAAGCCATTGGAAAAGCTTTAATTAATTCCAAAATATTATTTTTCTCAGTTTCACTTATCTGAGTGCCAAATGATGCTTTTGAAATTTCTGTTTCCAGAAGTTCCAACTCATTGGATTCTCTTCCTTTAGACGGGGAATTTGTTACTGACTCAATGTGTAAGACTGTGTTAAAAGAATTTATTTTAAATTTCCTTTTACCATTCATGCCAATTGTAAAATTGTTATTAGCAGGGTCTAAGTTTACACCAAATTTAGTCAGAATATCATTTCCAATGATAAAACAGTTACTACAATTTGTATTATCCATTACTACAAAGTCACAAGTTACCCTTACATAACCATGTTGGTGTTTAAAGAAAACAGCAGCTTTGTATTTACCAATGGGGTGTAGTACTGATCCAAAACCTCTCCAATTTTTATTCTGAAGTGGTTCAAGCTTAAACTTATATTCACTATCAATTTTCTGTAATGTATTAGTGGAAACAACTGAACCAGCAGCTCCTGTGTCCAATACTATATTAACATTTTCACCAGAAATGATAGCTGGAACCGTGATAGGTGTCATTCTAAAGTTATCAGCTTGTATATCCTTAATGATTTCAGCATCCTCAAAATTCATTAAAGATTCATTTGAGTCCATATTTAATATTGGATTTTCAAAGATGGACAAATCATCTTCCAACATACAGACTTCATTTTCATCACTATATGAGATATTGCTGTCATAATCACTTGATTCTTTACTTTTTTCAGTTTCAGTTTCAGATTCACGTTGATTTTCAACAATATTTATGTTTTTCTCACATTTGTGACCTTTTACCCAAGGTTTGTTACACTTATAACAAGTATTTGTTTCATACTTTTTAGGTACTACAGGTGCAGTAGGTTTTTTCTGCTTCTCCTGAAGTGTTTTTGAATTCTGAGTTTTTACAGGTTCAACATTTTGTTTATAAGTGGAATACCTTGATTCATACTTATGGTTTAATAATATTTCATTGCAAATATTAATAAAGTCAGAATATTCAGTAACATTTAATGTTCTAGCTACAACAATGTCTCTGACAGATATAGGTAATTTGTATATTATCTTATCTTTCCATAAGTTAAAATCCATATGAGGCTCAATGGCTTTTAATATTTTGTTTAAATTCATTAAAAATACCATAGGTTTGTCACCATTCAACGGATTATACCTAGTCTTCTCATACAGTCTCTGCTGAGTAAGCCTGAATTTAGAACCTCCAAATTGTTTTTCAATAAGTTGTTTCCATTCAGCCCAAGAGTAGTCTCTACCCTCACTTAAGACAGCTTCAAACCATAATAAAGCAACATCCTTAAATAAAGAAATTAATTTTGATGTTATCTCTTCATCTGGTAACTTATATGAGAATTTCAAGTTGTCAATTCTTTGAATAAAATGTTGCCAATCAGAGCTGGCTTCCCCATCATAAGTTGGGTACTGATCTATTTTAGGCCAGTTCTTCTGATTGGATTTTATCTCACTAATCTTAGGTAAATTCAACAACTCATTTACTTTTGATAAATGGTCTTGTATTTCTTCCTGCACGGATTTGTGACTTACATTTTCAGATTTGACACTACCACCAGATGGTTTCAATTGTGGTGGTATAGGGAAGGAATGAGATTCACTTTTGCCAATGAAAGGATTATTATTATATTGATTATACTTATGATTATCCTGGTTCATTAGTAGATTGGCAGTTTCAATCTCAACTTTAGTTAATCTTTGTAGCAACTCAGAGACACTTTGATTTGTCTGTGCAAAAGATAACTTTGTTCTTGATTCAGTCTTTAATAAGTGTGTTTCATATAATTTTTCTAACTCACAAAATTTGTTTGAAAGGTCATTATATTTATTACTTAATGAATCATATTTAAGAGTTAGAGACAAATGTTCTTTCTCTAATTCTTTATTACGTGTTGCTAATTGAGAAATGTTCAATGTTAAGGATGAAATTGTATCACTAGTGAGCTTAACTGTCTGTTCCTCACAATCAGTCATTCTATTCCACAATGCTGAAACAATTCTATGGACAGTTGGATTATTGTTAAAATATTCCATGTCCTCCTTTTCAATTCTCTCACTCTCCTGTGAACTTCTCATCTCACTAGTAGGTGGTTGCAACTGAGGATTAGCTGTATTATCATTGTATATAGTACTGTTATTATGGACAAAAGACAAGTCAGGTGTATCTACTCTAAAACCTAAATTTCTTAAATCCTCCTCTATTTTTTGTACAGATTTAACATCAATAGAATTACCTATATTGTAATTATCAGTATTATGTCTAATCTGAGAGGGTAAGTTACTTACCAAGGGATGGTTGCCAGTCCTGATTTTTGGCGCTTTTTTCCCTTGTAAGGGTGAGCTGAGGAAGTCAGATGAGGGGGTGGATCCCTGTTGCAACTGTGGCTTGTCCACTGTTGGTGAAACCAGTCCCATTTCCATTTGTCTACCAGGATTTTCTCCTGGGAGTGAGTGGACCCTCCTTGGGTAGGGGGTTGCTGATTTGATTGACTGGGCTGGCCTCCCTTTAATTCTGCCATTGCCTGATTCATCTGCTGAAATCCTACCTTGCAATTGTTTTGCAACTGCTCTACTTCTTTGAACATGAGAGATTTTGATTCCTCTAGCTTCAGAACCTGTTTGGCCAGGTGGGACAGTTGATCCTGAAGAGGAGGAGACGTCTTTTTGATAGTTATCTTTTTTAAGAGGGCGTCCTTTTCCTCTATACTCATGCTTTCTGGTTGGGGGTACTGTTGTCCCTCCATGGTGATGTCCTGGAAAGTTTTTATTAGCTTTAGACCTGGTATTATAAGCAGGCTGTTCACTTACACTATCCTGAGGAGCACTCATATTGTTCAGAATAACAATATTTTACGTCTACAAAAGGAAAAAACTCTGTGGAATTAGTAGACAAAAGATATTAGTAATTATATTACTAATAAAAAAGCAATGGAGCTTACCCTGAATTTATATCTTTATTTATTTAAATAAAATATAAGAAAAATTCGAAAAAATCTGTTAAAAATATAATAATAAGTTTAACTAGACCTCTATAAGGGTGAATAATTAGCTTCCCAAGCTTTAGCCAAATACCAATTTTATTGGGTGTTATATTGGTGTCCAAATACCAAGTGAAATTGGGTTTATATTGGGTACAGTTACTACTGTAAATATCTAATTTTTATGATAAAAAATTAGTACAATTATTATAAGGGTTCTTTTCCGCAATCAATGAGTTATGATGACCCACTAATATGCCGCAGACCCAAATATTTGGTTAATTTTGAGTTGTACTAAGGTAAAAATCACGTCCCAAGGCTTATACTAAATAATAAGTAAAATATAAGGAAAGACCCCCAATTGTCAGTACAGTCTAGTATATAAGTATGATATAATAGTGTTATTTTATGGTCCTACTACTTATTAATAAATGATTTAGTGATTAAACCTCAGGGGAAGACTAATAGAATAGTTATACTCAAATTAAACTCACAATACTTGGATTTAAATGCGTGCTAGTGGTGGAAAATAGAAGAATAAAATATAGTTAGAGCTATTATAAAGATAATATCAATTTATAAGGGCTTTATAATATATTTCTGAATGTTAATAATTGTAGTGTAGTGTTTGTTTGAAGTGTAGTAATTGAATGATTATAATAAACCGTCAAAATCCCTCCTTACTTATACCCAAATCCACTGGAGTGCACAGACCTTCAATCCAGATGATGTCACTGCTATCCCCGGCAATTACAGCACTGTGAGGGCCCATCACCTCCCCATGGCGTCCACTTCAAGCAGTTTCAACACCCAGACCTCCAGTAAGGACCCTCCATCACTATTAATAATAACACAGAGTCATACCATAAATAGAAATCCCAGATAAAAGCGGATACCATAAAGAAACAGGTAAAATAAATGATCAAAAAGAGATTTAATGAAACTAAAAGTATATAAAGGAAACAAATAAAATGTCCAAGCCCCCAATAACATCCCCAAGCATCCACATTAACCCAAAAACATATTTCCAACCCATAAATCCGTGAATAACCATCCAAGGAAGTATTTTTAGTTGTCCAAACTGGGTGTATGTGCCTGATATAGGTGTCTATGCTTCTGTAGGCGCTGTGGATCCACTGATTTCGTCCATATGACCTAAAATAAGCAGAAAAACAAAGGTTATAGGCTATTAAGGGGCTAAAACCCACTTATATACCTAAATATACATAATATACTGCATATTTCACTGAATATGAGATTTATGTATACATATAAGCTTATGTATGTCAATAATTACTTCATATCACTTAAGATAAGTATATTATGACTCCATTAACACCTTAATAAGTATTATTAGGCCATGGATAAGCTATTTAAACTATTATAAATTATATAATAGAATAATAATTATATATATATATAATAAAATAATATATATTATTATTTTAACCTTATTTTTAAGATATAAGCTTAATCTAATTAAGGTTATCTTATTTTAAGCATAAGAAATACTCAGTCCTAAGGATATTTAGGCTGACAATGAGAATCCATATCTTTCCCTAGTTGATCCACCCACTATGACCATTACAAAATTGTCAGAGATCCAAATCCCAGCTGCTTACAGATTTGATGAGCTTCCAATCTGTAAGTACCAAATTAATTATTCCATTTCTTCAACAAAAATAATTACTGATCCAATTCTTCTTGTCTAGTTGGCACCCCTCCTCCTGAATCTATTATTGGAGTTGGACAAACTCTTGAAACTTCTTTGACCCTGGATTATGGAGATATGAAGAAACACCTAAGCACCATGTGTTCCAACATGCTAAAAGCCTTTGCCCTCCATGGACCCTTGAATGACTTTGAAAAATCCCTGAGAAAGCGCCTACTGGACGACCACTGGAAAATGTCTAGGATCATTAAACACACCTTCCAGCACTCCATTCCTGCCTCTTCTTCTTCCTCCTCTGAACTTCCCTCTAATCCAATCCCTATAATCTCTCCAGCAGGATGCACTTCAAAGAACACAGTGCTTCCCACAATCCCAACAAAAAACAAAAACGTCATCACAATCCGGACCAGCCTCCAGAAGCTTCATCATCCAGACAATGAGCTCCTGCAAAAAGATTAGAAACATAATAATAATATAAAACAATTAATAAAAATAATTTCAGAAATTTTTTTTTTTTTTTTTTTTGCTTTGTATTTACTAATATACTAAAATTAAAAATTAATAACTAAAATAAAATGAAATGAAATAAATGAAATGAAATAAATGAAATAAAATAAAATATAAAAAATAATACAAATGGTATCCCCCAGCCAATTGATGAGCTGATCCCCTGATACCTTACCCACATCCAAGTGCACCTTGATGTGGATACACAATTAAATCTTTTAAATGATTAACAGAAATCAAAATTCAAAAAATTTAGAAATTCAGAAGATAATAAAAATAATGAAACACAGAAACACATGAAATAAATAATAAATAAAAATAAAATAGCATTGCCCGGCCAATTGATGAGCCTTTCCCCACCAATGCTTGCCCACATCCAGGTGACCCTGATGTGGTAACACCCTATATTTTTGATTTTATAATTTTAAACAACCGCCATAAAAAAATTTAAAAAAAAAAGAGAAAAAAGAAAATAATCTAAAACTGCTATCTAGCAAAAACATAACTGCAAAATCAAAGAAAGTCCAGCTCCATAAATTGTGCAATAAGGGAAAGTCCGATCCATAGAAATGATCACTGGGTGGGCTCCCTCCAATAAGTAAAAATGACGGGAGACCACCAGTGATCCACCACCAATCTGAAAGAACCAAAGATAAAGAAGCTAGTCCCAAACCAGTTTAAAATTATAGCGGACTAGAAACCTGAATAATAAACAACAGAACTAGAATTCAACTAGGAAAAACAAAAGACTTGAGACAGACATTCTGGGGTAACTGTTCTACAGAGCAGCCAGCTCATCAGTTACCCCCACACTTGCCAAAATAAAATCTAGAAGCCCCCCCTGGGTACCTTCTAACAAAAACACAACATCCAACACAAAAAAAACCAAAACCAATAAGAGTGAAGAGACCAGCACATGAAAACCAGAGGAAATTCCAGTTTAAAGTCATAGAGGACTAAAACCTGTGAAAAGAAACCAATACTAGGGTTCAACCAAATTAAGAAAAAGGGTTGGAAACAGACAATCTGGGGTAACTGTTGTTAGAGCAGCCAGCCCATCAGTTACCCCTACACTTGCCAAGACAAAATCTAGAGACTCCACCCATGGGTACCCTCTAACAAAAGTTTCCAACAAACAGATGCATAGCATCACCACAAAAAAAAACCAAAATTAAAGAATGGTCCGTAGTTTATCGTCATTGCGGAGTCAATCTTCTTCATGCCTAGTGCCCCTGGGATAAAACCTCTTCACTTGGTCTGCAGCCACCCTCTTTTTCAAGACTGCACCATCCAACTCTTCCAAAACATAAGAATCTCCAGACGCCTGAGATCTGACTCTGTAAGGTCCATTCCTTCTGTCAGCAAACATTTTTCCCCACTGACTCTCCAAACTTCTATTATACACCAAAACCAAACAACCAGGTTTCAAGGGATTCCTGAGTCTATGAGCCAACTTCTTGTCCCAGTATCTGACTGATTGATTCCTAATCTTCATCATTCTAGAGTATGCCTTCTTTTGACATTCCTTTCTACATTCCAACTGTTGCATCCTGGCACAGAGCAAATCTTCTGTTGAGTGCACGTCATCCCAATCAATTCCAAGATAAGAGACAGCTTCCAAGTCCACTGGTAGAACGGCTTTTTGACCAAATATTAACTCATAAGGAGAATATCCAGTTGTCCTCTTCACAGTGACCCTATCAGCAAATAAAACAAAGGGTAAATAATGCCTCCACTTTTCGGAACTATCTCCGCACATCTTCACCAAAGCATTCTTGATAACTTGATGGCCTCTTTCAACCATGCCTTCAGCTTCAGGATAATACGGTGTAGCCACTCTAACCCTAGAACCAACACTAGCCACAGCTTCTTTAAATTCGGCACCAAACTCTGGCCCACCATCAACAGTGACCAACTTCATCAACCCATACCTATAAATCCACTCCTTCTTCAAAAACTCTGCCACATTCTTGGCAGTCAAATTAACCAGAGGCACTGCCTCAACCCAACCAGACAAATCATCCCTAGCAACAATCAAGTATCTATACCTGCCCTCTTTAATATGGACAGCATCCAGACTGACCCTTCCAAAAACAGTTGAATCACCAGTAGCACAACCCACCTCTTTAGGTTTCAAATGACTTCTTCTTTGACATTCCTCACAAGATTGAACCCAACCCTGCAGAGCCAACTTCATACCTGGCCACCAAAATCTGTCTGCTACTCTTCTATAAGTCTCCCCAAAGCCTCTATGACCAAGGTCTTCATGCAAAGACTTCAAAACCAATTCTTGACCCTTCTTCTGAGTCACCACCACTTGAGGATTAGGATGTCTCCTTCTCATCAACCACCTTCTTGACACATAAAATCCAGGACTCTTCTTCTTTATTGCCAACCAAGTATCATCATCACAACTATCTGGCCTCTCCAAGGTCAACAGATATCACTACGCAATATAGGGGGTGGACTTGCTAGCAAGTCCCCAACCTGAACTCAGACTGAACTCAGATGGAACTCATACTGAACTCATACTGAACTCTACTTGAAGACCCACAAAAACTGTTATGCTGAGTGGTGTTCATCCCTGATTGTATGGTTCCTTTGTCAATAGCTCAATGTGTGTTCAATCTGTGGTGAATTTGAGTCCAAGGTTGCGGACTTGCTAACAAGTCCGCCCCCCGTATTGCGCGGTGTATTCCACCAGGATAAAAGAAAACCCAGACTGACCCCAGGTCTCATCTTCAAAATCCAACAAAACAACATCCAAGGGTACAACTCTGTCATCAAAATCACCAGTGTGAACATGAGCCAATTGAGCAGCCCAACCAGGACACCAATCCTTAAATTTTGGCACGTCCTTCTCTTTCCACTGAACCTTGTGAGAATCCAGTTCACTAACAAAAACACCCTTTTCCAATTTTGAGCTGTCCCAAACAACAACTCCATCTTCATCAACAAAAACATCCTGATCACCAGAATCAAGATCAGATCCAGCCAGTTTAGCCTCTTGGGGGAGGTCAGAACAATCTTCCAGTTTAGCTTCATGGGGGAGGAAAGAAAAATCCTCAGCACCCTTTGTGCTGGCCCTAATCACTGGAGCATCTTTGTCAAACTCTTCAGAATCAGAATCCTCATCTGTAGGTGGCCTCCTTGATAATCCATCAGGCATAGTAAAAGTTTTACCTGGTTTGTGTACCAGGTCAAAAGAAAAATGTTGAATAAATACCACCCACCTAGTCATTGGAGCATTTGGAAGACTAGGTGTATTGATCATCTGAACCAAAGATTTTGCATACACCTGCAGCTCAAAATGCTGCCCCCACAAAACTGTCTGTAGCTACTTTAAAATTTTAGCTACGCCACACAATTCCAACTTAGGTTGAGAATACCTAGATTCCACCTCATTAAACACCACAGACTCATACCTTACTGGCCTGACCCTCCCAGTCTTATCCTCCTGAGACAAAACAGCACCAGCAGCAATATAACTTGAGTCCACTGCCAGATAAATCTTTCCAGCACCAACACCATAATCCAACTTGTGAAGAATTATATCTTCACCAACAACCTTTTTCAGCTTCTGAAAAGCCTCTTCACACTTGTCAGTCCATTCCCAATCTGCATCTTTTCTGGTCAACCTCCTTAAAGGTGAAGCCAACAAAGAAAAATCCTTAATGAAAATCCTGACATATACACATACACCCAAAAATCCTCTGACTTCAGTAGTATTTTTAGGCCTTGGCCATGACTGAATTTTATTAATCTTCTTCTTCGCCATAATCCTTCCCTCTTTACATACCACATGACCCAGAATTTCCAAAGCAGGAACACAACAACAGAATTTTTACTCTGAAAGGGTCAAACCAGCCACTTCAATCCTGAACAACACTCTCTCTAGAGTTATTGCATATTCCCACACAAACCTCCTTATGCCAGGGTTCTCCGATAACACCTCATTACCATAATCAGTGGATGGTCCTTTAATTCCACCATCATCATTAAAAATACCAGAATGAGTAGGAACCTCATCTTGCAAAATCCAAGCCATCTGTGCTTGATAAACTGCCACCGAATTAGTTGCTCCTTGAGGCAACCTAGTGAGCTGAAATCTTCCCAAAGGAGTCTCAAAAGTTGTGAGAGGCCTTGAATCCGTATGTAGTTACCTCTCATCATAACCACCCATAATATCACCCAAACCATAACACACCCTTCCAGCAAAAGCTTCAACAAAATCATCTGCACTTGGCAGCATACCAGCGTCCTTGATAGTAACTCTATTCAAGGCTCTTAGATCATGAACCACCCTCAACTTTCCATTCTGCTTCTTTACACAGAACACCGGACTTGAGTACCTTGATGTTGATTGTTCATATAACCCAGTCCTGACTCTTTCCCTAACAATCTCTACAAAATCCTCTTGAATAGCGGCTGGAATTGGAATAGGTTTGATTTGCCAAGGTTCATGACAAACAACAGGAATCAAGTAAGGTTCCCCATAAGAGTGCTTCAATACACCCCTTTCCTCCTCAACAAATGCCACCGCTTTTTCCCTTAGCAAAATAACGTGCAACAACAACTTCTTTTCTTCCTCAGACAACCACCCATCAGGACCAAAATTAACAACTTTCAATATTTCCACGGTCACCATAGCCGTCTCTACAAATTCTGGAGGATTCTTCACCAAAGGAGTACAGTACGGATCTCTTGACAAAGGAGGTCTCTTCAAAGGCGGATTCAAACCCACAGGCATAGGCTCATTGACGGGCCTAATCTTCTGCGCTACCTTCTTATACTTTTCCACTCCACCTTCAACTTGAGGGATCTTCAGGAAATCTTCACCACCAGACCTGGAACAAAAACCAAGGGTTTCCCCATTGCTCACATGTGTGGCCAAGGTAATGTTTTTGAAAGGTGTAGAAGAAACCCTAGCGGTGCACAATTGGGAGGACTTACTTTTACACCCCAATCTCACCACTCCAAAACTTTTCTGCAATTCCACATCTTCATCCTCACTTCCAACTTCCAAATCTTCAAATCATGATTCATCTTCTGAATCACATCTTCTAAAATTGTGCAGTTTATCCTCATGCTGGAGGTCCAAAAATCGATCTTGATGATCTTCTCTCTTCAAAATTTTCTGCAGTTTAACCTCATGCTGGAGGCTCAAAAATAGATCTTGACGATCTTCACAAAAATATTTTGCATCTTCTTTCTTCATTATCTTCAGATTTTTTTCTTGATTTTCTTGAATTATCTTGAAATTTTTATCTTCTTTTCTTGAGTTTTCTTCTTTCCTACAAAAATAACCAGGGGTTCCCCCAATGCTCACAGGTGTGGCCCAGGTAATGTTTTTGAAAGGTGTAGAAGAAACCCTAGCAGTGCACAATTGGGAGGACTTACTTTTAGACCCCAATCTCACCGCCCCAAAACTTTTCCGCATATCTTTCAATAAAGATATATAACCAATCTTCTTCTTTGAACTTGAATTAAAAATAATTAAGAATCTTTAGATAGAACAGAGACTTGATAAAAAACTTGATGAATACTTGCAGAGAAGAGAAACATTAAAAAGAGAAAGTTGAAAATCCACTTGGTATATCTCCAAGGGAGCTGACCTACTACAACCTGGGATTTCCTCATCTTGGGGAGAGGTTGTAGCACTAGGTGATCATCCCTCATTACTCTAAAAAAGACAGACTCTCAATAGAGCCTGAACCGCACTCCAGAAAACCAGAGGCAGCACCCACTTCCTTCCTTCTCCTGCAGCAGTCAATGCACTGGCACATTGAAGATAAACCAGGCCTAGTCTCCCAACCATCCTCTCCAGGGGATGATAACCTCATGTGAAGCCTCCTTTCGTCTTCACCAGTCAACTCCAAACTGATTCCCAAATCAAATTGATAACCTATTCTTCCCTGAAAATCCATCAAGAATGGCCCACCCAAAACTGCTTTTACATTACCTTTAGCAATGTAAAAATGAATCTTCCCTGAGGCTCCTCCAACATCTAACTTCACAAACTCTGAAGTTCCAACCAATTCAGTGACATGGCCACCGATCCCTCTCAAATTCCCACCAATACCAGTTTTTATGGGGAGGCCCATATGAGTTGCCTCAAACAAAGAAATCAGGTTTATCTGAGAACCTGAATCCACCAATGCCCTTGCCTCCCTGCCATTCAGAGTGACATTGACATATCCCAGAGGAGCAGAAAAATGAGTTTCCAACCCCTCACCAAACTTTTCAGCAGAATCACAAATATATTCTACCTCACCAGAAGAAACCCTTCTTCTGGTCAACAACTTCTTCTGCCTATCAGCCAACCCTGGACTGATAGCATAAAATTCCCCATAAGATAGGGAAACCTGACCCTGGTTCATCCTTTCCAGGACAGAGTCCATAACATTAACTTGACCAGACACTACTGGCCTCTCAAAGTGAGCTCTTTGCTTCACCACCTTGGTCCTAGAAGATTCTTGAGGACCAGCACCACCAACAGATTTACCATTAACAAAAACCAAACCAGATCCCTCACCAGAACCTCTGACTCCAACAGGCTTTGGCAATGAAGCCAAAGGGACATCCTCCTCAGAGTCAGAATCCACCTCCATTGGCATTGGCTCACCATTCAGGTCCAATGCACCAAAACTAGGGGGGCCTATGTCAGCCATACCCTTCTGCATCTTGTACAGCTCCTCTTTGCTGTACCTTTTCCTAGCTGCACTCAGCTTAGGATCACCCTTTGAAGCATTTGGCTTTGGTTGGGTCTGAGAACTGCTCTTAGGCCTACCCACCTTCCCTGCTTCCACATAATAAACACCAGCCAAGCATTCACCACTTGACTGTCCACCACAAGAATACAACTCCAAACCACCAAAGGAAGTAGAAAAAGAGACCTTATTGACCTCCTTCCCCTTTCCCTTGATTTCCTCATCTACCTTAACAGAAGACTTCCCCTGATCAGGAATCTCCTCAAACCTTGGCCTCCTTTGATTGAGACCACCCCTTCTCCTGACCAAATCAACAGGAGCCTTCCCCTCACTGGGCTTCACAAAAGAATGGTCAGGGAGCTTAAAAACCCTGCCATCAAACTCCACTTTTACTTCAGACACATCTCTGTTCAGTGCCCAACAATCATTGGACCTGTGCCCCCTCCTACTGCAATAAGAGCAAACCCAAGGATCACTCCTACCAGCCCTCCTTTCAAAATCTCTTGGCTGAGAAGGTGCCTTATTAACCCTCTTGGCCTCCTGGACAAAAATGTGCAGCTGTTTTGTCAGATCAGCCAACTGCTCCACCATTGGGTCCCTCTCCTGTTTGGGAACCTGCACCAAATTTTTTTCCTCCTTCTTCTCCCTAACTTCCTCTTCAGCCAAAGCCTCACTGACTTTGCTGACATACTTGGCACACCCCTCCTGATAGGTGTCCACAGCCAATAACTTCAAATGGGCCTCAACAGCCTCCTTCACCTTATCCAAGGCAGGCAACTTCTGGTCCCCATTAGAAAGAGTCTTCATCAATTCCTTTCTTGACAACTCCTTCAACACATCCATCCTGACATCTCTAGCCAGGGCAGACCAAAAAACATCCTTGGCAGCATTTTCATGTGCCAGCTCCTCCACTTCCACCAAATATTCCACCACAGGATCAAACTGTAGCAGAAACTTCCTGTAACTATGCAAGTTACCAACACCACCATAAGATTTCCATTCACTGACAACCTTGTTCAGATCCACCATAGTGAACCTGACACCCCATCTATCCACCATCTCCCTACACAACAATTTCCAATCCCTCTTCTTGTAGCCAGACATGGCCACAATCTCCTTCTCCACTGACCTATCACCAATGAAGAAGATAATCTGCTTCACCATGTCCAGGTAGGAAGCACCATCAACTCCAGCAGAAGTTTCATACTTCTCTAGAAACCACTTGACATCCTCCCCATTAAACTTGGTACCATCCCAAGTTTTAATCCTCACACATTCCCTAACCATCACAGAAGGAGGACCATCCCCCCCACTGACAGTCACCACAGGAATAGCAGAACCAGAAGTCATTCCTCCAGTCCAAAACACCAATAGGAGCCAACCAAAGGAAAAAGAGATTCCAAAGAACTAGCAAGTTCAACCCCACGTTGGGCGCCAGAAATGTAGACAATCCTATAGTACTAGCTATCGGCCTTGACCAAGGGAGTTAGAGAAAAACCAGAGAGAAAATCCCCTGTCCCTTTAGAAAAATAGAGTGAGATTTACTTGCTAAAGTAAGTTGGTTCCTGTTTTGCTAAAGCCCCTTTTTAACACACTTGACTGCTTGATGAGCCAAGAAAGTAGTCCCCAGATAGACTACCAGACCAAAGAACTGAAATTTAGAACAAAGTCCACACCAGAGACAGCAAAGATACTTGATGTAGGCTTCAAATCCACACCAGAGACAGCAAGAATACTTGCTCTAGCTTGCAAGACTATAACAGAGAAAACAGTTTCCAAAGTTAAGTTAAATGAAGAACTCACTTGCAACAAACACAGCCAATTGTGGCCAGAAAACAGTGAAAACTGAGTGAGGAACAATGAGATCATCTCCGGATGGTTGTATGATGATTAAGGTTGCCCCAAACTGTCTTATTCACTATGTACACACAGACCACTAACTAAGAGCCCATGCGCACCCACCAATCTGGTGCCTGTACCTGCCAAATTGCATAAAAAACCCTCCTGGAGCTCTCCCCAACCTCCTAAAACAGAGGCGGGCGGGCCGCCCAACGTCGGAGATGCCGCCTGAAGCGGCCCGGCCTCACTGAAGCCAGAAAACCAATAAAAACCACTAATCTACTTAGAAAAATTAGCTACAACTACTAAAACCTTTAAAACACGGAATTTCACTATAACAACATTGAGACATGAAATATAGAGAAAAATTAGCTCTATCCAATGGTACTAAGCACTTAACCCTAAGACTTAAGGTTAGCCTGTAAAACACAAAAAACAAAATTAAACAGCAATCTTTTATAAATGAAAAATGAGGAAATGACCCCTTAAAACTCAGAATATGAAAAATGTCTTCAAGACATAAAATATAGAGAAAAACCAGGGCTATCCAATGATAGTACCCGCATACCCGCAGACCCAATATCCACGGGATAAAACCAGAAAAATACCAAATTCCTTAACAGATGTCAATTAAGACATGCACAAACAGCGCCAAATCACACAACAAAGGCCCCTGCCAATGTTGGAAGACCACACCGTGTTTGGAAAATACATATTCTAGAAACAATTTTGACAGATCTTCTGCTGTAGCAGTAGTAGTGGTTTTAATGAAAATAGACATTTTTGAGAATCTATCTACTATTACTAATATAGCATAAAAATTATTGGAAAGAGGAAGTTGAGAAATAAAATCCATCGATAAAGATTCCCAAGGTTTAGAGGGAATAGGAAGTGGTTGAAGCAACTCATACTTCCGGTGACGGGGAGCCTTATTCCTATTACATTCGTAACAAGCTTTTATATAGGCCTTGATTTCCCTGGTCATACCTGGCCAGAAAAAATCCCTCGCTATTAACTGGTAGGTTTTATCAACACCAAAATGACCAGCTAATGGAGAATCATGTCGACTGTTGAAAATCCATAATTTTATCTCATTGTTGTCGGGTATGACTACTCTACCTTCGAAGTCTAATAGACCTGATTCAATACTAAATCTTTTGGCCCCTTGCTTCGAGAGTATTTTGCCTTTTAACCCTAAACAATAATCGTCCTTCGACTGAGCTTCAAGGATGTTGGATAGTGGATTTTGAAACGATTGAAATGTCATTGAATTAAGTTGATGAGTCGTTAACATTGATTGGTTGAAGATTGATTTCACATTTGCTGGATTTTTGTCAGAAAATGCGTCCCCCCGCTGTGGGTAAACGTTGTCCCAACGTGACAAGATATCTGGGACAATGCAGTTCTTACCTGGGCGATAGGAAATAGAAAAGGGAAATTCAGACAGAAATTCAGCCCACCTGGCTTGACGCCTGGTTAACACTTTGGAAGAAATAAAGTATTTCAAAGCATTATGGTCTGTTAAAATTTGAAAAGGACAATCTAGGCTGAGAAGAAAAGAACACCATTTTTTAAGACAGTGAATAATAGCTAAAAGCTCTTTGTCATGAATTTCATAATTAAACTCTGCTGCAATGAGTTTGCGTGACTCAAAAGCAACAGGATGAAACAGTTTTGTTTCCGGATTCAATTGAGAAATGATCCCTGCGATAGCATAATTGCTTGCATCTGTCTCGACTATTGTTGAAGCAGTAGGATCAAAGTGTTGAAGAATTGGAGCTGTGGTGAACGCCGTCTTCAATGCTTCGAATTCCTTTTGTGCTGTAGAAGTAAAAACAAAAGGAATATCTTTTCTAAGAAGAGAAGTAAGATTGGAAATAGTTTTAGAGTAATCTTTAATAAATCTTCTATAGAAATTTGCAAAACCCAAAAATCCTTGGAGGGATTTAATGGATTTGGGCTCAGGCCATTCCAGGACCTTTTGAACTTTTTTGTCGTCCATGACTAAACCATCAGTGGATAATGTAAAATCAAAAAAATCAATAGATTTAACACAACAGGGAAGCATCTGTCTTATACACTGTGTGCTATGTCCAGTCGTAACTTGCAGATTTCCGACAGCTCATGCATAGATGGCACCATTCACAGATGCGACAATTGTCAGGGACTCTGCAACAACTTACAGGATGTATGCGACAATTGGTTATAGACTATCCTGAAATATCAAGCTGAACCCCTTCCTTAACGTTACTTGAGTTGAGAAACAAAGCTGAATTAAATCAGAAGCAGCTAATTAACTTGCTGGTTGTGATTATTTCAGGCACGTGTCCTAGTAACTGATAATGTTCCTTTCATTCCTTTATTTTCCATTTTGCTTAGAATTCCTCTATCTTCCTCATTTCTTGTCATCTGAAGACACGTTTGTTCACTCTATTTTTTCCCATCATCTTTTGTATATCTTGTTTCTTCTCATTATTCAATTATACAGCCAAGTCACATATGCTTGCGGAAATTTTAACAAAAAAATCAAAGTTGCTCTCACCAGAAAATGTTTGGTCTATTCCAAAGGCAGTACCCCCAACTAATCTCCAACCCTTTTGAATAGGCAAATCCTTTTTTTTTGAAAGAAACTTAGATTTTTTCATCAAAATTTCCGCAAACTTTTTTGACTTTGCTGTATTCATGTTTTTTTTTGTACTTCCTCATGCATTTCTTCCTCATCTTTCTTTATTTTCTAATTTCTAGTTTCTTCTATTTCTCTTTCTCTCTCTTTATATCTTTCATGTTTCCCTTTTGCTCTTTTCATTTTATTTTTTCTCAGACAAAACTTCTTCTTTTTTGACTTCCTTTTATTCCTTTCATTCATTCGTTCTTTCTTTCTTTCTCTATTCTTTTCTTACAATTAAAAGTATGAAACTGATCGATCCTTTTTTTCTTGCCTTGGAATGAATTGATTATAATACATATCATAGACATGTGGAAAATTTAGTATTCAACAGCTCTTTTGGTACGTAATTTTATACCATTATCATTTTTTCTATACTGATTTTCTTTAAATACTTTGCCATTCTTTTTTGAGGCACCACTCTTCCCTGTCCAGAAAATCTCTTTGAATCTTGTTATTCGTGAGCTTTCATTTGATTTTTTTGTCATTGCATTTATTAATTTTTTTAGTCTGCTTGCTTTGTGAATGCTAAATATTGTATATGTTATTCTTTTGCTTATTTTTGATTGTTTTATGGTAAATGGACATGAGCAGGGATGTTGAAGGTGCTAATCCTGCACATGAAGTTTCACAAGCTTTAGCTGCACAAGCAGCACAATTTCAAGCTTTTCTCAAGGATTTCGCTCATCAACAAGAATCAAAGTATGACAGCATCATTGGCAAATTAGCTGACAAGTTGCATTCCCTTGAATCAATGGACAGAAGTGATTCAGCTCAAAATTCTCTCCCATCAAAGAAAAAAGCACATGCTAATAGTTCAGTCGGCAATCCACCTGCAAAAAAAGCAAATGATGGTCCCACACCCTCCAGCTCATCAAAACCGTCAGTTTCAGCTACAAGGAATGTTTGTGCTGCATCTGCACCACCTCCAACTGGCTATGAAAGTTCAAGAAGCCCGGAAAAGCCAGTAAAGCAAGTCAAAAAAATCTCTGAAGCTCCTCCCATCCCATCCCCCCAACGTAACCCTGCCCAACAACAAACCGGTGACTTCCTGCCAGATTTTGCTACGACTAAGGTGCTATTTTTTGAAATATTTTGTATATGTACAGTAATTTAACTCTTTTTTTTTCAGAATGCAATGTTCATACATATCAAGATCCTTTGGGGGCTATTGAAGCAAGATTCTGTCCCTACAGCACCCCAACCAGCTGAACTGGAATTTTTTTATTCTCAATTCTCAGATGAAGATCAAATTAAACAGGTCGTAAAGCTAAACTCATCACCTGCCCTCGTTCCCATAAAAGAAGTTACGACACTTGATCATGTGAAGTCTGGTAGTGTGAAAATTGGCCGCTCCTTAGTATATGTATATGATAACTTTGTCAAATATGCCAAAGGACTCTTAACGCGCTTAGGTATACGAATTTGGTGTCCAAACCTTGAAGAGGACCCTTCATCATTGTACAATGCTGCTTGTCGAATATCTGAAATAACGACCTTTCGCGAGATTGCTGCTTCAAAAGCTTACATGTTTCTCAACATTAATCCAAAATATCTTGAAAACATGCCATTGCTAATTCAAGCATACAATCACTTTGTGCATTATTTAATGCTTATCAGATTCAAGAAGGAGAAGAAGGAGGCAGGGAAAAATGTGAAAGATTCATATAGGCGAAGAATTCAGAAGAACAGAGAGCGAGTAAGTGTCTCAGTATACTCATTTTTTAATTTTGAAATTAATATAATCTTTACAGTTGAGTTTGGAAAGCAAAATAAATTTCCGAAACAATACATGAAAATACTAGATCAAGTCACAGCCCATAGTGATGATGAATTCATTGAAGAAAAAGGGTATTTTCTTATCAAAACATTGCCCTATTGCTCCAAAAATGCTAGTCGTTTCATTCGCCGTTTAGATATAAAAATGATTCAAGCTAGTGAGCAAGACCCAACCTCTCGTCAAAGGATTCGTCAATTACCTAAGAACACGATTGAATCAACTTTTAAAGTGGCCCCAAAGCGACTTCCATTTGATTTTTATGACCCCCAATGGTTTTTGAAACTTACCCCAGCTCAACAACAAACAATTGTCGACACTGGTAAAGTTTCATTTCTTCCAAATGCCAATGACTCACTTTTGCCTAAAGGCCAAACTCACCCTGATGAAAAAGACTGCGAATCAAAATTCACATCAAAGTTCTGGCATTTCCATGCTGGTGCATACGGATTATTAAGTGACTCAGAACAGGAAGATTCTTCAGATGAACAAGAGGAGTGTCATCCTATACATACTGAAGAACGAGAAAAAGATGAATCTGATGATGCCTTTGAAGAAGGGGACGCTGGAAAGTTATATGACGATGAAAGTTACGTATATGTTACTCAGAAAAAACCTACCAAAAATGATCAGCATTTTGGCCAGAATGCTAAAAAGAGGAGTGCACTTGAGGAGGAGGAGGAAGACAAAGAGGCTAATGATCCTGATTATGTAGATGGGCAAGGGGAAGAAGGGGATTATGAAGAGGAGGAGGAAGAGGAAATCGAAGGTGATGATGATAAAATGGAAGGAGTCGAGCAGGGAAACTTTTGATGCTAATGCTAATGATGTGAAATTTTTCATATTTATTGCACATTTTACTCTTTGATAATGAGATTTATTGATTTATTGATGGTGAAATGATAATTTTATTGTTTTTTTCTCTAGAGATCAAAATTATTTATACAATGGCTTAGAAAAGCATATGAGTTATATAGACAATAAATATTGGACCATTGTTTCACAAAATTCAGGTGAAAATATAGAACCTCGAGTGTTTTGTGAGATGTCCAGGTAAAATTACATGCATAACATCAAGTATCATGCCTTTTGTGACAAAACCTTCCACCACTCACTTGATTCGGGTGACACTAATAAATCATTTCCAGTTTGCTTTTGAAGAATACAAACATTTTTGCCACAAACAGCTGATAACAAATGAACTGTGCAAGCATTATTTCATATATATTCTGCATTTTCATACTATTTAATAAATTTTTAATAAAATTACTTAATTACAACACTTGAGAAAACATACTATTTGACTTTTAGCACAGCAATTACATGAAAATTAACAAGTGAAGATATGTGAAAACATTGATAAGTAAGTAAGATAGTGAAAAAGAAAAACAAAAATATCTTGAAAAGAGATTAAGATATAATCAATCAATATTAGAGATATCAAGGAGATGAGAATGATTGTGGGGCATGAGGATGATTCCATTAAGAGAAATAGAAAAGGTTTTTTTTTGCAAAAACTTATATGCTGCTACACATGTCACATTGGAAGGCTTGACAATTACCTTCTTTTTATAATTTATTTGCCCTACAACTACTTTGTGAAGGTATAAGAGGTATCGAAATGCTGAGGATGGGACATTTAATTTTTTTGGGTATATATTTGTGATTGGAAAAACAAATAGGACTTTTTGTAAATTCTTCAAATGATCTCTGAATTCATAAATTTTTTCAATCAAACCATACTGAACGTTACACAATTCATCTTTCCAAAATATGCAGTTGTTGGGTTTTGTGACAGATAGGAAGAGATCGCCATAGGATAAATTTTGGATTGGTGATGCAAATCCTAAGAACACTTTTGAGTCCACAGGAAGAGGAATTTTGTGTCGGTGTTGAACATTTTTATCTTCCTTTTTGATAAAGTCCCACAAAATGTTGTAAACATCATCAGGTAAGTTGATTTCTCTAGCTTTTCTATTTTGACCAATTTTCTTTTTCCCATTTTTCATATCCTGATATTCCTTTTTCACCATCAGCCTTTGTAGTTCACAACCTCGCCTCATCATTGTAATGTTTATCTTATCTATTTCACAAATACCACTTTGATCAATAGTTAATAAAAAAACTCAAATTGTGTTTATAGTTCTCACCTGCTTTGTTGTTAGTGTTGATTTTTTGAAAAAAAACCAATAAGCCTCTCACCTGGAAACTCAGAAATCACAGTTAAAGGCCCTCAAGTTTTCATTTGCTCAGGCAGGTGAAGTGAAAAATGGTGATTGGGCTTTACTTTACAGTCAGGGAAGAGCTTTTTTACTGAAATGCTATACTTTTCATATTGGATTTCAAATCTGTTGATTAAATCTATATCAAGACTTCTTGAACATAAAATATGTGTACACATAACCAAATGACCTGTATTTTAAAGAAATTGTAATCGGTTTGACCCTGGTCGCAGCTTCTTGACATTGTTTATAAAAAGCTCCAAGATAACTAGAGGTATTACGTAGGAAAATAGCGTGTACCATTGATATGCAGTGAGCCATCCATGTCTGTCTTCACCAAGATTTTGAGGAATTTTAGCTAAACCACTTGGTAGAACCACACCTTTCATGATGGATTGAAATTTTTCAATGAGACTCTGAGAAAAGAACTGCCCGTCCCGTCCATTTTCCAGCTCCAAGTCATCCTCCTCCTCCTCCTCCTCCTCCTCCTCCTCCTCCTCCTCCTCATCATCATCATCATCATCATCATCAGAGCTGGAATCAATGATGGTTACTTCTATATTGCTATCAAGTTGTACACGTTTCATAGCTTGACTGAGGCTTTGTGGTAGACTTCGTCTCCTAGTTATATATGCCGGAACACTCCTGAATCTCCAACGGTGTTGAAAATGATCACTAAGAACACCTTTAAACCAATTGTGAATCACACCTAGCACTACATGTTGTGTCGGATCCCAGTAATTTAGCCGGTTGAGTTCAGACCACCGTACACCACTTTCCTTAAGCAAAAATTCTCTAGTACTTTGAGCTCTTGCATCTCGTGACTTTTTTGAAATTTTGATAACTTCACTTTTAAGCCTTTTTTCTCCACATTTTAAGAATGATATTTGATCACATTTGGCCATACACCATGTGCAAAACTGAGTTGCCGAGTGTGATGCAAATCCAGCAGCCTTTTTTGTTGCAGGTAGATCACCAACTAATGAGAGAAGTCTCACTTGCACCATACGCCCTTCAGGTTTCAGAAACGTTGGAATTACAACTCCATTCTCAAGAGTTATCAGCTCATCAACAAATGGTTTCAATATATGATTAATAGTTTCGGTATCTTGAGCATTAGGTCCAGGTGTTATTCCAGCAATACAAATCTGGCCAATCTTGTTACGGAGTCCAGGTGGGAGGTTGAGACAGCTGAAAGATATTATTCCCATTGATTTTACCTTGCCAGCTATTTTATTTCCTTTGGGGTTGAACCAATCAATAAATATAGAGATAGCCAAGTTCAAAGAATCAGGATGCTTATTCCATTCCATGTTCTTAAATGCAGTACCATGCTGCACGTCAGAGAAGAAGCTATTGTTTTCATTGACTTCTTTTGCCCAGTTTTCTATCGCCTCTTCAACATCTGACCTGCCTAGAATCCATTGAATCCAATTTAATATTTTCTGAACCACAAATACCAGATAAGGAACACAAATCTCTTTGGGGAAACTATTTGATGCTGCACGGTTTTTTGTGGGTTGTCGAGGATCTTTAATTGCACGAAGTCCATTTTTGAAATAGAATAGTGGCTCATTACATGGATTTGAAGTACGAAACACTTTATAAGTACAAAGAGCTGGACAACTATCATCCTGTGGATATATATGAAAACACTTTGGGCAACATGTCATATTCAAGAAATTGACAATCAAGTCAGACCGCTTCAGATTAGTTTGAGGATCAAGTGGAAATTTATCAAGCGATGAGATAGGAATCGAGGAGTTCTGAGAATCTTTAATAATATTTACAATCATTTTCGTAGTGCTGATACATTTTTCCCTGCTCAGATTACAGCCAACGTAAAGCCAATTGTTTATCATCCTCAAAGATCCTTTTTTAAATTAACTCAGATAAAAGTTCAGTTGAAAAGTTTGAGAAGTGTCACTGATAAAACAACTTACCAGTTACATCACTACTATCATCAGGATATCTTTCTCCATCTTCTGATGGTTCGCTAAGTGGAATAGATGCATTAAGAGAAGATGACTCGTCAGGTGAGCTGTCCGAATCTCCACGGAAATCCATAAACTTATTTTTTTCCATATCATTTAGATGATGCCTTTCGAAAGTGCGAGGAGAAACGTATTTTCCATATTGGTGTTGGCCTTCGTGATTTAAGCACAATTGCTGGATACATTCGGAGCATTGACAAAATCTCATTCTGAGATAGTTTTATTGATATGAAGAGGAGAGAGAGATACTAAAGCGAATAGTCTTCAACTGGGTGCAATGAGATATGATCAAAATGAGGGAAAATGAGCAATACAAGATGCAAAAATGGTGCCAACTGGGTAGTTGTCGCTTCATTACAAACACATGATTATCACTTGTTGTGTCACTACAATCACATGGTACTCACATGTCGCTTCCAAATTTTGGAGCGACAATTCATATATAATGCATTTCCAAATGTTGCGACCGTCGTCGTAACATGATGAAAGGACAGGTCTTTCCCTGTAGTGTAAGATGGAATTCGCATTTATTATGCTTGGCGTAGAGTCCATGATCTCGAAGTCAATTTAAAACCTGTCAAACATGATGAATATGTTCATCCAGTGTCTTCAAGAAAATTAAAATATCATCTAAATAGACAACAACATCTTGAAAGATTTCATTGACAAAAGTTTGAAAAGTAGATGGTGCGTTACACAATCCAAAAGGCACAACTAAATATTCAAAACTACCAAATCTAGTGCGCATTGCAGTCAGTGGTTCATGACCTTCCGCAATGCAAATAAGATTGTAAGCGCCTCTAAGATCAATTTTAGAAAAGAAATTAGCACCATTAAAAAGGGTAAGAAGCAATGACATAGGAGGAACAGGATATGCATTCTTCTTAGTGACTGTGTTGAGCTTTCTATAGTCAACACACAACTTAAGACTACCATCCTTCTTTTTTAAAAAGAGAACAGGGGAGCTGGTTGGAGATTTACTGGCTTTGATGAAACCTTTGGCTACATTCTCTGCAATGTAGTCTCGAAGAACTTGAGATCTGTCCTTCGACAAAGAATAGACAGGACCTGCTGGAGGTACTGGACCTATTAACTCTATCTGATGGTCGTAGGGTTGATGAGGTGGTAACTTATCAGCCTTGCGGATTGAAAAAACATTGAGGAAATCATGATAGACTTCTGGTAGATTCGATTTAATGGCTTCAATGTCTATTTGGGCGTCCTCATCATCTTCGAGAGAATCTGTTGAGGGAAGACCAGAATTGAGAGAGCATAATTCGATTACTTCGAGGCAATTTAAATCCTCTTAGAGTGAAGTCATCAAGCTAGAAGGGTTAGCCAATTGCTCATTTAAAGAAAGATCAGATGCTTGCAAGTCATCTGGCAGAGGTTTGTCCACTAGCAGGAAATTGTCAGGCGGGTTGTTTAATTCCCAATTGACATGCATTGAAGAATCAGAAATATACTTAGTCTGTGGGGTGATCAATCCCCGTGTCCAATCAATTTCAGGATTCCAATGCGTTAAAAAGTCATGGCCAAGAATGGTATCGTCCATCCTTGGGGGGTCCAAGACTGTTAGTTCCCACTCGAAGGGGGGAAAATTTGGAAAGTTGAAAACCCATAAAACTTTCTTACTGACCCAATATTTGGGTTCCTCTGATTCGACCAAGTAAATTGGAGTTCGATTGATATCTGTAAATGTCAGCTGTAACTTCTCGGAAAAAGATAAACTGACAAAAGAAATTGAAGCTCCAGAGTCTATAAGACAACTGAAGGGGATATCCTCCTTAAAAAGAATGAATCTCAAGTGGTTTAAGGCAACTCCAGTCCTTAAGACATGGAGGTTCTGTGCACTGGGAGATATAAGATAGTTTGCTTTGCACACAAGTAAACTATCTACTAGTTTTTTGACTTCGAACTAGTACCTTCTCTTTCCTTCAACTTTACACAATCTTCCAGCTTGTGCTTACCCCCACAATACATACATAACCCATTATCTGTTCACCTCTTCCTCTCAGCTTCTTTAAGTTCCCCTTTAGGATCCAGTACTTTACTGATATCACCTGGGGTCGAGCTTTTCAGTCAAGGTTTGTCTTTTCCCTTAATAGGTTTGGATTGATTCAAGGAGGATTGAGTTGTTCGTGGGTGTGAAGAAGGTCCCAATTTGAAATTTAAGCCTTGAGATTTGTTGGCGTATCAACGATGTTGAAGTCATCCTTGGTAAACGCCGTCAAGTTCGAGGGTTTGATCCATTAAATCTGTTAAAGTAGTTATCTTCTGACCGTGAAGATTTAACTGATCCAGAATCCTCAAAGGAAGTCCTTTTTTGAAATGATACTAAAGGGCAGCATCATTCCAACCTACTCGATTTTGAAGCGCTCTGAAGTTTGAGATATATTCAGAGGCTTTCCCATTATCACTCATGCGAAGGAAATCAAGTTCAATTTCTGTGTTGTCAGTTTCATTAGGGTCACCAAACAACATGAAAAGTTGGTCTTCAAACTTTTCCCAGTTATTAATAAGTAAGTGGGTTTCAGTTGAAGAGAGCATGAGAAGATAAGGTTCTAACCATCTTGCTGCTTTTCCGGCCAGGAATGAAGAAGCATAAACAACTTTCGATTGGTCGTTATTAAAGGTTGGAGGGTCATTATGGAACAGGAGCTTTCAGGTTTGCAAGAAGGGTCGCAATATGTCTGGATGTTCTCCATCGAATTTATCGGGAGATTTCATAGAAGGAGTTTTGAATTTAGATCCCTCTGAAGATGTTGAATTTGAAAGGGTCTTCATGAAAAGTCTCATGAAATCTTCCAGAGAATTGGATGGTCCAGGTTCTGAAGGTTGACCAGAAGGGTGGTTATCAGGGGCGGATGGTGCCTTTTGCATTGTATCCTCTCCTTCTTCATCATCACTAGAATCATCGAAATCTTGTGGGATGTCTTCTACCGATTGGACTGAATGTTGCCGTTCCCTAAGGTCAAGTGGCTCCAAGGAGTGAGTGCGGGAAACAGGCCTAGTGGCTGTTGGCCTGCCTCTGGCGCGAGCTCTAGTAGTAGCGCCTGTAGGAGGAGTGCGTTGAACAGGTGCCATTTTAAGAATTTAGAGAAAACACCTGAAAAGGGATGTAGTAGTGCAAAGAATGAGAACTACGGAGAATTAAATTATACTGTCACCGGACGACCTACGCACAAGGTCAAGGATGTTCCTGCAAGTGAGATAAAAGGTTCAGATACTTCTTCAAAGTACAGAGGGATAGTTCGAGGAAGTGATTTGAAGATGACTCGAAGGAAGAACTACTGCTTCGAGTTATGTTTGATAAGGATTCTAATATAATTGAACGGTAATATTAAAATTCTTAAGATCTCACAAAGGGTTGGAAACTCAACAATCAAAGATTTAGGATTTAGATATGACTATTGAGAAAATAAAGAAAGATACAATAATAATGATTTTCACTTAGAGTTTTATCACTATTAACTATAAATACGTTTTATAATTTAATTCTAAGGAATGTCGAACAAAAAACCCAGCCCCTTTTATATCCTTTACTCCTCCTCACATTGACCTCATACTCATCCACTATTCCGCACACCACAAACCATTTAAAATATATCCGTTACACCTGGACCCTCCTCACTATTATCCATTAACCCCTTAATCCTTCACTAACCATTCCGTCCATGCTCACTACCCCTTAATAACCCACAGACATTTCATAAACCTTTTAATGTACTATTATATTAACTATTGCGCTGTGCGTTGCTTATTGGGAAAAAGACTAAGACACACTATTGAGAGATTGACTAATTTAGATTTAGAGTTTTAGGCTAGCGCGATTGAATAGCGAGTACACAAAGGAAAGTCGCAGTTGCTATGGAGAGTTGCTTTCTGTGCTTTGAGTATGGATTTGAACCCTTTAGTATTGATTTAATGAGCTACTTTTGCCTCGAGTTTTAGTGGCGTGTGACACTTTAGTATTTACATTCACATAATTCTAAAACCATTAATTATAATAATAATTTAAAATTTTACCACTTTTCTATTGAGTAAATATTCTATAAGATAAAGAAATACGTACCCAAGTTTGAACTCCATAAATTCTATTTTTACCGCTATTGGACCACCTTGAAAAATCTTCTAGACTTGAAAGACCCCTTGACAACTGAGGCCCTTTCCGAATAGTCGACGGCGCATTGATATCTTAAAGTGGGAAACCGAGGGACCATCAATGACAAGGTGCCAATAGGACAAGTATACAACAAAGACAACAAACGTCATCAGCCATGTGACTTACTTTTTGCTGCGACCGGGAATTGAATTGTGCTCCAAAACTTAGGTTCATATATTTACTATAGTCACATATATTTGTGGTAATTATATTGATTACTATTCGTGGGTCACTTTTCACTTTTCATACTCTACATATTTCCTTTTACTCAGCACTCTGTAAGTGGCATTAATTTGCTCATTTTACAGGGGGAGGTGTCTGGTAATTTGAAATTTTTTATTTTTTTCCTAGTTGACAAAGATAGAACTATAGTGTTCTTAGTCCTAGAAGTAATATAAAATATTATATTATTTTTTTCAGTTGACTTTGTCCTGATAAATTAAAATAATATTGTTGTTCCAGTTGAAAAATTGTCCTCACAATAAAAATATTAAAATTAATAAAATCAAATTATATTAAAATTATTTCAGTTGACATCAAGTCCTGGTAATTAAATATCCTTCAGTTGATTTTAATTCTGATAATTATCAAAATTTAATTTATTGGCTAAAAAATAAATTTTGTTTCTTCAGTTGATTTCCTTTAATCCTGGTTATAAAATTATTTTAAATTAATAAAAATTGTGATTATTATCTCAGTTGATTTTAATCCTGATAATTATCAAAATTCAATTTATTGGTGAAAAAATAAATTTTGTTTCTTCAGTTGATTTCTTTTAATCCTGGTTATAAATTTATTTTGAGTTAATAAAAATTGTGATTATTATTTCAGTGGATTTTTGTCCTGATGATTTTTTTTAAATTTTTTTTTCCTTATTTTTATTTTTAAAAAAAAACTAATACATTTAATATTTCCTTCCCTCAATTCAAGTTAAATTTTAAAAATGACTGATCAAGGTGTTTCTGCTACCCGTGAAGAGGGATTGGATCTGATTGATTATGATGAAGATACTTCTGTAAGTTCTCCCTTGACTACAAAATTGGCTCACATTAATCAATTATTGAACCAATCAGGATGTGGAAATGGAGGAAGTGGAAATACTAGTGGAGACAAATGCTCAGGAACAAAAGCCTTCCATCAACCCCCTAGAAGGACTTCCCAAAGGCTTCAAAATAAAAAAAATTCCTTTACCTCAGCAAATAAAGAATCTCTCCACCCACATAAAGGAACTGAGGACAGAGAACATAAGACTGAGAGCAAGAATAGACTCACTAGAAGAAAAGGTAAGAAAAATAGATGCCTTTCTTTAAGAGAAGAGGAAACCTCCTCCCCCCAGGGATCTTCCACAATTGGCTCCCCAACAACAAGAAAAGGTGGAAGTTTCAAAGTGGCAGTGGTATTGGTTAAACACCCAGTGGGATTATCTGTCTCAACAGCAGAAGCCTCAAATGCCTCAGGCAGGTCCGTAAAGACCCAGTCAATTCAACCCAGAAAATCCTCACCCTTATCAAGGAGGCAGAAAAAGAAACGACAATATTCAGATCTTGCCCAAGCCTTTTTAAGTCCCTCTATTGAATCTCAAGTACCATTTCTTGTTACTGATCCAGTTCCTTCAGGTAATTCTGGCAGAGGGGATGAAACTATGAGACCAGTAGAGGTTGATAAGAGTAGACAAATCACTAAATATTCTAATGTATCTGATCCTTTAGTTTTAATTGCTACTTCAATTATAAATCCTGATATGGCTATTATTGATGAAACACTTGAGCCTGAGTTTTATGAGAATCTGGAAAGTTACTCTGTTTCTTTATTGAGAAATACTCCAGATGTAGCAAAAATTAATGATGAATATTTGAGAGATATTATTGCTAAAAAAAATCATATCATGAAAAACATGCAATTAACTCAGAAATATAATAGTTTGTTAACTGAACAGGGTTATAAAGCATTAAGGAGTGAGTTACAGAGAGTTTCTGATGATTTGTTTCATTACAAAGCAACTCATGAAAAGAAAGTTGCTTTATGGTAAAATATCAAAAATGATTTGTCTAAACTACAGGATACTGTGTCTGCATGTTTCCAGGAGCTAGAGATAGATAAGATTAACCTGAAAAGATTGAGAGATCATTATTCATCTTTTCATAATAAAACCCAGTTATCTTTTGAAACAATCAATGAGAGTTTATCTAGTCTTCCAAGGGTGAAAACCAGACTAACAACCATTGAAGAAAAATTGAATTCATTGTTTAATGATCAAAAATATTCTGAAATTTCTTTGAAGGAACATATGGTACAGGATGCTCCAAGTTTACCTGTTGCTAGTTCATCTAAAGTAAAATTAGATTCAGAAATGCCTGTTGATACCACTGAGTTTCCATCAAACATTGATGATGCACCAGGATCTTCACCAGAAAGATTAACAAATGAGATTACTGCACAATTAGAGAAGTTACAGCTGCTTCTTACTCAGAAACAAGCTAATAATAAGGATACTCTTTCAAATCAAAAGAATTGGCCAAAACTTGACCAGTATCCAACATTTGATGGTGATTCTTTTTCTGATTGGCAGAAATTCATTTTCAGAATCGATAACTTGAAAAATTCTTACAAACTCCCAGATGAGGAAATTGTGTCTAAGTTAATTTCTTTATTTACCAATGTAGCCCTAATGTGGTATGAATCTGTTCTCTTGGATAAGAATGACTACTCATGGGAAGAATGGAAGAAATTGATTAAAGCACAATTTGGTGGCTCCATATTTAGGATGGCTCAACAAAGGCAGTATGAGGAAACTAGATATAATTCTTCTACTGATAAAACTATTGAATTCTTAATGAAACTTGTAAAACTCTTGAGGGCAATGGACCCAAATATGGAGTTTGAGTTATGGAAGGACAGGATCCTTTATAAATTACCAATGTCTTTGAGAGACTTAATAGTGGCTAGGACTGAGTTCTCCAGAGAACCTTCTTCCTTCATTAATACTTGTAATTAGATACTTCTAAAAAAAAGTATGACGCCAGAAGATTCATTCCTAGAACCTCTTTGGAGAAACCCTCCACTTACCAACAGAAACCTCTGGAAAAGGTTGGTAAACCTTCTGCCCCTGTTGCACCTAAAAGGTATGCAACAAGCACTTGCTTCAATTGCAACAAGCCTTGGAAGAAAGGCCATGTTTGTGAAAGGAAAATAAATCTTGTTGAAAAACTGAGGAGCATGCTGATGACACAATAGCACTGGATAATACTTCAAGTGATTGTGCCAGCAATATATCATATGAATCTCAAAAAGAAATCTTGATGCTGGTAGAGGATATTCATTATTTAAATACTATTGATATTTATAATAATGATTTATCTACGGTTGAGGATGCTGAGATCATAAGGAAATTTGAGGATAGCTCAATTGTTATTGCCCCTCTCAAAGCACCAGTCTTGATCAATGGAACCAGCATTGAAGTTGTTCTGGATTCTTGAGCTGGAGGAAGTGTAGTATCTGAAAAATCACTTGCTTCAGTGGATCAAGACTATAAATCAGAACTTATGCCTATCATTTCTGAAAATTGGAGAGGTTGTGGCTCTGTTTTGTCCCCCATTGGTAAATACAAAGCCACAGTGTTTTTTAAATATAACCATGTTTTTGTAAGAGCTGTATGTGATTTTGTTGTCATGAAAAATGATAATTTAAGCAGTTGGTTTATTATAGGAAATGATATTTTAACCAAGTATGGAATAAAATTGGATCCTTCAAAGCAATGTTTCACAATGGGGATGAATGGGAAGAGAAAATTTAAGATTTCCTCCCCCAAAAAATTATTAAAACCAGAATTGAACACATGTAATTCTGTGGTTCAATATAAAGGAAGATCTACAAAAGAAATGCATGCCCTTATGTCTGAAATTGACAATTCTTCTTTTGGAGAACAACTTTCTGGTGAGGATAAAGATTCCATCATTAAATTGATAAAGTCTTTTCCTATGGCCTTTGCTCATGGGTCACATGAACTAGGATTAGTTAAAGAAGAAATGAAACTTTCTTTATCTTCTCCATTAACTGACATACCACCTAGTTTGAAGAAGAAGCCTTATCCTACTTCTACCACAAAGAGAAAAGATATTGGGGATAATATCTCTACCCTTTTAAAAATGAATATTATTGAAAAGGTAGTTGAGACACCTAAATATTGTTTTATCTCACCTGTCCTAATTTCTTATGAGAAAGATAAATCCAGGTTATGTGGTGATTATAGAGAATTGAATACTTATACTGTTGATGATATCTATTCTTTACCTAGAATTAGCTCTATACATGCTAAATTAAAAGGTGCTAAATATATAAGCTGTTTGGATTGTAACAAGGGATATCACCAGGTACCTGTTGAGAAGAATTCCCAGAATTTTCTGATGATTTCTA
Organism: Hemileia vastatrix; assembly: GCA_030280995.1. Classification (NCBI taxonomy): domain Eukaryota; kingdom Fungi; phylum Basidiomycota; class Pucciniomycetes; order Pucciniales; family Zaghouaniaceae; genus Hemileia; species Hemileia vastatrix. Next base: position 16,459,170 of record JASXTE010000004.1, on the reverse strand, counting down.
CTCATATGGGTATTTATAAGTATTTAGGATGCCATTTGGCCCTAAAAATTCCCCTTCAGTTTTTCAAAAAGTTATGGATAACACATTCCATCAGTAGATAATTGAAGGATGGCTGATGTTTTATATTGATGATATCATTTTATTCTCAAAAACATTTGAGGACCATCTTAAACACCTGTGTAAAGTGTTCCACAAAATGGATGAAATAAATATGACACTTGCTTTGAAGAAATGTAAATTTGCTTTTCATTCTTTAAAAGTACTTGGTCATGTTGTTTCAGGGTTACAGATATGTGTTGACCAAAACAAAGTGGCAGCCATACAACAGGTGAAGGCTCCTACCACAGTTAGAGAGCTACAGAGTTTTTTGGGAATGTGTGGATACTATAGACAGTATATTAAAAATTACCAAGTTATAGCATTACCCCTTACCCATCTGACTAGAAAGAATGTTTCTTTTGTCTGGAATAGTGAAAGACAGAGAGCCTTTGACACTATGAAACACTGTTTGATGTCAGCACCAATTTTTGCTTTACCTGACTTTAATCAACCATTTTTTTTGTACACTGATGCCAGTTTTATTGGTCTTGGTTCTGCCCTCCATCAAAAACAAGTGATGAATGAAAAAGTATCAGAAGTAGTAATTTGTTATATTTCATGAACCTTGAGAAATGGTGAATTGAAATATGGTGCCACTCAGCTTGAATGTTTAGCCATATTGTGGGCTTTAGAAAAGTTACATTATTACCTAGATGACCAGAAATTTGAACTTGTCACTGACTGCAGTGCAGTTAAATCCCTTTTAAACTTGAAAACACCTAACAGACATATGTTTAGATGACAGTTATCTGTTCAAGAATACAGAGGGAGAATGACAATTACTCATAGGGCTGGTATTTTTCACTCAAATGTGGATATGTTATCAAGGTTACCTTTACCAAATGATGACTCTAATCCTGCTTATGATCCTGAGGATAAAATTATTCATATTCATGGGATATATGTGGTTGATATGGAGGAAGAGCTATTACAGATTATCCTGGATTCATATGATAAGTACACTGACTTAAAAAAGTTATGTACCATATTAAATGATTCAAAGAAAGCTTCAATGCAAGCATTAATTAAAACCCTCCCACTAAAGTACCAAAAGGCTTTGGAGAAAGGTAAATTTTCAATTGATGAAGGATATCTATATTATAGAAGAAAGTTGAGTAATGTCATTGTTATTCCTCCTTCTATGAAAGAAATCATCTTGAAAATTTGTCATGATGACATATTTGTTGAAGGAGACTGGTTTTTAGGCACTAATGTTGTTGGGTATTCTACATGTGCTTAACACAATGATTGATATATATACTGAGTATTGATTTAAGATGTGATCAGTTAGTTAGGGTGTATAATGATAATATGAGATTATATATAGTGAATGCTGTTCTCTCAATTTCTCTATCCAATCTTATATTTTTCCATTAACAAAAACTGATTGATCATTTTTTATATTCTTCTTATCTTTAACTTATTATATTGATATTTGTGTTGAAACCCGTTTAAACCTTTTAATCACTGGGGACAGGTAAAAGTGTTACACTGCTACTTTGTTTATTAAAACTAACATTAGTATGTCTATTAGGTGATTGAATACATTACAGTAAACGGGGTTTTACTATAACTGAAAAATCTCTTTATAAGAACTTAAAGGTATTGTTTTATTACTAAAACTGTTTAATGACACTTTGCTATCCAATCTTATATTTTTCCATTAACAAAAACTAATTTATCATTTTTTATATTCTTCTTATCTTTAACTTATTAAATTGATATTTGTGTTGAAACACGTTTAAACCTTTCAATCACTGGGGACAGGTGATTGAATACATTACAGTCAACGGGGTTTTAATAAAACTGACAAATCTCTTTATAATAACTTAAAGGTGATTGAATACATTACAGTCAACGGGGTTTTATTATAACTGACAAATCTCTTTATAATAACTTAAAGGTGATTTGACAGGGTTCCGATAGATTAAAAGTCTGAAGATCTTTTAATGTGCTCTCCGAGTGAAGTTATACCTGATACATCTTCTGCTACTTCTGATAATACCTCATCAACATCAACCTTTTGGCCAGCAGCTGAAACTAGTACCTCAGCTAATCCTACACGCCCCTACATCTCTTTGACTATGTTGGATCAGTCAAATGACAAGCTATTGAGAGTGCCAGTTCTCACCTCGGGAAATATTTCTCTTTGGAAATAGATGATTGAGTTCTACTTTGACTCTCATGATCTAACTCATCATATTACTTGTGCTGCCAAGCCCAGTGATGCTGATTCAAATGACTGGCGTAAGAGTGAAGCTAAATCTCAGTTAATCCTAATCAACGCTGTTGGACTGAGGGATTAATTACTGATCTCAAAGGCTGAATCCACTTATCTTGCCTATCAAAAAATTCTTTCTGATTATGGTGAGGGAAATGCCTCTACGGTATCTGATCTGTTGGATCAGCTTGTTTACTTTAAATGGGATGGAGCTTCATCTCTTAGGGAGCATTTGGGCAAATTTGAAGAGATAGAAAACTTGTTGGTAAACAGTGCATCCAGTGACCCAGAGCTGTCTATTCCATCCAAAGTGGTGGCTATGATTCTTGTTAAAAGTTTTCAACACGAGACGATGTTAGGAATCACTCAAAACCTTTTTCAGAATTTTAAGAATTTAACACTAGAGCAAGTTTACAATAGTCTCAAATCAGAGGCAAATTGCAGGTTGCGTGATGAAAACTCTAGTGATAACGCACTAAAAGCTCAGGCAAAAAAGAAAAAAACTACTCATCACTCTCATTCACCTGATAAAAAGGACAAGAAGAATATCAAGTGTAAGCTAGGACATGTCGGTCACAGTGACAAGAATTGTATCACTCAACTACGTGAGGAGTTAAAAAAATTTAAAGTCACGTTGCACTCTAAAAACAAGAAGGCCAAACCTGCTGAGGAAGTTACTGAATCAGCTTCATTAGTTGTTGAACACGAGCATGAAGAATCAGCGTATCTAGCTGGAACAAAAAATTTTAACACTCGTTTCGTCTTAGATTCAGGAGCGACTTCGCATATGGTTCAGAATAAAGGAGTGCTTTCTAATCTTAAAAATCTTATCCCTCCAGTTAAAATTTATACTGCCGGAACCAAAGTTTTTATTGTGAATTATTCTGGTGACTTGGTTATTAATCAAAAATTGGTTCTGCATGACGTCTTAGCCGTAGATGGAATTTTCGCCAACTTAATCTCAGTCAATAAGTTGAATCGTCTAGGTTATAGTATTGTTTTTTATCCTGTTGAAACAAAAGTCCTTAACTCAAGTGGACAGCTCGTTTCCAAGCTAAATCATAAAGGTCAAAAACAAAACTTGTGGTATGTCACAAATAGGGCTCTTTTTTCAAGTGAATCAAGTCTGACACTGTTTCAAGGGCATCAACGTTTAGGGCATCTGAATGATAAATCTACCAGAAGGTTTCTAACTGAAAAGGTTATTGGTTTTGTTGATGAAAGATATGAGTGTGTTACATGCCTGAAAGGAAAAATGGTAAAATTACCCTTCCTATCGTCCTTTCCACTGGCAACTGCACCTCTCTTTTGTATTCATTTGGATGTTATGGGGCCTATTGAACCACCTAGTATTGGGGGTCATAGATATGTAGTTACATTCATAGATGACTGCACACGATATTCAACTGTTTTTCTCATGAAATGAAAATCAGAAGTTTTCTCTAAATTTCTTATTTATCAGGCTGATGTTGAAAATAAGTTGGAGCGTAAAATTAAATTTGTGAAATGTGATAGGGGAGGAGAGTATGGTTCTGGGAAATTTATTGATCATTTAGATAAATGTGGGATCACTTGAGAACAGGCACCAGCCAGGACGCCTCAACACAACTCTGTTGCTGAGAAATTCAACAAGACTCTCATAGATAAAGTTTGTACTGTTATGATAGACTCTGAATGCCCGGCTCCACTCTGGGGAGAGTGTGTTATGAGTAGTTTATATCTGTTGAATATGCTCCCACATTCTAAACTGAAGTCAAGGACACCACAGGATGTTTTAAATGGTTTTCTTCCAAGTGAAGGTAATCATTCAGCTGACTACTCATTTCTTTGAAGGTTTGGTTCGCTTGCCATTTGACACAGTGCCAAGGAAGATCACCCTCATAAATTTCAGCCTCGGTGTATTGAGTGTGCAATTGTAGGTTATGGACCCAACTCTAAAAGTTATCGGCTGTATGATTCATTAAAAAGGAAAATTATTGTTCCATGGAATGTGAAAATTCTTGAATCACAAAATTATTTTAATGAACCAAATGTTTCCATTAAGGTACCCAATTATGTACTTCTACCAACTTCCTCTAACACTTTCATTAACTCACCTGCACAAACTGAATTGTCTTCACAAGTGGCTCTCTTACCTCTGTCGTCTTCAGATACCTCAATTCACACCTCTGTCCCAGGTGAGGAATTAGGAGTATTAGATGATGATCATGTAGAGGTTACACAAAGGAAGATTCAACGGCTTAAACTTACCCTCCAAAGTCAGACACCTGAACCAACTGTAAGTGATCATCCTCTAGTACCTGTACCAGATGACTCTGAGGCTAGTAACTCGCCTACCTCTGAAAATCTCTCGCATCATGGCAGACCAGTGAGACAATGCAATCCACCAGCTTACTATGGTTATCTTTCCAGCCATACATCGGATACTCCTACATATAAGCAGGCGTTGAATAGTCAGGAAGCTGAATTATGGCGTGAGGCTATGGATAAAGAATTTGATTCTTTATGTGAGCATCAGGTTGGCGTGTTGGTAAATAAGACAAAGGACATGAATGTCATTGGGGGTACTTGGGTTTTTTCTAAAAAAAAGGGATGAACTCGGTAGAGTAATCAGATTTAAGGCACAATGGGTTGCTTTGGGAAATATTCAAAAATAGGGTATAGACTATGGAGAGACATATGCTTCTTTAGGATGTACTGAGACGTCTAGGCTTCTCATGTCCCTTGCCACTGCTAGAAACTGGTTTATTTCACAATTTGATTTTTCAACTTCCTTTCTTCATGGCATAATGAAAGACAATGTTTATGTTACACAAGTCAAAGGCTATGAAATAGGTGGTAATCATAAGGTTTGGAAGTTAAAAAACCACTTTATGGTACTCCTAAAGTGCCTTGACAGTGGAAGGAAAAGTTTGTTGAAGTTATGACAAAATTAAATTTTACAGAGGCCAAAGGAGATGAATCACTGTTTATTTATCAAAATAAGAAAGTATTTCTTTTTGTTCATCTCCATGTGTATGGCAGGCTGGTTTTCTCAAATTGTGTTAAAACCATAAACTGATTTCATACTGATTTACAGGCACATTTCAAGGTTAAATGGACTGATAGCCCAACTTATCATTTGGGTATCAAAATTTCATACCTTGATTATTACATCACATTAACTCAGGAGTCTTATGTTAATGAGTTGGCTAGACGTTTTGATTTGTCTGATTTTAAGAAGCTATCCACACCGCTTCCAGTAAATTTTCATCTGCTTGATCCATCACCTGAAACTGAAGCCAGAAAGGATGATCCTTATCAGGAGCTTATTGGCTCTTTGAATTATCTAGCTGTTTCAACAAGACCAGATATTAGTCAAGCCCTTAATTCTCTATCTAAATACAACTCAAATCACTCACCCTATCACTGGAAGCTTGCTCAGAAACTCTTACAGTATGTAATTACGAATCAAACAACTGGGATCAAGTATCTACGTAATACGAGTAATGTTGATTTTGAGGCCTATAGTGACTCTGATTATGCTAATTTCAAGGCCACTAGATGTTCAGTAACTGGCTTTATGATCATGCTCAATGGAAGTCCAATATCCTGGTAAAGTAGACAGAAAAAAGTGGAAACTCTTTTGGTCACTGAAGCTGAATACATTGCAATGTGTGAATGCACAAAATCTCTGGACTGGCTCTCCAAAAAAATTTTCTCTCTCAACATTGATATGGTCACTCCACAACTTCTTAGCCGAATAAATGAACCAGATCTACTTTGTGATAATAGTGGGGCCATCTTCTTGTTGAAGGAAGATCAAATCAATGAGCGCTCAAAACATATAGATGTTTGTTATCATTGGCTGCAACAGAAAGTTAAATGTAATGAAATAAGGATTGTTTATTGTTCCACTATTGACATGCTGGCGGATATGTTCACCAAACAACAACCACAAATTTGTTTTGATAGTGATAAACAGAATTTGAATCTAATCATGTCTGAAGTAGGGGGGGTGTTGCAGGAGACTGGTTGTTAGGCACTAGTGTTCTTGGGTATTCTACACGTGCTTAACACAATGATTGATATATATACTGAGTATTGATTTAAGATGTGATCAGTTAGTTAGGGTGTATAATTATAATATGAGATTATATATAGTGAATGCTGTTCTCTCAATTTCTCTATCCAATCTTATATTTTTCCATTAACAAAAACTGATTGATCATTTTTTATATTCTTCTTATCTTTAACTTATTATATTGATATTTGTGTTAAACCCCATTTAAACCTTTCAATCACTGGGGCAGGTAAAAGTGTTACACTTCTACTTTGTTTATTAGAACTAACATTAGTATGTCTATAAGGTGATTGAATACATTACAGTCAATGAGGTTTTACTATAACTGACAAATCTCTTTATAATAACTTAAAGGTATTGTTTTATTACTAAAACTGTTTAATGACACTTTGCTATCCAATCTTATATTTTTCCATTAACGAAAACTGATTGATCATTTTTTATATTCTTCTTGTCTTTAACTTATTATATTGATATTTGTGTTGAAACCTGTTTAAACCTTTCAATCACTGGGGCAGGTTAAAGCGTTACACTGCTACTTTGTTTATTAGAACTAACATTAGTATTTCTGTTAGGTGATTGAATACATTACAGTCAACAAGGTTTTACTATAACTGACAAATCTCTTTATAATAACTTAAAGGTATTGTTTTATTACTAAAACTGTTTAATGACACTTTGCTATCCAATCTTATATTTTGCCATTAACGAAAACTGATTGATCATTTTTTTATATTCTTCTTATCTTTAAGTTATTATATTGATATTTGTTTTGAAACCTGTTTAAACCTTTCAATCACTGGGGACAGGTGATTGAATGCATTACAGTCAACGGGGTTTTACTATAACTGACAAATCTCTTTATAATAGCTTAAAGGTGATTTGAAGGGGTTCCAATAATATTAGCTGGAAATTATGATATTGAAAAAACAATGATCAGAATTAAAAACACTGCTTGGTGGGTTAATATGTCTGAAGACACCAAATTATATGTTGAATCTTGTGATTCTTGCCAAAAATCAAAAAGATTGACTGGTAAGAGAGCTGGATTAATGCAACATATTGAACCTCCTGATGCACTATGGCAGATAATAAACATGGATTTTGTAACAGGATTACCCATTGCTGGAAAAGACAGTTATAACTCTTGTTGGGTTATTGTGGACAGATTCACAAAAATGTGTAAATTTATCCCTACTCACAAGGATGTTTCTACTAAAGAATTAGCTTTCTTATGGTGGTCTCATATGTTTAATACAGCTGGATTTCCTAAATCCATAATCTCTGACAGGGACCCTAAATTTACTTCTGAATTTTGGATGTCTCTGATGGATGTTTGTGGCTGTGATCTGAATCTTTCTACTGCCCATCACCCTCAGACTGATGGATTAGCTGAAAGAATGATTCAGACTTTAGAGGACATGATAAGAAGGTATTGTGACTTTGGCCTTGAGTATAAAGACAATGACAGATTCACTCATAATTGGTTTACCTTACTTCCTGGGTTGGAATTTGCTTTTAATAGCACTGTTCATTCTGTTACTCAAAGAAAGCCTTATGAGCTCTGGCTTGGATATGTTCCAAATACTCCTGCCCAAAATCTCGATAATAAAATACCTAAATTGAATTTACATCCTGGTGTAAAATCTTTTCTTCAAATGCAACAACTTTGCAGAAGTCATGCTCAAAAATGTATTGAAAAATCCTTTGAATATGAGAAGAAGAGATTGGACAAATCCCATAAAGAATACACTATTAAAAAGGGTGATGAGGTGTTTATTTCTACAGTCCACTTCAATTTACAAGGTAATAACAAATTGAAAGACCCATTTTTTGGTCCATTTGTTGTCAGAAGAATGTTTGGTGATAATGCAGTTGAAATTATTTTGTATTCTCCATATGACAGAAAAAATCCTGTTTTTCCAATATCTCTTTTGAAACCTTACACATCCAATAGTAATTTATTTCCAAAAAGGAGGGGAAGACCAAAAAAGACCCCTAAGGAAATCAATGAGACAGCAGAAATTGATAAGATTCTAAATGACAGAATAGTTACTGCTGAAAAAGGTACAGAATACTTATTGAGATTCAAGAATAAATCTTCTGAATATGATTCTTGGATACCTGGGAAGAAGATATCTAATCTTTCTACTCTGCTAAAGAAATATAAAAAGAAAAAATCATAGCATTTTTTTTATTGTTTTTTTAGAGTGAGGGAGTGTCAGCCAGGCTGCTAGACTTACCCAGTAAAATAATTAATTATTTACTGGATGAAGCCACGCCTTATTATTTTAATTATTTAATTATAAATTAGTTACATTAAAATTACCTATAATAAATTAACTAATTACAGAATGGTAAAATTAATGAATAATTAAAATTAAATATAAAATGTCCCTTATATTTTTATTCTCTAACACCATGCTCATTAACAGGTTAGAAGAAATAAAAATTATATTAAAAATAGATTTTAAATTAAAATAAAATTTTAATATTCAAATAAAAATAAATATATACAAAAAATTCAAATTTCTTATTTAAAATTGACATTTACAGTAAATTTTAAATACATTAATTTATTTCTGTCATATACAGTAAATAAACCTTTCTGACACCTTCTTTTTAGAATAACTTTATTATTTGAAAATACTTCTTCTGGAATATTCTTTTCTCTCTCTCATATTACTGTTTTTAGAATTTTATTGCCATGCTTTGTCTCTCCTTTGCCTATATAAAGCCTCTCTTTTGGTTGTTTTTGATCATTCCATTACTGATTTATTTATTAAAACTACTTAAAATATTCATTACTATCTATTATTGCTTTAGTATTTACATTCATGTAATTCTAAAACCATTAATTATAATAATAATTTAAAATTTTACCTTTTTTTTATTGAGTAAATATTCTATAAGATAAAGAAATATGTACCCAAGTTTGAACTTCATAAATTCCATTGTTACCACCATTGGACCACCTTGAAAAAGCTTCTAGACTTGAAAGACCCCTTGACAATAAGTGACTGTAATAACTGCAAATTTAAAAAATTTCAATAAGTTATCTACCTTAATATATTTATGACAATCTATTCAATAACAGAAAAAACTTTCTGAGTCCTTTCTTTTACTAATTTTTTTTCATTTCAATGACTATATACATTTTCAAAAAAATTGTTTATCATGCTTTTGGTGGAACTTAGATTGAACTCTTGATGCAATCTTGTTTCCAAGTGTGGTTCAAGCTAATTTAAGCCATGAAAAAATTTATACTTTTTTAGAAGTTTTATTAAATACTTTTAAATATAAAAATAATTATATTTTTATATCAAAATATTTTTATTAAATAATTTGAAGTTCTGAAAATAGGTACAAATTAAGAATCATTTTTAGAAAATATTATATTAAAAATAGTTTATAGTGGATTATATATTATTATGATATTATTTCTTTCAATATAACAGATTAAGAAACTACCTTAAAATCAATTTCATACAACTATATTATATAAAAAAGATATCAGCTCTTCTGCTTAGATTTGAAGTACTTCCAAAGAACATTTTTTTTGCCTTAGGTACACATTATATAGAGTATTCAGAGCATCATATTAATTTTTTAGACTTATACTTGTAAGTTGAAGGGAAGCCTCACAGGATAAAATTGGTCATTTTGTAAAATAAAATAAGTAAATATCTTTTAAATCAATATATATTTTTATAAAAAGTCAAATTTTAATATTTATGTTTTGTTTTAAATCTGTCATGAAGATTTGAAATTTTGCTATTTAAATTAATTTTTATAACAATATACTCATTCCAGTATTGTTTTGTGATAAGGCCAATTTCAAGAAAAATTTTAAATTCTTCTGTTTAAATAAAATATTAAAGGGATTGTTTTTCATACACTTAGAAATTAAATAGAAAAATCATATAAGATCTTCCAATCAGCATATTTATCATAATTCCAATAAATCATTGATAAACCTTGAACCCATATATTTAATTTTACAATTGTGTGTAAGTGTTCAGTTGTGAATTACTCCTATCAAACCTTTAATTCTAATAACTAAAAAAGCGTACCTGAAATGTTTCATTTAATTTATTTTTCAACACCATAGAATTGAAATATTTTTTCTTTTCATTTAAAACATGGAGTAATATTATTTTTAATCAAAATATGATTGCTTTTACAGCTGCTTTTCTACATGGGTATAATCTAAAGTACCTATTGTTTCTTTTTTAAAAAATGAATGTCATATAATAGTTTTTTCAATTTGAAACTGATAGAATTATAAAAAAGTACCACTTTTACCTATTTAATTCAGTTCTTGAACAATGATACAATCAAAATATTTACCCAAAGCACATTTTTTAACATGCGAACACTTTGCAAATTATATGGTGCTTATTCCCAATTTGACACTAAAATTATCCCACAATACAGCATTGAAGAAAAATCAAGCACTAAATTTAAAGTTTAAATTTATTTATACTAGTTTGTTTTTATTATCTTTAAATTTTTACATCTAGCTTGAATTTTGGTCTTTCATATGGAAAATTCACTAAGTAGTGATTAATTATTTCAACTCATGAGATTACTCTACCAAATAACCATATATGCATGGAATTATGATGAAATACATCATGAGGAGTTCCATAATATCACATATGTATTACATTGAATAAATTTATATTTCAAAAATTTTTAGTAGTTGAATATTCAATATAAAAAAAGAGCAAAAAGATATTTCCTCTTAATTTTAATCATCTTCTTGCATATAAAAATGTAAAAAACTGGATTAAAATTCACTGGTTTAAGAATTATACTTCTTTCTAGACATATAATTAAACAATTTATCAATTATTAGTGCTTAGTGTAAAGAAGCTATTAGAGGACTTCATTGAAACAGAAATTATGAAAACATATTTCTATCTTTTATTTTTTTAATTATGAGTCTTTTCACAGTATTCTAGAATAAAAACTTGAGAATTTTGATGGCTCAATATGTTTCTTAAATAAATCAATTGAATTAAAAATATTTATATTTAATAATCATAAATAATAAATATACAAAAAAATCAGGTAATATGGTTTAAATTAGAAAGTTAAAGCTTCAAATTCTTGGTTAAAAGGAGTTATTAATAAAAAGAACCACTGAACTTATTTTATATTTTTTTTAAAAAAAATAGAATAAAATCATTAGAGAGGTTAAAATTGATGTTTTTGAAATAAATAGTATAATTTTCAGTCCTTTCAATAATCAAGTGAAATTCAAAATGAAAATGAAAATGAGTTTTATGAAAAAAAATCTTTGAATGGATCAGATTATTAATCTTCCCTTGTTATTGTTTCTATAAACTATTCATTAAACTTTCACTATTATTCCAGCACAAACTCATCCATTTTTGGTTAAGAGCTCAAGATGAGTTAAAAGTAAAGTTCAGTCTGAGTCAAGTCAGAGTTCAGTCAGAGTTCCATCTGACTTCAAGTTGAGGACTTTCTAGAAAGTCTCCCCCAAATGTTGCATGGTGAAAGTCCGTATTTGGTGGAAAATGGGTATTTGCATACAAAAGAGATGAAAATGACAAAATAATAAAACACAAGGCTCATTTTTTCACCCAAGGTTTTGCTCAACAATATAGAGAATCATTTGAAGAAAATTTTTCCCCAACTGCTACATTCACTTCCCTACAATTAATTTTCACACTAGCTGCAAAATATAATTGGCAACTATGTTCATTTGTTGTAGTTGGTTCATACTTGAACAGTCCACTTGAAGAAGAAGTATACATAAAACAACCAGAGGGTTTTACTGATGATACTGATAGAGTGTGAAAATTTTCTAAAGCATTGTATGGTACAAAACAAGCTGGAAGATGTTGGCAGCAATTTTTTTCAGAAAAACTATGAGAACTGGGGTACACTCCTAGTTTCTTTGATTCCTCAGTTTATGCATTAAGTTCTGCACAATTTTAAACAGAAATCTGGCTCCATTTCAATGATGGAATTGTGGCTAGTGATAGCATGGAGGCTCTTTCAAAACTAGAAAGTGATTTGAAAAGCTTCATGGACATTAAATGGGAGTCAAATATTAATCAAATAGTTGGTTTTTGTGGAAAAAGATGATAATTGTTATTTACTATCACAACACAGCTTGATAAACAGAATAATAGACAAGTTTAATCCAACATTGAAACTGTGTAGAACACCGCTACCATAAAAATTCAATCTTGAAACATATGACTTAACAAAATTTGCAGTTAAAGCAATAGATTTCCTTTCTCACATTGGTGCTTTAAGTTACATTGCTCAAGGAACACTCCCAGACATTAGCTTTGTGGTAAATTAAGCTTTTTTGACTTGTGGATTTCATTAAGATACAGTTTCTTTTCTGTAACACATTTGTGATACCCAAGACTATGAATACTTTTACAAAAAGTGGAAAATGAATCTATAGTGGTTACACCAGAAAAAAAACATGGGCACTTGATAGTAGGTGCTGATCCTTATCTTTGAATTAATTCAATTTCAGCTTGGCTGTAACTCTTCTGGAAAGACTGCACACTGAAAAATGAGCACACTAGCTCATGCAACAACAAATAAAATTTTCTCTTAAATCAAAATAGAATATAGGGATAGTCACCTGCTAGCAGTTTCCACTTAATTTTTTTCAGTGTTAGAGTGTCTGAAATGACATGAAGTTTCTCTTTTCAATTGCTTCTGATAACTCCATAACATTTTTGAAGATTGTGCAAGTAGATTTTAGGTGGACAGCCAGAACAGGGAGAAGCTTCAATAGTTCCAGTCTCCTTGAGGTGCTTAAGAAAGGTAGAGATAGTTGAGTGAGATATATTAAGTATTTTATATATCTTCTGATTTGGAACACCCCCTTTGAGAAGGCTAAGAATTTTCCATTGTTCTTCCTGTGAAATTTGTGTATTTCTTGCCCCATCTCTGGACATCTATGAAGAGATTGGAAGATAAGTCAACTAAGAATAATAGATATATTTAAAAAAGAGTTAAAATGATAGAAAAAAATACATTACCATAAAAAAAGAGTTTTGATGAAGAGAGGTGGTGGTAGTGATGTGAATTGGAGGCTGAAGGTTTCAGGTGATATGTAAATTTCAAAAATGAAACTTGGTCACAGACTTGTTAGAGGCCACCTTAAAGTACCCTGAAAGAAGTCCTCATTATTTTTTTGCATACACATTTCCACCAACAACAACCTCACCCAACTTATCACTTCCTCATATGCACCATTACTTTCATGCTGAGTTCAACTACAGAGATGTGAGTAGCTTAATTAGTCAGTTTTCTAGAAGATTTTAATGATCCAAGATGAATAATGTAGTACAAATACAAGTAAGTAGTAAAATATAATTCAATATAAGGGTCTCAGTAATTTAATCTCACTTATGATAAATGGTTTACAGTTTAAAGTTGGTAGAAAAATAGAGATAAAAATTCAAACACTAATCAAAGACTTTTAATAGTAATAATGAAATGAGTTTTAATTTTATTGGTTATATGTTTTGATTGTAATGATGAAGAGTGTAGAAAATAAGACCAAAACTCCCTCCTGTTATACCCAATAATTCCCCAATGTTTTCCCCTGGTTTACCGATCCTATACATGGCCAATGATGCCTCAATCTAGCAAGTAAATATTCTCATAAACCTAAGGAGTTACCAATAGCACAATAAGAAGAATATCACACATCAAAATCCTGAAATAATAGGGATAATCCATTAAAATAAAAGAATAACCCAAAAAGAGAGTATATGCATCTAATACCTTAAAATAAAAGACTAAAAAGGAAAGAAAAGCTCTAAGTATAACACATAATTAAGGAGTATTAACAGTAGAAATGAAAGAGCTAATTATTCCAAATTAATATGTGAAATACCTATCTGAATATGACCAATATTTCCTGAGAAACCATTGAGAAACCCAAAATAAGACATGAAATGTGGGGTAGCTGAATGCAAACTCTTGGTAGGCACTTGCATAGGTAAATCCTTGACTAAACAGGAAATTTTAAGCATGGTGGTGAATTCTAGGTGCCAATGTTGAGGTTATTAATGAAATTAGTGCATATGATGAGGTCAATTCACTAATAATTAAAATAGGACACTAAATAAGTGCATGTTGCTTATTTTAGCATTTTTCCACATATAAGGCATACAATGTGGGGTAATTATAGTGTGAAATTGATAAATTTGCTAAAAATGAAGCTATTCACATGGGACAAATGCAGGCAGTATGTGGCCAGTACACAGAAGTCATTTCTGGCATAAAATAACATTAATTTTGAAAAGTGTTATTTTTATGCATTTAAGTAGCCAAATCAGTAGTCCTAATTGAGACAAATTGATCTGTCAAGGCACATTTTCAATATTATTAAATTTATAGCGCATATATTCAACTTTTATGTGATTTAAAGTGCATTTCTTGTTTTTCACTACACAATATAGGGGGTGGACTTGCTAGCAAGTCCCCAACCTGAACTCAGACTGAACCCATACTGAACTCTACTTGAACACGCACCTAAAACTTTTCTGCTGGGTGGTGTTCATCCCTGATTGTATGGTTTCTTTTTCAATAGCTCAATGTGTGTTCAATCTGTGGTGAGTTTGGGTTCAAGGTTGTGGACTTGCTAGCAAGTCTGCCCCCCCATATTGTGTGGTGTTTTCCATAAAACAATGTAAAAACAGCTTTAAGTCTACTTAAAAATTATTTAAACTTATTTTTAAGGTTCTTTAGATTACCCTAACATATTTCAACTTAGTATTAAGTGCATAAGACCCATAAAAAGTGGATATATGCATGTATATAAGGTATTATAATGGCATATATTGTATTAAATCATTATTTTCACTTATGTATACATCTTGTATACCTTTACTTATTATCCCCATGTGTATTACATGTATTTAATATAATTTATGTGCAATTTTTACTCAGTCCTTGGAATATTTAGGCTAACTAGTACAATCATTACCTAATACCTCTAACTTTTGAGTTAAATCAACTTGGTTAGTTTTCTTCCATTAAGTAAGCTCATTTGTTTAATTTCTTTTAAAAAAACAAAAAGCAACAACTTATTAATTTTTTTTTGATAAGAAGTATTTTGTTTTTAGACCTAAATATCTCAAGTTCAACCTTTTTTAAAAATCAGAAAATGACATCTTACATTCAAATTATCACCTGGTGTCTAAATTATCCATCAAAGATAAGATTTATACTTTCCAAACAATAAATTGTGATAGAAAATGATAAAAGGATTTAAGAGATAAACATACTTTAATATTAGTATTAACTAAAGAAGGAATTTATTATAATAAAAAGTGTTTTAATTTAAAATTTAAAAAATAAAATAAATGATAGTTTCATATAAAAATGTTAAAAATGTTTAATATACTTCTTATACACCAAACTAAATCGCTTTTTTTTTAAAAAAAAAAACTTTTTTAAACTCAATAATCACCCTAACAACAATAGAAACCAATCCAAAATGAAAATCAGAAAGAATTTGAAATGTAAAATGTAAAAATTAAAAAAAAAAATAAAATAATGAAAAAAAGAAAGTGAAAGTGAAAAAACAAATAAATAAAATTTAATAACATCATTAATCATATTGATTTTAATTCTCATATTATCTACAGTTAAAATTCTAATTTAAAAATGAGTACTGAAATATTTAGCATCCTGACAAAAAAAAAAAAAAAAAAAAAAAAAAAAACCTTCTTCTTCTTCTTTTTTTTTTCAATTTTCATTATGAGTTTAATTATTAATTTCTAATTTAAAAAAAAATCAAGTTTTGTCAACTTTTGAACAAAGCAAACCAAATCAAATCATAAAATAAATAAATGTATATCTTGTATTTTTCACAACATTTTAGTTAATCCCAAAGCCATAAATTAATAAGGATCAAATATTGAAAAGTGGGGGGGGGGGGGAAGGGGGGGTGTTGAATCATATATCCGCAAGTAAAAAAAAAAATAAATAAAAAAACCCCTCAAGTGATTTGTTCATTTCACCTATTTTTTTTTCTTTTAATGGAGGCATTGAGACTGGTAAGGAGCTATTTAAGGAATAGAGATCAATAAGTGATAAATTTTTATTTTAATATATTCCTTTTCATAATTACTAAGAACAGGGTTGATTTCAAAATTTTCCCTCAATTATCATTCATATACTTCCTGAAGAAGTTTTTGGCAGAAATGAGCTTACCCTTGTGCTTATGAAGACTCATGTTTATATTACCAAGCTGACAAGCTGAGAGCCACTACTTTCAGTTAGGATGGCCATTTGATATTTGTGTTAATGAACGTTGAAAAAATCATTTTGATTAGATTATTTTCATTTGCCACATTACATAAAGGATTTATTCATCTCCCAGCGCACTCTAGCGCGACAAAAAGCAAACTTAACAAGATCAGCCCATCGTAAATATTTATCACACTTGGGACAAACTCCATCAAAAGGAATCATTTCTACTGTATCCTCTTCCATCATTTTTTCACTCAAACAAATCGTATCAAATACTTCATCACAACCTTGACAAATCACATACTTTTCATCTTCTTGTATTGGAATTCTTTCTTGACACAAATGGCAATTCACTTCTTTGTCTTCTTTACCCATCTCAATTACATACTTCCGTGCTTTTTCTTCTTCTTCAACATCTTCTTTACCTAAAATAATTAGATGTTTTCACTCTAATGTTAACAATGATACTTTTGATGATAAATTTCCAAGATATATTTCCTACCTTCTTTCTCTTTCATCATTTCTTCAGGACCTCCCATTTGAGCTTTTAATTCAATTCCCACTCCTATTTTCCGCAATACTTTTTCTGCTTGTGGGGAAAATACCATAATTTTTAGTGGATACCGTTTATAAGGAAGTGATTGCATAAGCTCAAGTAAGACTTCTATAGATTTTTCAATTGTTCGAGGCCGAATAAATCGACTTTTAGAACGATCATCTTCTCTTCTCAAATGTCGAGAAACTTGAGGAGAATTCCAAGCCCACTCAAACTTTTAGATAGTTTATTTTTTTTTTAAAAAAAAAAAGAAAGAATAGCCAATGGATCAATTTTTAGTATTTTTTCTTTTTCTTTTCTTTTATTTTTTTTTATTATTTTTTATTACTATTATTATTATTATTATTATTATTATTATTATTATGAATACATCATTCAAAATGAAAACGAACCTGAAGAGCTGAAATTTTGGACGGAAAGTTATAAACATAAAGTTGCATAATCCAAGGTCTAAATCGTTTAGTACGAAAAGCTCCCTAAGACCAAACAAATAAATAATCAACTCAATCTACACCATGATTAAATGGTTCACTTATCAAAAAGAGAAAGAGAAAGAAAGAAAAAGTGAAGAGTGAAGATAAAGGCCCCACACCCACACCTTTGATGAGACCATTATGTTGTCTTATTCGTCGAAGGGGATTCGGAGTTGAACCAACGTAAATCGCGTTCCGAACGGTTGATTGAAGAAGATAACAGCCATATAAAGAAGGATACTGATGCTTCTGGTTTTTAGACTGAAGATGGGTGGGTGTAGACATGAGGATGCAGAAGGTTAAAATAAAATAATTAGAAAAAGGAATTTACTATGAGCCATGACCCTCACGTTCTCTACCCTTGGTGTCCTGAATTCTTTCACGTGACTCAAACACGTCAAATATTGTAAACAAGGGTGTGTTAATCATTCAATGAACTTTACATATCTTTCATAATGCGATTGTTCACTACATCTTGTTTCATAAGGATTTCATCATTAACTAATCAAGCTAAAGAAGAAAATCAAAAATCAAAAATCAAAAATCAAAAATCAAAAATCAAAAAAAAAAAAACAAAAAACAAAAAACAAAAAACAAAAAACCAAAAACAAAAAAAAAAAAAAGAAGAAAAGTAAAACCATGGAAATATCATTGCTTCCTACAAACTATAATTATAATACTTACTTACAGTAACTCGCAAATTAATATGAATAAAATTGTTAACACATTTTGTTGAAGAGTTCCACCTTCCAAAATAATGATAACAGACTCAAGTGTGTGTATGTGTAACAAGGGTTTGACCATTAATATTGAAATTTCAAGAAGAATGGTCCTCTAGACTATTGCTCCTGGTCAACAATCAGTTTTATTTATCTCGTCCGTGCTGTGTATTCAGCAAGTCTTTTTATAAAGCCATCTCATCGAGACAGCAGAAAACGAGATGATTTCATATCATTGCTTAAAACTTGTGTTGATTTCACTCACAAATGTGAAAAAGTACTTATCTTTCTCTGTGTGTCTTTCTAACCAGCTAAGCAAAAAATAATCTATACTCTCTATATTGCAAAACTAAGCTATTCGCAAAAATCGACATCATCCATGGTCATGGCGTATCATGCTGCTACAGTGCCAATTTCATTGACTTTTCTTCTGCCCTCTACAACATCTTTTACCACGTCTCTAACTTGTAAAAAACTCTGAAAGGTCATATGTCTAATTCCTTCTTTTTCACAATGCTTAGCCAAGTCATTTCCTGACCCTTCATGGGTTTTGACAAATAAACAATCGGCTGACCGCGCGGCAGAAATATCTGATACACCTATAATTTCGTTGTCCAAAGACAAACCATTTGTTATTTTGGAACTTAGTAGATGCAACTTGACACCGAGTCATAGCGATTATGCGTACCATCTCCACAAAAGAACAGTGTTGGTCGAGGTGAAAGCTCGCGATAGGGGGAGATACAACGATCCTTATCATGACCGAATCCACTATATAATTTGGAAAAAAAAAAAAAAAAAAAAAAAAAAAAAAAGAAGATGATAAAGAATTAGCATAACAAATAAAGAGAGAAGAGAATGCCTGTAGCTATATGGATACTATAAGATAATTTAATATGCGCACGATTCAGGATGTCGAAATTTGATCCCCCATTGTCCTGCACCACCACCCTTGCTCAAGTCAGCTTCATTGGCAACAATTTCAATGTTCTCGGCGTCTTCTTTGCCAATCAAATTTTCAAGGATAGCTCTAATGATGGGCACCATTCCACTAGATTGATAATTCAGTCACAGTACATGAGATGATGTCTTAGTTTACTAAGCTTGAGTCTATTAGGAAATCCTTCAATAAACCAAAATTTACCTTGACACAATGATCACAGGAACATCGGCAGATTTAGCCCACTCAAGAAAATCTTTGAAACCAGGATCCAACTTGATATCTATAAAATTGTTAGAGATTGATGTTAGACGACTTGAGTCTAGAAAGAACACCACATTTTCTTCATGCTCACTATTTTTGACGATTTGTTTGCATTCCTCAAACGAGTGTTTTTGGCTAACGCTTTCAAGCATCTCACAAAATGAGTCTCTGAATAAAAAGACCGACAATATCAATATAGCGTGTGAGTGAAGAAAGAGCGAAATGGTGAAACAGCAAAAATGATAGAAAGCAATTTGTAACCTGAAATTGATTTTGTTGTGGAGGACATCAAGGTTAAGTTGACGGCGACGTTCACGACCAAATCCAAGATTATCAGTCATGTGGTCATTGCTGTCCTTGAAGAGGTAAGAGCCTGGATCAGTTAAGAAAATTTTAAAAACAGGATGCTTACGCACTTCTGATGTTATAGTACCTTAAAAGAAAAAGAAACAAATAAAGACGGAAGATGAATTAAGAAGAAGGGGAAGAAATAAATGAGAATGAGAACGCGTGGATGACAATCGGCGATAAGGTTTAGAAATGGTCATGAGGAAGTGCACAGACCATCAAAGTCGCTGAACAAAGTGAGCAGCGTATGAGTTTGAGGCCTTCCAAGAGCAAAATGCTACTTATAAAACTCACGAAAACACGATGAATCGGGCGTTGGGATGGGTGAGTGATGCCATTGAAGGGAACAGACAGAAAGATGGATAAGATGGACCCAGCTGAAAACTAGGACGACTTGAGGTCAGGATTCATCTCCCAAGGCACATTCAAAATGGACTGTCATCCCTGTCATCAATCTTCAACCTAAAACCAAAGATATATCACCTTAGGAATCCTTCACCATTTATAGATTTCTGCAATTAGAAGATTCTGACGTAGCGCTGCCAAGTTTGATTCTTAAGCAATTCATTAAACGAATCCCTCAACTACTAGAGGCATTTGATAATTTTTTAATGCATCTTTCTGACTATCATCTATGTGAAATAATCAAGTTGGACAAATCAAACATGTCAGCAAACATTCCAATAAGTTATTCGACATAACTAAGATAAAAAGAGGTTGAAATGACTAGTACATGAAAGCTAAAGAATAAGTGCCTTTAACTTCAGGTCCTTGTCCAATCTCAGACAGAATTGAGGAATGTAAGAGAAAAAGTTTATCAATTACTTTGCTTATTTGCATAAGTTCTGGTGATCCCAGCTCCATTGAAGGGCAACTTTGAGGGAAGCAACAGACTAACTTTTATTAGCTAACCGATTTATTCTATAAAATAATTCACACTTAAATGATAAGTCTAACAACTACTAGATGTACAGGCAAGTGCAAGAAGGAAACCACAGGACCAATATATGTAGCATGAGTCTGTGAGATAAACATGATGATTCAAGCAAAGAAAGAATATATGAGTCAAGGGTATAGATGAACCTATTAATTTTATATAGCGGCCGAGTTAATCTGGCTAGAAGAAGAAATTAATATAAATGAATATTTTTTTCCTCTAAAGGCATCAGCCAGAGTTAAAAGTAGCACAACAAGTTGAAGATCGGTCCTCCACGACAATCAACAATAAAATACAAAAATCCTCAGGAAATTTCAAACAACTTTGAGTCTATTTTCAATTTACATAATCTGGCTATTAAACCACCCAGCTATTATAAGAACAACGTATGTTGAAGCAGATAGACGGGAAGTAATATTTGATATATATATGAGAGGGAAAAATGGCATCAATTCATGATCAAACAATATTCCTCAAAAAGAAAGAACCACAAGGGCGCATCATTACCTGGACTAAAGTACTGACACCCTCCAAAATCCGCATATGAGTAAACCCAATTTCCTGTTAAAAGCAAGGATAACTCAGAATTCACTTGATAGCATGCGGCATAAAATCATATAGAAGCAACCTTGATAAACTCCAATTTTAAATATTCTGGCATTTTGTCCATTGATTTGACTACTCTAGAAAGAGTTCCAACAATATCTATAGCACTGTAGCCTTGCTTCCAAAGTTCATCCAACCGATCCAATGCAGGTTCAATATCTCCTTTTTCACAAGATGTGAGGAGATCACGAATGATGAAAGGATGAGGTTGATCGCACACTTTGAAGACAGCCTCGGGGCTAACAAAGCCAAATCCTGAGACTGTGGATTGAAGATTATTGACTGCCTGTCGCATATCGCCATCAGAAGTAAAAATAAGTGCAGCTAGTCCTTCATCTGAGTATTTGACCTTCGGTCAGAACAAATGGGGAAAAATTCAAAAAAAAAAAAAAAAAAAAAAATGTTGTTGAGTAAGATGGATAGAGTGCTGAAAAAAAAAAAAAAAAAAAAAAAAAACCTTTTCAGCATCACAAATTTCCACTAGACGCTTGAGTATTTCTTTATCAGAAAGTCGGGCATATCTAAGGATAGCACATCGACTTTGTATAGGTTCGATGATTTTACTGGATTGGTTACAAGCAAGTGCAAATCGCGTTGTAGAAGAATAAAGCTCCATAGTACGACGCAACGCCTGTTGAGCACCCGATGTCATTGAATCAGCTTCATCCAAAATAATGATTTTGTGTCTTCCAGGAGGAAGAGAAGCTTTAGTCTTTGCAAACTGCTTTATCCGATTCCGTACCACATCGATACCACTACAATGATACAAACCAAGCAAAGACCGGCAAATAAGCAAAAGATTAAGTTTAAAGAAATGAAAGGTAACAGTCAACTGACCGCTCATCTGACGCGTTAAGCTCCAAAACTCCAGCATCATAAGCATCACCAAGAAGTGCACGCGCTAGACATAGAATGCTCGTCGTCTTCCCAATGCCTGGCGATCCAGAGATGATAATGTGAGGGCAATTCCCATCGCGAGCAATGACTTTGAGACGTTCAATAGTGTCAACGTTGCCCGTGACATCAGCAAGCGACTTAGGCCGATACTTTTCGACCCAAGGGATGTGTTCATACTCAGCTGACTGGGCGACGGATCCACTAGGTTTGACAGAAGACATGTTATTATTATTAGGGGAAAGATGAGATGAATAGGAAGAAGGAGAGAGATATTGCTTCTGGTGCCAAGACCAAAAAACCGAGTTGGTGCGCCCCACGTGGCTGACAAAGCCTATACTTTTAGGACCTAGAAGAGAATGCAATATAATCCTTCCGCCTGGAGCGAAGGAGACGCGGTTTAGCACAGAATTGCCACTTGACTTTAGGGCTTTGATTGGTTATCTGAATGATTAACGGCAGTCACCTTTTTCATTTCTTAATTTTTGCTTTTTATTAGTTAATTCTGAGATTTGTTTCAACCACTCCATACTGATATCTCTTCATTCTGCTGTCATCGTCCAACTCAAATTGCCTTCAATATATTTTTCACTGGTTCATATTCTTTTCTTATTGCTATTCCTTCAATTTTATCCGGGCCAAGCACATAAATTTGACACACTTGAATCTTTTTGGCCTCGATTTATGTTATTTATGCCGAGAGTAAGTTTTCACAGTGTGGGAGCCACAACAAAAAGTCAAGGACCAATGTCTTAGAAAGTCCGCATACACAATTCTGCCAGAAGCCTCATAGGGCTCAATTTTTTTGACAAAGCTTCAAATGATTTCGCCTTGAAGTGATTTTACTCCAAAACCAATTAGTCTGAGGCTTATCGGAAAAATTTGTCTTCTTTGAAACGAATATTCTCTGGATATCACAAATGAAATGAAATAAAATAAAATGTTTTATAGGCGCATTGTAACGTTTGAGCTTTTGTTTAAAAAAATTGCTTTTTATGCACTTCTACTCAACATTGATACTGTATAATTATGCTTGACATTAAATCTGATTTAGTTTATGTTAGTTATTCAATATTCTTCCACTTATAATTTTTTGTCTATGATTCCCTCAAGGAAGAACGAGAATATTCACTACATAGTGAAATGAAATAAAATAAAATGTTTTATATGCGTAATGTAACGTTTCAACTTTTACTTAAAAAAAATTATGCACCTTTACTCAACATTGATACTCTATAATTATGCTTGATATTAAATCTAATTTAGTTTATATTAGTTGATTAATATTCCTCCACTTATAAAATTTTACCTATGATTCCTTCAAGGAAGAACGTGAATATTCACCACATAGAAATTCTGTATGCAGTTTAAGATATAAACCTCATAATGAGCTGGTAGTAGTTTCCTAGCGAATCCTCTTTTAATATTCCATATTATATTTTAGTTAATAATAATTAATAATAGTTCCTGGCGATAATATGTAACTCGATATGATTTGAGATGAACAGACTAATAGCGTCAATATAGTCATGTCCGGGAAAACGTGCAAATACTGGAGATTGATGGATATTTATTTTTCAGTGCTTTCTTTTTTTCATTTTTTATTATTTTTTTTTTCAAGTAGAGTATAATGCATCTAAAGCCTAAACGAAAATTGATTTTGTTGTATGTAATAATACAAGAATTGAAAATTTGGCGAATTGGATGAAAAAAACTAAGCCCATCTTCCTAACAGTGCCATAATTCTGTATGGAAGTAGTTTGAGGATGGAAAAAAAAAAAAAAAAAAAATCATCAATATGAGTATCAAATATAGAGCGGCTAAAAAATTATTACCCGGCTCCAAGCAGCACAGAACCGATCGAAAAACTAAGTTTGGAGTTGCTTGACTCTAAAAGCATACCCTTATTAAAGATAAAATCGTGAGCAAGCAATTCAACAAGCCCCGTGTAAAGTAAAATGCCAGCTGAGAACGAATCAAGACATCCAGAGACAATAAGTGCAGTCCTTGATTGGGGATTATAGCTATTGTTTAAAATTCACAAAATAAGAACATATTGGTCATTTAGCCTTAGGCTTTGCGTTTTCAGATAGGATGGCGCTAAATAAATAAATACATCTATATACCTCTTTCGAATCCCGAGCCCAACAGCAAGACCGAGGGGCGTAATAAATGCATATAGCAGACAAGCGATTCTAAGTAGATAAATTTTATTGGGATGTAGTTGTAATTGTGATAATCTTGCACCCAGGCCAAGTCCTTCAAACATTTCTATAGACACACACACAGAGTTTGGTAAGAATGAAGTTAAAAACAAATAAAGAAGTCCGTTGAGGATGAAAATCATTTAATGACTTACGATGAAATATGATGACGACAAAGAAAGTAGTAAATTGAGGGTCCACTGCCAAAGTAAGCCCTATCACAAAACTGAGGAACAGAAATTAAGTGAGCTTCAGTTGTGGAGAGGAAATTTTAAGGATGAGTTGGGCAAACCTATGAAAGATGACTCCCAATTCTAGGACCGAGGCACTAATAATTTGAGCCCCAACAGCATCATCAACATGATTGCCTAAATCCATGGATATATCGGGTTTTGCAATT
Source organism: Hemileia vastatrix (assembly GCA_030280995.1). Taxonomy (NCBI): domain Eukaryota; kingdom Fungi; phylum Basidiomycota; class Pucciniomycetes; order Pucciniales; family Zaghouaniaceae; genus Hemileia; species Hemileia vastatrix. Next base: position 16,434,177 of record JASXTE010000004.1, on the reverse strand, counting down.
GTTTCGCAGTCTGCATTATCATCTGGTTTTCCCCCTGGATAAATATGTTGTGAACCCAGTTGGCTTGGGTCTCCTGGCCGGGCAGCTGCACCTGCTTCAATGGAAGAACGGTGTGGATTGTGATGATGTTCTGCGCCATGACCAACATAATTTACACCGAACGATTGTAAACATGCAGTTCCGATACGAAAAGACTGCGCATGTATATATGTCCTTCATTTAGTGGATTGAATTCAATGAGGATAAACTCAATGAGACCATTTACCAACACTTCCACTACAAACAAGAGAAACACAGAGCACATGGCAATGCCCTCTGGCCATGGATAAACAGTCCATGCGCCGGTAAGACAAGGAGATCTGAGTGCTTCACCAGCAGGAGCGAGCAACTGAGGTAAGATAAAAAGTACATTTGTTTATTATTTTAATTAATAAACTAAATCAATATGTGACTTGTGGCATGGTTGATGAATGGTAGAAAGGGAGAGATAAGGGAATACATGAATGAATCCAGTGGCTACGATCACTCCACTTCCAAAATATTTAGAAAAATCATACAGACGGGGGGAAATTCTGTCTCTGAATCGGTGCTTAGAAATGACCGGCACTAGAGTTGCAAGAGCCGATGTGACGAGCATAATAAAAATGGCAGCCACTCTAAGAGATAGCTTGCCATTTTCCTGTGCCACGGAATAACAAAAAAATGGTGTAACAAATCATCCAATGAATAGTCAGCTGTGATTTTTGAAGGGTATATGATCAATAGAAAATAGTGAGCAAAAGGAAAGAGAACTGACAGTTAAAACACCGCCTGCAAGAATGAATTCCGTGATAGGTGAAGATAGAGTTAAAAAGGAGGGGCAATTGGATGAGGGGATGAAAATAGAAGACAAGACAGATAAGAAAGAGGAAAAAGATTAGGGCAGTGATTTATGAAATGACAGACCACAAGCTGAGGCACTTTCCTGAGACTCAGACATTTGTGCTTAAGATAGAATAATAATATTAAGGGCAAAAACAATAATAAAAGAAAAGCAATAGAGGAATGGGAAAAAAGGTGGAAGACGAAGTAGATGGCCAATAAGATAGTTAGCAGAACAAGAAATGTAACAATGACAGCGAAGAGGGTGAAAGATGAGTGTGTAAGAGTGCTTATCCAATTTCTGAGTGTGTCAGAAAGTGCTGGTATGAAAATGTGAGAGTGTAGGAAAGTGTACAATATGTAGATATGTATAAGTTTTAGATGTTGTTAACTGGTGCGGTGTCTGTCTCCTTCTGCAGCACCTGCCATCGACACCCTCTTGGTTCCGGCCTGCCCCCATTGCACGTTGACGAGCAGAGATCGGAAGCAGCTTGACAAAATGATTCGCAATTAAGTCAACCACGCTTAATGAATCCAAATGAATAGAGTGTGTTCTGCATTTACCATACTGGGACATCCGAAGAAGTCGACGCAAAACTACTGAGTTTAAAATATTTGGTACAGCATTGGTCAAAAAACTGTGCTGCATATTTCATTGACAGGCTGCATGCGATTTTGGCAGCCCTGGCTCAACTTGCACAGATTGCCCCCTTTTCCTCCAATTTTCTCCCTCGTCCACATCCCATCCATCCCTATTCGTTCTCCCAGCATTATTTAATACCGCTTTTCCTCAATCTTAAACCTGGACCATAAGATCCAACGTTGTGCCTATCCGGCTATCCCAACACTTTCTTTAATCACGATGTAGACGTTTTTCTTCACATTCACCTTATAAGCCCATGCCCTCCTTTTTAAATTGATCTAGCCATCCAATCTTGTGTTTACTTTGAAATATATGTAAAATGGTAAAATAAAACTCTTTAAATACATCTTTGCAGTTTGTTAGGTACTTGAGCAGAGTCTCCTTTAAGCACACCCTACGATCGCTTCAATAAATAACTCTGAGCATGCTCTTTTTAAACTGCTAAATCCAATTTTCTTTTAGTTCCTCTGCTTTTTACTCTCCCATCCTCCGTTTAGTTTCTTCTTTTCTAGTTTGAGCAAACAGATCAAATAATAATTTCTTCACTCTGACATTCCCTAAAAAAGAATCGTTGGTGCAGGCTTGCAACAAATTTTGCAATTTTCAGATTCAAATGTTGACCTTCGACAGCGAATTTGACAGATTTTTGGTACATGGAGGCTGATTTTGCTGTAAAATGTCATTCTTTCTGTCTGAAAAATTTGAACTTATTCCTAAAGTGCACCGAAAATTATTAATAGGGACGGTATAAGGACTCATCGGCAAACTGAATTGAAAATGTGCAGTGCACGCCAGTTGTATCAAAAAAAAAAAAAAAAAAATCAATTCATTTTAAGCTTATAAATTCAAGAGCCTGTCAAATTAGAATATATATCTCATAATTATGTGAGATCTAGCAATATTAATCAAAAAAACAAAACCTGCTTGAAGATTTAAGTTAATAAAAAATGCCCATAGGTGTAGACACTGGAAAAAAAAGTCTGCCACCTGCTAACTGTAAGGATGCGTCAGTATCAGAACTCCGAGAAGAATCATTTATCATTACTTTACCTGTAAGGATGCGTCAGTATCAGAACTCCGAGAAGAATCGGAGTTATTCAACTGCGCAAACTACAGTCTATATACAAGAGTCACGTGATAGCTAAGTACATATATGTCTAAGTACATAACAGCCCCCCACTTTGCTATCATCGTGTAAGAAAACAACTAAAGAAAATCATGTAACACCCAGTAAGTGCCTTTTATCAACGATAAGAACAGGACCTAAATTTTTTGTAAGAATATCGGCGTTTTGATCTGTGCCAGGAACCCAGTCTAAAATAATGTTTTTCTTATATAAATGTTCATTCACAAGGAAGAAGTATCTATCTGAATGTCTAGTACGTTTGTTGGATGGGTTGTTTTTGGCTGAAGACACGGCGCTTTTGTTGTCACATTTCAGAGATACACTGTCGATGTTACCACATATGTCGGTCAATAAATTCCGTAACCAGATTGAGTCCTTCGTTGCCAAGCACATTGCAAAACATTCAGCAAAGCAAGTTGAGTCAGCTACCGTGGTTTGTCGCTTGGATGACCATAAAATTGGGCATCCATTCAAATAAATAATGTGACCGCTGGTGGATCTTGACCATTCACCGCCCCATGATGCATCAGAATAGGCTGTCAGGGTAGGTTTAGATGAGGAGTTGGGGTAAAGACGCAATTTGAGATCTTTTGTTGCCTGTACATATTTGAGTAAATGGCGCAATGCAGACCAGTGGTGATCAAGAGGTTTTGAGGCAAATCTAGCTAGAAAATTAACTGCAAATGAAATATCAGGTCTGGTAGCTATTGCTACATAGTTCAGACTTCCAATGATTGATAAATATTTGTTTGAATCGATGCCAATATCGTCTTCTCTAGCTGAGTCTAAAGTGGTATTCAGAGGAAGAGGAGTCTTGCACTTCAAACCACCTGGATTATGATCAGTCAGTATTTTATCAATCAGTTGGTGACAGTCTAATTCAAAACCTCGTTCAACACGCTTCACTTTCATCCCTACTATACTATCTAATCCATCTAACCATCTCACCTCTAGCCCCCCATTCAAACCCGTTTCCAATTTCTTCAACACTGTATCATTACTTCCTGTCACTATCCCATCATCTACATGCAGCCACACTATGCCGGTAGATTGTTGGTCTTTCAAGATATAGAGACTTGAGTCATATTGACTGGAAACAAATCCTAGTGATTTTAGTTTGTCAGCGATATGAAACCACCAGCACCGAGCGGCTTGTTTGGTGCCATATAGTGCTTTGTGTAATTTGAGAGCATTATGCTGAGCTGATAATTGCATGCCAGGTGGGGGTTCTATCCACAGGTCTTCATCTATGTTGCTGTGTAGATAGGCAGCAGTAACATCAAAAGACTTTACCTTCCATCCATACATAGCTGCTAGGGTGAGTAAGATACGCTGTGAAGCAAAAGTTGCTGTAGGAGCAAAAGTATCATTGTAATCGATTCCTTCACGTTGTTTAAAACCTTTTGCGACATAACGTGCTTTGAATTTTAGGGGAGTCAATTTTTGCCCTTGTTTAATTGTGAACACCCATTTGCCTTTGAGTGGAGTAACTCCTGGGGGAAGGGAAACAGGTGACCATACTTTTAATCGTGACATATTGTTCAGTTCATCAGCGCAAGCAGATTTCCATTCTGTGGATTCCGACGACTTCATTGCTTGTAGATATGTGTTAGGAAGACAGATGGGTGATCGGGAGGTAGCAGCTTGAATTTTTTCAGATAGGATATCCTGTTCATCAATGGTCTTTTCGGCGCTGAAATCTCCTAGGGTGAGGGAGTTAAGAATAGATTCCAAAGAACCTGGTCGAGAACTGTTGATAGGAGTCAATGGTGCAAGTGGCGCAAGGCGTGAATGATTCACGGTTTCAGGATTATTGGTAGGAAACATGGCCATTGCGGATTCAAAAAGGCGTCCAGATTCTTTGTGCCAGAATAACCAGCCGTAGTTGTTTTGAGCATATCCTACTACCTGGCATTCAATTGCTCGATTATCTAGTTTTGTTCGAAGTTCTTTATGGACATGGACAAATGCTCTTTCGCCAAAAGTTCGAAAGTTGTTGAAGTTAGGTCGAGTACCATATACAATTTGTAGTGGAGTTGAATCGGTAATTTTATTGTTGGGAATTCTATTGTGTACAAAAGAAGCCCATTTGTAGGCAAGACCCCAAAAACTCTTCGGTAGACCACTCGCCAATAATGATGTCCTAGCTATGTCACCTACTGTTCGATTAAAACGTTCCGCAGTGCCATTTTGTTCAGCATGATATGGCATAGTGATTTCATGAGTAGCACCAATTGAGGAAAGATAGGTTTTCATAGCGTTACTGTGAAGTTCACCTCCATCAGTTCTCAATACTAGAAGTTTTCTCCCAGTAACAGTCGTGAGTCTATCATGAAAAGTTTTAAATGCACTCATAGCGTCACTTTTGCTTTTAAGAAGAAAGACTTCACCATATGTAGAGAAGGAGTCCCGAAATAGAGCTGCCCATTTGAAATTGCCATTCACCGTTGCATCTTTTATGGGCCCTATAAGATCACCAACTACTAGAGATAATAATGACTCAGGCGCAATTTCACGTTGTGCTGTTGTTTTTCGTACACTTTTAGCAATTGCACAGTCGGCACAATCAATCTTTCCTTTGGGACATTCAGAGGGTAAACCAATCCCAAGATTGAGATTAATGAGCTTGCGCAAAACTCGGTCGCTGGTGTGGCCTAGTTTTCGATGCCAATCAAGAAGGGAGCCCGGAGCAGCATAAGGACGATGAATATTGGCCGAGTTAACGTCGTCAAGGAAAAGATTAAAGGTATCAATTAATAGGGAGGGCTTAGGTGCAGCTATCAGGTAAAGTGGAGTAGGATTTGTATTTAAAAAAGAAGCAGGATTATTACATTTGATAGTATTTACAACCCATTTTCTTCCAGTCAAATCAATGTGTCCAAGCAATATGGTTGTACTATCATGTGTAAGTACAAGCTCCCGATCAGGAGACATAGAAAAGGACATTCCAGCTTTAACCAAATCAAAAAGAGAAACTAGTGTAGTCCGGGCCTGAGGACAAAAGAACACGTTTCTTAAGAGGATGGTGCAACCTACACCTACAATTTTTATATCACCAGTGCCAGTAATGAAAGATGGTGGGCCATCAGTGGCTACCTTAACGGGGATATGAGGAGATATATTTTTAAAGTTGAAGAGGATACTCACGTCTCCAGTGACATGATGGGTAGCTCCAGAATCAATGATGGCTTCAGTTTCAGCGATGGATGTTTCACTTTGCCATTCAAAACTTTTCAGATCAATTTGATTTATTGCGGTTGAGAGAGCGTCAATAGAGTTAGTGTCCACTTCAATTATTTTCTCATCCGCATCAGCCATATGTATTCTCACTTTGCCTTTGTTATCGTTGGCCATTTTGGGCAGTTTACCTAACTCAGAAATTTTTTGATTGAGATCGTAATATAATTTCAGTGTTGGGGAATAAAATGAAGAGCGCATGTTGTATGGGCAATCGGAGAATAAATGCTTGAAAGAACCACAGTCGTTACATCTGCGTTGAGCATTCGGGGGTCGATATGAATCAATTTGTCGATGTCGATCAGGTCGTGGTCTGAAGGCATTAAGAGAGATATTAGAAACGTTGGGCAAATCATTGGCTTGTTTGACTAAGGATAAGTTCGTTTCAGCGTTTAACATTTCCGTGAGGTAATCATCAGCGGAAAGAGTGAGGGATGATCCTTTGGATTCAATAGCCCTGCTGATATCGATAGAGAGTTCAGCTTGAGAATTCGGAAGAAGAACTTGTCGCATTATTGCCTTGAAGGAAGCATTGGTAAATGCAAACCCAGTCCGAATAATAGCCTCAATGCATTCTTCAACACGTTCACAGTGTTTAGTGACAGAGACAAAAGGTTGGAGGGGAATAGTCAAGAGAGCCTTGAAAGAAGATAATCGGGAAGTGTGTGTAGCTCTATTGAATTTCTTGAAAAGGAGTAGGTATGCTTCTCGACAGGAACTTTCGGATGATAATAAGCGTTGGAGAGAGATATCAACAGTGTTGAATATGATGTTCCATGCTAATCTGTCAACAAAAGCATCGCCAATTTGCACATCATCCGTGGCATAGGAGGAGGATCCAACATGGTTGGTCATGACAATCTTGATCTGCCAGTCCCAATCGTGCCAGTTGGAACCATCAGCAGATAACTTGATAACACCAGTCGTCGCTTTCACAATACCACTAATTTCTTTGCGACGGCGTTGAATCTCATCAAGAGTAAGTGGGATAGGAGGTGAGACAGAGGAGGAAGACGAAGGGCGGGATGAGGTTTGATGAGGCATGGTATGGTTGTGAGCGTGGGGAGAAAAGTCACGATGGGGTAGGATGGGAGAAGCAGTAGCACGAGGGGTGGGGTTGGTTTCTTCGTCGGAAAGACTTTCTGGGGGTTCTCCGTGGGATCGGGTGTGTGGCATATGTAGTGAGAAGAGAAATGCTTTACCGGTGTGAAAGCAAGGAGAGCAAAGGGTAAACAAGTGATGCCTCAGTGGTGTAAAGGCAGGAAAACAAAAGCCTAGTCGGTGTAAGGCTAAGAAGTTGTACGTCGGGCAGTGTACCAGACGGGATTCAAATCTCGGCAGTAATCGCTAACTTATTTAATGACGAGCGCACAAGGGTCCCATAACCTGTAAGGATGCGTCAGTATCAGAACTCCGAGAAGAATCATTTATCATTACTTTACCTGTAAGGATGCGTCAGTATCAGAACTCCGAGAAGAATCGGAGTTATTCAACTGCGCAAACTACAGTCTATATACAAGAGTCACGTGATAGCTAAGTACATATATGTCTAAGTACATAACACTAACAGGTGCCAAGTTTTTTTTTCTGTTGAGTTATACAGCTAAGTCATAAAAGCTTGCGGAATTTTTGACGAAAAAATGAATGTTGTTCTCACCAAAAAATGATTTGCCTATTCAAAAGGGTTGGAGATAAGGCGGAGTTACATAATATTGTTGTATTCTCTTCATTTTTTTTCTAACCTTCATGTCCTTCTGCTGGGTTAAATCGAACGAATTAAAAAAAGTAAAATGATAAACAAGTACGCTAGCCCCTTGTCTCTTTTTTTTTTTTTTTTTTTTTTTTTTTTTTTTTTTTTTTGCTGGACAAGACATCATTCTCTACCAGTTCTTCATTTGAATGATAACAAGTCAAGTCATCAAAAAAAAAGTAACTAAATCAGAGAACATGTCTTGAGTCATCGTCTCGCTTTATTTCTTTTTTTTTTTTTTTTTTTTTTTTTTTCTACTTACGCATTAATGCGCGAGCACTCTCCATGTTGCTTTATACTTTAATTCAACATCAATATACATAGCTAGGCACTCCACCATACGGAAAGATAGTTTGTTTCAATCAGAGAGGAACATTTTCTATATCCACTGATAACCTACTTGGTTGGTCAATTTATGTAATAAAATAATTTAGACTGTTATATGCAGTTTCACAGCAGAACACACCCTATCTGACCTGGCCTAAAAAGTTCTATGAGGAAACAAATAAATACAGCTAATTCAGGAAAGCTTTGCGGTTTTCTTATTTTTTTCCCTCCCTTTAGTCAGCTCAACTAGTGCATTTAACCAGTTGAATCGCCCTAACCCTGATTCCATAAGGTTAGCTGGCCTAAATTTATATCATGAGGGAATTAGGTCATGAAATCATTTTCGCAAGGCTAAAAGTTTTTCTGAATTAGCTATTACCTATACTTAAATAATTTCAAAAGTTATGAAATATTTTTACCTCTGTCAGGAAACTTTTGTACTGATCATGAAGTGAAACAATTTCAAGAGCGCGAAATAGAACAAAGCTAAAAAAGCCGTGATTCTTTTTTAAAAAAAAATAATTTAATCACCTGATTTATTTAGGAAAGGTGAAGATAAAACGCTTTCCTGTTTGTGAAAAAGATGAGACAATTTATTAAGGATATCACTTGCCAGAATGAGCACTAACGGAGCAACGTAGGAAGTGCATATTTAAGATGATTGATATTTTAATGATAAATATTTGAATGGAAAAAATAAATAAATGTAATACTTTATGGCTATGGATAAGTAGTAAAGCTAATAATAAAGATTTTTACTCCAGAGGGAAGGAAGGATCTTAATATATGACAAGCCCTTCTATTTTGTTTCTTGGGTTTTCATCTTGTTCTCTTCCACTCAATTGATTAAGGGCAGTTATCCGGCGGCAACCTATATTTCTAAATATAATAATTACATCCATATTATACAACCTTCTTCCATGCGCAACTTATTAGACGTACATTAAATACATATTTTATCCAGAGACAGTCTGGATTACATCATTTGTGTCATATAATGCTGAGTATGTATGTGCACACTTAGTTAACCAATACTAACATTGACAACAAAAATAATGGTATTCTAACCCAGCCCTGACTTTGAAAAATAATGAGAATGAGTGAGTGATAGCGCTAACTTGATTGAAGGCGTGATACTACTAACTTGATTGAGGGAACGATACTGCTAACTCTTTTGAGTGAAAGATACTTCTAACTCAGCAGGTTGTACAGCCAAGTCACAAAATCTTGCGGAATTTTTGTCGAAAAAATAAAAGTTTCGTCCACAAAAAAAAAAATAAAAATAAAAATAAAATAAAAAATAAAAAAAAGATTTGCCAATTCAAAAGGAAGTGTGGGGGCCCTATCCCCAACCCTTTTGAATAGGCAAATCATTTTTTGGTCAGAACAACTTTGATTTTTTCGTCAAAAATTCCGCAAGCTTTTATGACTTAGCTATATATATTATGCTCCCTAAAATACATTGTAGGTTGTGTGTGACAGAGGACTGTATAATATTTATGAAGTTACTATATTTAGTAATGTAGGTTGTCGCCGGATAACTGCCCTTGATTAATTTGTGGCAATATGGCGTCACACCAAAAAGGCGAGTAATCCTATGAAATACAGCAGCTGTATTTGACACGATTGATGCAGTTTAAGATTACGCTATCAAATGGTGAAACTAAATTTTTCTGTGACAGTCAAGGTGAAATTTTTTGAAACGCCACAATTCATTTCAAATACAGAGGTAAACAAATAGATAAAAACAAACCTACCCGTGACATCATAATATAATTTCTAATTTTAGCCATCAAACTTACCAATCAGCCATTTTCTAATGCCCCTCACCAACTTGAAATCAAATTTCCAGACGCATGTCAATTTAAAATCAAATGAGAAATTTCATTCGAAAGAATCATTTTTTTTCTTACAGACAAGTCCTATCAAACGAGTTCATGAGGTTTTAGCTAAAAAGAAGAGTCACTTGAACTGACGCGATGACTCTTTAGGAAAGATTCGGTTCAAACAAAGACACTCAAACATAAGATATTAGTACATTGTGATGCTCTTTGCTAATATTGGAAGACATCACATCATATTCTGTTTCGTACTACCTTTTTCCCACTTATCACCATTTCAAACAAATATTTAATAGCTGGAAAAAATGACTAAAGAAATAATTGAAGAATCTAATTTAAATAATAAGTACTTATAGAGGTGATTGTAAAAAAAATCAGGAGGTTATGATACAAATAATTATATAGTCAATAAATGTCAAGTATTTGATTAGTACTACACCATACTACCGGGAATTATTAGTCCTAGAGATAATCGTTTTAGATTTTGGCGTTTGGGAGAAGGGGAAGAATTGTCAAAGGCTTAAACGAATATGGTTTGGAAGATGGGTAAGGCTTACTGGGACTTGTAGGGAGTGAGGGCATTTGAATGAAAATGAGGGGAGAGGATTTCAGTTAGTTAGTTAATGGATGTGACGCATGTATTCATTGCGGCAGAGCATGAGTAGGAGAATACGCAACAATGGAGTCTGAAATGGCTTTGGTTCATTCAAACCCATTTTTTCCTCTTCTGACTTGAGAAATTGAGAGTGCCAAGTTAAAAGAAAATTAATAGAATTTTCCATTAGATTTTAATTGATATATATACCCCCTACCCCCTGCTGTCACAAATACACAACACTTCACTTCACTTCAACCATCGAATTCAAATTTTCATTCGACCGGATAAAAAAAGGCCCATAAATAGGTGTTATCAGCGGATAGTCCGACTTGAGACGTTCATTTTTTTTTATTCATTTCATACATTTCCTCCACGCCTAAGAAGAGGAATGAAAGATAGAAGGCACACAAATCATCGAAAATTGGAACTGATTGTTTTGAGTGCTCGATGGTTTATATTAGGGGGTATCAAAGTTAGCACATCAGCACTTAATTTAAGGGCTGTTCTCAACTCAAATCAGTCATTACATTCCAACCTCTACTTTTTGAAATAAATAGGCTACTTTAAAGATAATGGAAACAAATTTTCTTGTGAAGAAGGAGTGACTTGAATAAAAACGGCATGTCATTTTAGTTTTGAAACACACCAGTGTTGGTTCCAGTGTGGTTTACAAATAGAACATTAATTGAGGATTGATTTGATCAAAAATAATTACTGATTTCAAAGTGCCGATTTTCTAACTTTGAGACCCCTTAATCTGTATGCAGCAACTTCAGAAAAACTTGCGGGGTTTTGATTTTTTGATTTTTGTTTTTTTTTTTTCCACTATCACCCCCTCCAGAATGTGAGTTTTGATTAGTCAACCTGGGGCATTTGGCCTCTTAAATATTTCTACCCTGAAATCTTCAAGATTAGCTGATCTAAATTCACATTTGGGGGGGGGGGAGAAAGTAGGAGAATTTTTTTTTCCCCTAAAAGCCGCATGCTTTTCTCAAATAACTGTATTTGTTCACATTTGGGATTGTACACATGCTGCTCTGATCGCCAAGGCATTCAGGGGCTCCTCTTCCTGTTAAGTCACTAGGACTATGTACTTAGTTATGTGTGCAAATGTATATAGTCTGTAGTTGCGGCGTCCCCTGTTCTCCAGTTCTTTCCGGAGTTCTACAGGCTGATACTGTGCTACAGGTTATGGGCTGTACCCGCGGGCATTGAAACGTTAGCCAAAAAACAACTCCACTTGCATTAGCAACACTAGGAGCGCTAGTAGCCAAAAGACCCCCAGCGCATGTCTGAAAAAGACTTACCTGATTGTGCTGGTAAAAAGAAACCTTCCCGTTCGATTTCCAACCGAGAGCTATGCGGCATTGGTATAGACCCTCATAATCCTAATCCGAATACTTCATCAACATCCTCTCACAGACGAACTCGCTCTACCACCAATTGAACCCCTACCCTCACCCCAGTCAAAGCATCCCCAATTCCATTTCGCCATTCTCCCTCTCCGCCACTTGTTTCCAATCCAATACCCACTACCCTACCCTCCCCAACACCTTCGCAACTGAACAAGTCGCAAACCGTCATAACCTCCTTGCACCTGCGCAAATCGCTGACTGCCATTGACGACCTCGCACAGGCAATTGGCTACCTTAACATTGCCCCCCCCTTATCCCTCACTCCCCCTCCACCTTTAAATCCATCGCTACCTACCTTAACCCCTACCACTCCCACTCCTCTGTCAGATCCCCTGCCCCCTCCATTACCCCTCATCACAACTACTACGGCCCCTATCATCACCACTGCTACTCACCCTAATATTACAATGGCAGCACCATTGGAGCGATTGGCCTCACCATTTAGACAGGCCAATCCCGTCGGTTGTGCACACCAACCTCCTCCCCACATGTCCATCCATCAGTCAATCAGTATGATAGAGAGGCAGAGAACATTACGGAATGTCATTGAATTCACCAAGTCGATACCAGTCCTTGATGTTAATGGCAGTAACTACTCAAATTGGCATAGCAATATAATTGCTTTAATAAAAGATTTTGTTGGCACAAGAGCTTATGCAGTTAATGATGAAAAAGGACCTGATGAATTTGAAGATAGAGTCACTCACTTGCTTCTAGTACACTCCATTTCTCAAAATCTTTGGCATGAAATATTGACAGACTGGAATGCCTGCCAAACTTATCTTCATATCATCAACAAGTTCACTAGATCTAACCATACTTCTAGAATGACAGCCATATGCAATTTCATCAATCTGAAACAAACACAGTTCATATCCCACAGTGAGTATCTGGAGGCATTCAACAAGTATTTTGAAGCAATTGAATGTCAAGGAATCACTTTTGATCATAAGGTATTCAAAGCACTAATGTCTCACACCTTATTACCTTCATCCCTTAAGGACCTATACATTGATCTCTGTGTTGCTCTGGACAACCATGCTGACTCAAAAGCGGTCACTTTTGAGGATTTCTGCCAACTCATGCCATCTTTGACTCAAAACAGGGTGGATAGAGAATCTGTTTCAACAACTCCTGCTACTTCTTTGTCCACTGAACCCATCTTTAGTGTAGCAGCTCATCCCCAATGCCATACAGACTCCTACAGACCACCAGGTGCTCAAAGACAATGCAACGAATGCAAATCAACAGCTCATTTCTTTACCCACTGTCCCTACAACCTTAACTCATCCACCTTTTCTGCAAGATTCTACCTCATGAGAGAAAGTGCTACAACCCTCACATCTGACCCAAATTCAAAAAACAAACCAATATACATCCCTTACAAAAGACCACAACATAGACCAATTAGAGCAAGGGATGTACAAATTGAAGCAGATGAAGTTACTATCTTTGAAGAAAATGTGGAGGCTCTGTATGAACAGTGCAGAATGGTCACTTGAAGCGCTCGCCGGGAATGTGGCAATATTGGATTCTGGTGCCACCCATCATGTCACTGGCAATGTGAGCCTTCTCAACAATTTCAGACCTCTTAAAAATTGAATCCCTATCAAAGTAGCAACTAACTGTCCTTCCTCATTTACCACTGGCATAGGGGACCTAAAAATAAAAGGAGACAGGAAAGTTGTTACTATTACCAATGTTTTTTACTGTCCAGAAGTTAGAACTACTCTTATTTCTCTTTTTGATTTAGTGGACAATGGTTTTTGTTTTGATTTATGTTCTGAAGACAAAAATTTAGGGATTTATTTTAAAGATGAACTGATTATGACAGGGCAGTTGGAAAGTACAAGGAGAAGATGGATTTTAGATGTGATTAGGTCTAGTGACTGCAATCAAAATGTTTCATCTTTTCCCTTGAATCCTTCCCTCCTTCATACTGTTAAAAAGAATGAAACCATCAACCGACCCCCTGCTGAAAAAGGTTCCCTCATGGACTGGCATAGAAGGCTTGGCCATACCAGTGAAAACACAATTCAAACTATCATCAGAAATGGAATTGGTACTGGCTTGCCCATCTCTATGCCACCAGGTAAGATTGACTGTGAAGATTTCTTGATAGCAAAAAGTACAAGAAAACTGTCAGCTACATGGTAATCAAGACCAGAATCTATGATGAGCCTTATTGTTGGAGACCTGGTTGGTCCTATGGATCCTACTGTTAATGGGTCAAGATGGGCTGAAATGTTTAGGGAAAGTTCAACTTCCTATGGTGAGGTATTTTCTCTCAATTCCAAATCTGAGGCCACAAGTGCTTTTGTCACCTTTTATAAAAATCTAGAAAATGTTACTGGTAAGAAATTACAAGCATTAAGAACCAATGGGGGGGGGAAATGCACAGTAAACAGATGGATCAGATCCTGGCTGACATTGGCGCTACTCATGAAATCACCTGTCCTCACCATCATGAACAAAATGGATCAGCTGAATGTTTCAACAGAACTGTTGGTGACATTGCCAGGACAATCTTACTAGCAAGTGAACTACCCGAATGTTTCTGGGGCCTAGCTTATAAATGGGCAACTCATGTTCACAACAGGCTCCCCAATGTCAAGACTGGTGACAAAACTCCACTGAAGCTCATGTACAATTGTGACCCGACTTACTAAAACCTCAGAATATTTGGTGAAACAGCTTTTGTCCATATCCATAAAGGAACTAGATGTAAACTGGAGCAACGAGCTTTGATTTGTAAGTGTATAGGCTATTCTTTGAATAATGAAGGTTGGATTTTTTGGCACCCAGAATCAAACTCCTTTTTTAAATCTGAAATGGCTGTTTTCCCTGGTGACTGACTGCCTGCTCACCACACTGCTTATCAACCACTACAATCCAAAGGATCTCTTGCTCATATACTCAATAATATGAAACTAGGTGATTTCAAGGATGAGGAAACTCTTATCTCTCAGGAAAAAGCTGTACATGATACTGTTACAAAAGGTTTGTCCCAATCATCCATTATTCCCAGAACACATCTGAAAGCTATGATCTCACCTGACAGTCGCAAGTGGGACCAAGCATGCAAAAGGGAACTACTAAACATGAAAGATATGGATGTGTGGTATAAGGAGAAGTTTCCCCCTGGCGCCAAGCTCACCAATGCAAAATGGGTCTTCACAATCAAAAATCCTTCTTCCAAAACTCCAATCTACAAAGCACAATATGTAGCAAAAGGTTTTTTACAACAATATGGTATAGATTTTACTGACACCTTTACCCCAACTGCCACTTTTGCTTCACAACACATTCTTCTCACTTTAGCAGCCTATCACAAATGGCCTGTAAAATCTTTTGATGTCACTGCTGTTTACCTTCACAGTCCAATTGATGAAGCAATTTGGGTACGTCCTCCTGAAGGTTACCAGCTACCTGACGTTGGCAATGCGCTACGCTTAAAGAAAGCCCTCTATGGTACCAAGCAAGCGGCAAGATGCTGGTGGCTTCATATAGCCAGAAAATTGGATTCTCTGGGGTATAAGGCAAGTCAGTATGATAAAAGTTTCTATGTTCTTAGGAAGAAGGATTTTTTGGGTGTGATATGGATACATGTTGATGATGGTATAGTTACTGGAAGTAGTGAGGAGGTGTTAAAGAGTTTGGAAGATGGTTTGGATGGTAGTTTGAAGGTGAAGTGGAATGATAATGTTGATGGTATAGTAGGTTTTTCTATCAAAGAAGTTCCAGAAGGTTTTGATCTGCACAATTTTCAGCTCATTGACAAGATTCTACAGACTAATAACCCCTCTGGCTTGACCACAAGATCACCTCTACCAAACAATTTGGAAATCACCACAGAAAAGGATGAAGAGGTAGCTATAGAGACAACTAAATATCTCTCTATTCTAGGTACTCTCAGCTATGTGGTGGTAGCAACTAGACCAGATCTGTCTTTCCCAGTCAATTTTTTGGCACCCTTCTCCGTCAAACCTACTGCCACCCACTGGATTGCTCTCAATCACCTTCTTAGATATGTCCAACACAACACCACCCTTTGTCTTCACATTCACCCTGACCGTAACTCACCACTTGAACTCCTATCTTTTTCTGATTCCACTTGGAATAACAAAGAATTCTCAAGAGCTCAAAGTGGACACCTGCTACTCCTTTACTCTTTCCCAATATTATGAACATCAAGGCGCCAGTTGACAGTAAGTGATTCATAATGCACTGCTGAATATGTGGCACTTGGTGGTGGTATGAAAGACACAATTTGGATCTCAAACTTGCTCAAAGATATCTTTCCTGATATCCCCCCTATCAAGCTCTTCTGTGACAACAAAGGAGCAATCACAAATGAAAAAGACAACCCTAGCAACAAGAGGACATGGCATGTGGATAGGTGTTTCTATATTTTGAATGAACAACTCTTTCTAAAGAAAGCAACATTGGAATGGGTCCCCACTGCTCAAATGTGGGCTGATATACTCACAAAATCACTGGGCCCATCTCTAACAATGCTAAGAAGGAAGGATGTATGAGTGTGGTGATGGGGTTATATTTCTCTTCTCTTATTTTTTCTTTCATTTCTCTTATTTTTTCTCATTTCATTTTATTTCATTTTTTCTTTTTGGAGTTGGTTATGTTTGCATGGGGGGGTATCAGTAATATATTTCATAACTAAGTGGGGGGGATGTTAAGTCACTAGGACTATGTACTTAGTTATGTGTGCAAATGTATATAGTCTGTAGTTGCAGTGTCCCCTGTTCTCTGGTTCTTTCCGGAGTTCTACAGGCTGACACCATGCTACAGGTAAAGTAATGAAGTTATTGGTTCTTTCCGGAGTTCTACAGGCTGACACCGTGCTACACTTCCATGGTCCTCATGCACTACGCACCAAGTAAGATATCCCTGATGGGGATATCCAGCGTGAGTTGGGGATATTTTAGGGAGGGACATAAGGATAGAAAAATATGTGTCAGAAAGAAATGCGTAATAAAATATGTGCAAAAAAAATATGTGAGAAAAATAAGTGTAAGAAAAATATTTTACAACCATGGGAAATTTTTTTTTTTTAATTTTTTTTTTCTCCGAAAAAACAATTTTTTATTTCATTTTTCATTTTTCTCTGTTTTTTCACAATTTTTTTTTGAAAAAAAAAAATTCTCATGGTTGCAAATGATGTTTCTTACACTTATTTTTCTCGCACTTATTTTTCTTGCACTTACTTTTCTCACATTTACTTTTCTGACCTTATGTCACTCCCTAAAATATCCCCAACTTGCGCTGGATATCCCCATAAGGGATATCTTACTTGGTGTGTAGTGTAGGGAGGGACATAAGGTCAGAAAAATAAATGTAAGAAAAGTAAGTTCAAGAAAAGTAAGTGCAAGAAAAGTAAGTGTAATAAAAATCGTTTGCAACCATGAGAATTTTCTTTTTCAAAAAAAAAATTTGATAAAAAACAGAAAAAAATATAAAACAAAATAAAAATTCAAATTTTTTGGAGAAAAAAAAATTAAAAAAAAAATTTCACATGGTTACACTACGCAGCAAGTGAGATATCCCTGATGGGGATATCCAGCGCGAGTTGGGGATATTTTAGGGAGGGACATATGGATAGAAAAATATGTGTCAGAAAAATATGTGCGAGAAAAATATGTGTAAGGAAAATATGTGCAAAAAAAATATGTGAGAAAAATAAGTGTAAGAAAAATATTTTGCAATTATCACTACGCACCTAGTAAGATATCCCTGATGGGGATATCCAGCACGAGTTAGGGATATTTTAGAGAGGGACATAAGGTCAGAAAAATATATGTAAGAAAAGTAAGTGCACGAAAAATATGTGTGAGAAACGTAAGTGTAAGAAAAATCATTTGTGACCATGAGAATATTTTTTTTCAAAAAAAAATTGTAAAAAAACAGAAAAAAATAAAAAAATGAAATAAAAAATCTTTTTTTCGGAAAAAACAAAAGTACAAAACACAGTTTCCCATGGTTGCAAGATATTTTTCTTAAATTTATTATCCTCACATCTTTTTTTTGCACATATTTTCCTGGAAAATATTTATCTCACACATATTTTTCTTGCACATATTTTTCTATCCTTATGTCTCTCACTATAATATACCTAACTCGCGCCGGATATCCCCATCAGGGATATCTTACTTGGTGCGTAGTGTTACTAGATATTTTTCTTGCGCTTATTTTTCTCACATATTGTTTTCGAAAATATTTTTCTTACTCATATTTTTCTCGCACATATTTTTCTTACACATAATTTTCTATCCTTATGTCCCCCCTATAATATCCCCAACTCGCACTGGATATCCCCATTAGGGATATCTTACTTTGCGCGTACTGATGGCCCATTTCATCCTGTTCCAGCTCAGACATGTGGAATTTTGTTCAGCGTAGATGATAATGCAACGTTTCTTTTTCATTTTTATTTTTCATGTGCATTTTTGTCTGAAATTTTAAATGAAACTATTGGAAATTCTATCTTACTCTTTCCACAACAGGATATAGTTAGGTTTTTCCATCAACAACAAACTGACTCAACTACAATTATAAATAAATACAGTTTTTTCTTCTTAGTCATCTTAACCTTTTACATTCTTATAGAATATACTATTCAAACGGAGCGCCTTGCGCCAGCACAGATGATGCATGAAGAAAGGTAATATATCAGTTAGTAATATCATTTAAATTTATTGATATCGCTGTTAAGATGCAAATTAAGACAAATCAAAGATGAAAATCGGCTATTAATCAAAATTTATTTCTTAGCACAAAAATAAAACTATATACGTAACCTTTATTATCAGAAAAAATAAGTTCTTGATGCAAGATACGCCATTTATGAGAATATTTTCATAACCTATTTGTAAAAAAAAAATGTAATGGCGGATTTCTAACTTTAGTAACTCCTGTTAGAAGTAATCAAAACAAAAAATGTGTTCATATATCATGTGAAGTAGTAGCCCAGATCCTACGCTATAATGGGCAAATGATCAGGAGATGAAATATTGTAATGCTGCGGCCAATCAAATACTCTTGCTTTGTTTACACCGGGCTTTTGCTCTTACTTGTCCTACTTGACTGCTAGTACCACTTGTGAAGATAGGCATCAGTCCCTATTACATTTTGAAAGCTTGCGTACTGATAATATAGCGCCACAAAAACATCAGGGGAATCTCGGTAGCAAGTCCGCCAGAGATATCAGTGTGCTAAACAATGCCTGGCCACTTTTTTGCCTCCCATTTTGTATGCTTTACCTGAGAACTTTATACACATGATGATTCACAACGGCTTACCCGTCTCAAACACATCTAAAACATTTTCCTTTTCCTATCACACATTGCACGATAGAACCACCAGATTTGAATCTTGTTATCAATTCAGTTTTAAAATTGTGTTTTTTTTTTGTTTCACAAGTCTTTAGTTAGTTTCTTGGCACCTGAATCATGATTGATATTTTTCTAGGCCGTACAGTGGGGAATGGTAGCAGTAGGATCTAGCATAGAAGGATGTGGAAAAATTGTGTCTATGTCTCTTTTTCTGAATCCTTCTTTCTCGTTTCTTTTCATAAAAAACTCAATAAAAAGTCCAACTAGCTGAAGGTATACTCTATAGTAGTTTTTCTGTATTCGATTTTTGCCGATGATACCATTATAGCAGATCATGATGCAAAGTGTACGAAAATCATTTATACTACGTACTTTCCTATTATGAAAATCTTCCATTCTCTTTCTTTAACCCTCATCTGTGAATGCCTCCTGTGAAAGAGGGAAGTATATTATGGGTTTCATTAGGAAGGAGGGGGAAGATGTTTTGAAATAGTCAAAATAGTTAAAAAAGCGCCTCAATAGTATGATTATCTTTATTGACCTCTTAATCTTTTTTGATCATGGACCAGTAACCGACGTGAGAGGGAAAAAAAGAGAAATTTTTTTTATTACCTTTCGATTTCGCCCAAAAAGGGGATGATACTACGACACATTTTCGTTTCGCCATGAGGCGCAACAATAAGTCAACAGTTACGAAACAATTCTTTTTCGCACTTAAGACCCACTTAAGACCTTTAAGTGCTAAAAACAATTGTTACATTCAAGTTTTCTAAAATATAAGGTTCTGCAGAAAGCTTTTCATCTATCACAAAGATTCTAAAAGCTCCACCTATCATCAAAGTTATTTTTTGTAAGCTTTTGCAATTTATTGTTGTGTAATGAATTATTTTGAATTGGTGGTTTGTACTTCAAATTTTACAATTATTCTTTAAGAATTGTACCTCTGAAATACATTCTTTTACAAGCTCTTCTTTCAGATTTGATATTTTTTTGGATAGATTATTCAATTTTTAAATTAGATACTTCACCTCTTTATTACTTTATTACATGAATATAATATGCAAGAGTAAAAAAAATACCTTTTGAATATTTGGCAGTTTCTTCGTGTGTATATTCATGCAATCCCAAATCTGTATAATTATGTGAATATAGCTTTAAGTCACCTAAAAATTCTATATAGTTAAGGCCTTTTGATTCAGAGACCACTATGAAAAGATTATTTTCTTGAAGCATTGAAGACATAGATGTCTGCTATAGCAGGTTCCATGAATGATTTATTGAATTTTTACATCTTCCATTATTTTAATGCTGATAAAGAATGGGAAAAAGATGATTTCAGAAGTTGTGTTAGGGGAAGAATGAATAATAAATTTGGGTTTATAAAATTGATCTTATTCTCCACTTTTTTAGGCCTGAGAGCCAATTCTATAAAAAATTGCCTTTGTCACTTTTCTTATTTTTTTATTTTTTTCCTCATGGAGCTAAATAATTGGTATGATTGAGTAACTAAGTTTTCTCCAGGAGGTATCACTGGGGGGAAAATCATTTCATGTTTTCATTTTTTGTGACAATTTCACACATGCAAAACATAACAAAATGTCTCATAATTAAATGGGACAACTTATCTTGAACAAGTCATGAAAGAACTATGCATGAAGTCAATCATGTTACTTATAGGCAGGTGTAATTGAATGGTGCAAGTGTGTGTCTGTAATGTACACACTTCAGGACAGCTGCATCACTTCATTGCATGTATTTTATGTGTGACATGAGCTCCTGCACTATGTTACATTTCATTGAAAGAAATTACTACCCAAAATGCAAACATGAAACAGTTTTTCCTCCAGTGTATAGTTTGAATTCATATACTTAAAAAGGAAATTTTTGTCTGTATGGTCATACCTTTCTTACAAACCTTATTAAATCTTATAATAAATCTTTATGAAAAGTTTATAAAGGAAAAATTTATTCCACTTAGCTATGCTACATATATATCACTTCCTTTATGTAGTCATAGTTTTTTTATTATATTAAGATTAATTTCTTGTAATTTAATTGATATGAGTTTGAAGTAAATTTTGACTTGGTATATCAATTAACATGTGTTTTCTTTTATGTAATACCTTATTTTCTTAATTTTTCACAGCTATTGTTATGTATTCACCATTATGCAAGCCGATAGCCTAAAAAATAAAGTACTTAATTTTTATTCAGAATTATCAAATTATAAGTCTACTACAGCCAAGTCACAAAAGCTTGCAAAATTTTTGACCAAAAAATAAAAGTTTGATATACAAAAAAATAAGTGCCCCTGCCCAATCCCCTACCCTTTTGAATAGGTAAATCATTTTTGTGTGAAAGCAACATTAATTTTTTCATCAAAAATTCCGCAAGCCTTTGTGACTTGGCTGTACATCTTAAGATAATTTAAAAAGTATTTATAAACACCATGAATAATACTTTGCATATATTAGCAGGTACCAATCCCAAAGCCATTTGTGATTCAAATCAAAATTAGATTGGATGCCATGCAAGCTGGTGTGCTGACTTTTCAATGTGTAGGCTTTGCATAAGCCTTTCAGCTAAACTAAAATTGAGTTGAATGAAAGATAGGGATTGGAACCTGTTATCAGGTGCTCACATTTTTTCTTATGAAATTTACTTTATTTACTGATTAATAAAAGAGTTTTTCATTAAAAATTTTTTTTATATTATACAACAGAGTGTTTCTAAGTTGGAACATTAGCATATAAATTAATTTCTGGTTTCAGATCAAACCAGATATGAAAAACAAACCTTTAGTTTTTGAAATAAATTAGCTATTTCAAAGATAGAAAAAGAATTTTTTTTTTGTGAAGAGAAAGTGATTTGGCTAAAAAAAGATGGTGCTTTAAATTTTAGAATACACCACACAGGGGAAAAAAAGGCAACTAGACATTGGGTTCATAGTTGATACCGAATTGATTCAATTCAGTATGTGAACTGAAACCAATGTCTAGTTGTCATATTTTCCCTCCTGACCAGTTTGGGACTAGTCTGTTTTTGAAAATTTGGATTCAACTATTTGTAAACTTTGAAACCTCTTGACACCTGAAAAAAAATCTGGCAGCTGCTAGAAGGTTTTCAACCCTGAATGAACTATGGTAGTAAAATTAGAGGAGGCACCATCTTTTGGGAACCAACATATTTTTCCTGGTGTAATAAAATCAATATTTGGATTTAATTTATTTTCCATAACTACTAATAAACTATGAATCTTTATCTTTTTTCTTATAGCAATAATGAGAGAACTTATCCGTAATAAATAGCACCTAGTTGATTTTCAGATTATGAAACACACTACTTCTAATTCTGGTGTATCCTAAAAATTGGAATGAGCTTAAAAAAGAAACTCAATCAAGTCATTTTTTCAACAATTTTTTTTTCATTATTTTTGAAACAGCCCATTAATTTCAAAAACTAGAGTTTTTTTTTGTAATGGATGAAGTGGAATTAGACCAGTAATTAAATTGAGAATTTGTTTTCCAGCATTCAAACCCCTTCATGAAGGTCTTAGCATTTGTTGTAGATTGTGGTTTATCACTTTTCTTATGCTTCCTCTGAGTGAAAAACTCCTTGATATCATTTAAAACATATATGTATATATTCTATAATAATACTCATAATTATATGTGCCATACCTACTTCTAGATAATGAAGTCAGTATAAATCACTCAATGGGGGGTTCCAGTTCTGGAATATTCACAATAAAAAATATGCACTTAAGTTTGGAAAAATCCACACTTACACAAGTAGAGATTTCCAAAACAAACTAGCCCCAACACTGGTATATTTCATAAGTAAAGAAAATAAATTATTTCACTCAAATTACACTTTCTCAACCAAAAGTGATGGTTTCACCATATGTTCCCATTACACTGATTTATCAGAATCATCAAATTTATACACAGCACTCCACATAGTAACAATTTTTAACTCAAAAAATTATAGAAAATTTTCATTCTTATATCAAATAAGATTCAAGCTTTCCTTCATCTAAAAGAATACAAAATTACATCAAGCAATGAGTTTCATACCTCTAAATCTCCTCTTGGATTCTAATTTTGATCTTGAAGAAGAATTATTTGTTTTATCAAAAATTTTCAATAAAGGTTACCTTCTTCCCAGAATGATCTAACTCCACAAGAAAGACAATTACATTTTATATTACACCTCACCCAAATTTTTCACCTGTTGATTAAAATTTCCTTCATTTTTCACCAAAAAAGATGGAAAATGACCAAAATATCAACCAAAATATTAAATGTTTGGGTGGTGTATATCATAGAAAATTATGAAATTTCTTGTGGTATAAGTACTTCATACACTTAAGTATACCATCCAGACACTTTAAAACCTATTTGAGCCCAGCTATAGACAGATATTCAGGACTTCCCAGGAATATATCCTTCAATTGAAAAAGCTTATACAGGATCACCCCATGTTTCACAACAATTCATAAAAGCAAAAACATGAACCTTTATTTCAATAGACCACCAAACTATGCATTTAAGCTCCAATTGTAGTGGATCTACCTGGAATTGTTTAGAAATGTCTTATTTTTAGGTTATGTCTCAAAAAATAGCTATACCAAACAATGTATTGCTTCTATTACATCCTTAAATTCTCAACTGCTTTCTTGGCCAACCAAAGAAGTGAGAGTTGAATAATCTCAGGTTATGCAATCAGAGAGTTTCACTGGATTTATTGGTTTTCTTGATAGTAAAACTATTTATTGAGTCAGAAACCTACTCAAGGTGAAAAAAATATCTTTGACCAAAAAAAGAGTTAGAATTTCTTTTCTTGTAAAAATAGTGAAAATAATTTTGTTCACCAGATAATTTTTATTTAAAAGAATGTTTCATTACTTGGTCATCTTTTTTGTTAACAAAATAAAATTAAGTACCATTTAAATTTGTTACATTATTGAATTCATGTTTTTAATCTAAAATGCATGCATTTAATTGCATAAATTGTTAAATTTCAGATTTAAAATTTACACTCCTTTAAATTTTAAAAGTCTAAATTACAATAAACTTCTTTTTTTCTAACTTTTTTCTTAAATTCTTAAGCCAAAAAATTCTATCCTAGTAGGGGGTCTGGTATACCAAATTTCAATCTCAACTAATAACTTTACAATAAAAAATTCATTCAGAGCAAGAAACAGAGATAGATTAATTAGACTTCAAAAAATAAACTTGAATCACAAATAAATTTAATAAAAAATGCAAAAAACTAATGTGAACATAATACCACAGCAGCACAGCTCAATAGTCTAAAGCCTCAGGTAATTGAAGTGGATAAATGACTTGTATATGTTAAATTATGAATTTGAAAGGGAAGAAAGACAAACTCTTATAGAATCAATACTTCAAATGTCTACCTAAACATTTAGAAGTAATAGGACATTCTTTTCTTACCTTAATTACCTGATTTATTAAGTCTGGGTTTATTTGAAATGAAAAAACAAAATTAGTGAGTTTATTTCATGATTTGAAAACAGAAGTTTCTCTTTTTAATTGATGATTTTCCTTAGAACAAGAAAGAAATTTTTTCACTTTTGTTGATTTGAGTTGACATAAATTTATAATAAACACAAAAAATTGAATATATTAATAAATAAATTTATAAAAATTGAATATATTAATAAATAAATTTATAAAAAGTGAATACTTACTTATTTTAGTGTAATCCCAAAATGATACTTCCAAAAAAATCTAAATCATTCAAAAACTCTAAGCCATAAAGATTCTAAAAGTGTCCAAGAATTCAAAAAAATAGAGAAAAAATGAAGCCCATACCATTTCCAAATGGCAGGAAAATAACTGGCAAAAAGCCATGAAAAAGTATGACAAATTGAGCATAATTGAGCACAAAAGATGATTAAAAAAATGGAAAGAATAAGCTCTGAATAAAATTGAGAAAAATTGAAAAAATGAGCTGGAAAAAATACAAGCACAAGCATAAATGAGTGTAAAAAATGAGTTATAAATACCCAAAAATATGGGCAAAAAAAGCAAAAAAATAAAAAAAAACCGAGTGTAAGAAATAACTAAAAACAAGTGAGAAATTGTGCAATAATGAAGTTAATTAAGTGAAAACCTAGTTCCAGGTGGCTAGTCACAAAAAAAAGCAAAAACAGGCCAAAAAAAGCCAAAAAAACAGGAAAAAACTAAAAAAATCAGTTGAAAACCAAAAAAAGGGGCATGGGTGTGAGTGAATTACCTGATTAGTAATTAAGAAAAATGCATCAGGAACACAAGGAGTAAATAATTTGAGAAGTGAGGTATGGAGAAACAGAAAAATGAGAGAGACATAGTGAGGATGAAACAGTGAAATATAATGTGATAGTAAAAAAATATATGATTTGAAGGTATGAAGGGGTGGGGGGAAACAAATAAAGTCAGTAATAATGTTACAACAAAAGTTTCTGATTTCAGAAAGGGGTGTGTGCCAAGGATTGATAGGAAGAGAAGGATGTCTGTGCATCACATATGAAAAGGATGTTGTTTCCAATATGTGGTTGATAAATAAAATTGTGCAAAAAGTCCTGATTTGTGGCCAGAACTGACAGTCATTTTTGTAATAAGTGAATTTTTACAAAATTTGAGTGCTGATTTGTTTTGAGATCCACACATAAGTTAAGTGAAAATTTTTCAGAACTGAAACCCCCTATTATGGATTCTATGGCTTTTTTTTATTCCTTTACAGTTTTTTCTACTATTAACTTTTTTCTTAGCTGAGTTATACATACTGTGATATAGATGTCTATTCATGCCTTTTATTTCACTATCTAAGAATTCATTTTGACTAAAAGCCAATCTTTGGAAAAATTTTCCTGTTCAAAAAGTTAAAAATACAGAGTGTCAAAGTACTTGGATCCATAATTAGTATTATGCCATAAATTGTTCCAAGATATAACATAATTATCAGCAGAAGATTTTAATTGACTAGCCACAGGGATGTAGTATAATAAAATAAAAAAAACCCACTTATTTTGTCTTACTAACTTAATTTCAATAATAATGGCTGATCCCACACAAAACAAATTTCTAAAGAGAGTTAAATTTTAATGTTTCCACAAACTGTTAGGATTTGGTTTAGAGGTGGGGAGGAAGAGCGCTACAGGCACTATGAATTGTAAAAGGCGGAAGAGTGGATATTGCATAAGGGGATTATATGGGTAGAGTGCTGTGCAGTACTCCCCATTGGACAACTTATCTATTAATCCAGTTTTTCTCTAGTCTCACTTCCAACTTGAATAGTCACTCCTCTCTTCTCTCACTGTTGGAAGTCACAACATAGTCAGTCTTAGTTAGTCTCACTGCTGCATCCAGCATAGTCAGTCCCATCTTAGGCTAGTATTGGCGCAAATGGTAGTATGCCTTCTTAGGTCTTAAAACACACCAAGTAACAAATATATTTTCAAAATATGAAATGATAGAAAAAATAGGGCTATTTCACCTTTTATGTGCAATTACTTTGATTAGGAATTTCAGTACTAAGATATCCCATATTATATTTTTTTTCTACATTTTATTTAAAGCTTGGTTTTTTATATCTTCAAGACTCTCTACAATATTCATTTTCTGTCTCAGCTCTCAAAATATACTACCAATACTTGCATTGCCATATCAATGTATCTTTAAGGGAATAATTAGAATTTAATATTCAATGCACAAATAATATGGACAGCCTTGAAAATTCTTTAAAACTCATCATTCAAAAAAAGAATAAGCTAGTTTGCATAAGATCATGTTTTTCTTCTATATTTCTAAATTTTCTGAATTTTTGTATTTTTGTATTTTTGTATTTTTGTATTTTTGTATTTTTGTATTTTTGTATTTTTGTATTTTTGTATTTTTGTATTTTTGTATTTTTGTATTTTTGTATTTTTGTATTTTTGTATTTTTGTATTTTTGTATTTTTGTATTTTTGTATTTTTGTATTTTTGTATTTTTGTATTTTTGTATTTTTGTATTTTTGTATTTTTGTATTTTTGTATTTTTGTATTTTTGTATTTTTGTATTTTTGTATTTTTGTATTTTTGTATTTTTGTATTTTTGTATTTTTGTATTTTTGTATTTTTGTATTTTTGTATTTTTGTATTTTTGTATTTTTGTATTTTTGTATTTTTGTATTTTTGTATTTTTGTATTTTTGTATTTTTGTATTTTTGTATTTTTGTATTTTTGTATTTTTGTATTTTTGTATTTTTGTATTTTTGTATTTTTGTATTTTTGTATTTTTGTATTTTTGTATTTTTGTATTTTTGTATTTTTGTATTTTTGTATTTTTGTATTTTTGTATTTTTGTATTTTTGTATTTTTGTATTTTTGTATTTTTGTATTTTTGTATTTTTGTATTTTTGTATTTTTGTATTTTTGTATTTTTGTATTTTTGTATTTTTGTATTTTTGTATTTTTCACTATGCAATATAGGGGGTGGACATGCTAGCAAGTCCCCAACCTGAACTCAGATGGAACTCAGACTGAACTCAGACTGAACTCATATTAAACCCATATGAACTCTACTTGAACACCCACCTAAAAATGTTCTGCTGAGTGGTGTTCATCCCTGATTGTATGGTTCCTTTTTCAATAGCTCAATGTGTGTTCAATCTGAGGTGAGTTTGATTCCAAGGTTGCTGTCAGCTTGTATATTCCCAAGACTGAGTAAAAAGTGCTTATAAGTTATGTTAACCACATTAACTATACAGGGGAACAATAATTGAGAGTACACAAACAGTATACATAAGTAAAATTATGATAATATACAAAATATGCCATTATAACACCTTATATACACGCATATATCCACCTTTTATAGGTCTTATGAACTTAATATTAAGTTGGGATATGTTAGGGTAATCTTAAGACCCTTAAGTATAAGGCTACATAATTTTTAAGTACACTTAAAGCTGTTATATTCATTGTTTTACGCAAAAAACAAGAAATGCACTTTATTTCACTTAAAAGTTGACTATATGCGCTATAAAATTGAGAATATCAAAATTTTGCTTTGACAGATCAATTGGGCTCATTTAGGACTATTGATTTGGCTATTTAAATGCATAAAAATAACACTTTTCAAATTTGGTGTTTTTTATGCCAGAAATGGCTTCTGTGTACTGGCCACATACTGCCTGCTTTTTCCCGTGTGAATAGCTTCATTTTTAGCAGAATTAGCTTTTTCACACTATAATTACCCCACATTCTACGCCCACTGTGGGGAAACACACTAAAATAGGCGACAGGCACTTATTTAGTGTCCTAGCTTAATTAATAATGCATTGACCTTGTTTATATGCACTAATTTCATTAATAACCTCACTCTTGGTGTCTTATTTCATCACCACGCTTAAAGTAGCCTAATTTTAGTCAAGGATTTACCCATGCAAGCGCCTGCCAAGGACTGCATGTAGTTACCCCACATCCCACGCTCTTTTTTGAGTTTTTGGGTGGTTTCTCAGTCAATATTGGTTATTTTTGGATGGGAATTTCACGTAGTATAATGTCAGGATTAGCCCCTCCATTTCTACAGTAAATCTCCCTTATTATTAAGCTGTTATTAACCTTAAAAAGTCTCCTTTAGTCTTTTATATTATTGTTTTATATGCATATACTCTCTTTTTGTCTTTTTCTTTAATTTTGATGGATTTCCCTTATTATTACAGGATTTTGATGGTTGTTACTTGTCTAATTATGTCATGGTTCACTAGGGACGTTGATGGGCAGGTCTATTAGTTGTTTTGAGGCGTCATTAAATGTGTATTGGATGGTACATCAAGGGATTTATTGGGGAACTCAGTGTGTATAAAAGGAGGAGGTTTTTGGGTCTTGTTTCTACATTCTTTATCATTACAATTTAACCAATATAACCAAATAAATTACAATACATATCAATTATTACTTTTATAAGACTTTTGAATAGTATCTGAATTATAAAATCTATTTTTCAACCAACTACAAGATTGTAAGCCATATATAAATAGTGAAAATTATATTACTGAGACCTTTAATTTTGATTATATTTTACAACTTATTGGATTAGTACTACAGTATTCATATAGGACCATTTAAATCTTCTAGACAACTGACCATTCAAGCTAGTTCACGTCTTTGTACTTGATCTTAGCCTGACAATTGGGGACCTTTCCTCAAGAATTCTGTTATAATCCAGTAAGTAAAAATTTCAAAGAAGGTACACGTAAATAAAATCCCTATAGAAATATTTGGATAATTACAACAGGTTGGGGTCACTTATATAGTGATTTCAGAAATATAAGCCCTGTTATATAATAAAATTTTGATATTGAATCAACAATTTTA
Source organism: Hemileia vastatrix (assembly GCA_030280995.1). Lineage (NCBI taxonomy): Eukaryota > Fungi > Basidiomycota > Pucciniomycetes > Pucciniales > Zaghouaniaceae > Hemileia > Hemileia vastatrix. Next base: position 16,404,661 of record JASXTE010000004.1, on the reverse strand, counting down.
CCACTAATTTAACATATAATTTTTATTAGTGGGTCTGTCAATAGACCAATTAAATTTGAGATCTTTTCAGATAAAATTTTTTACCACTAATTTAACATAAAATTGTTTTTAGTGGGAGTCTGTCAATAGACCAATTAAATTTGTGATCTTTGCATATGATAACCAATTAAACTGATTAATTGTTTTCTTTTAATAGAACTCTTAATTCCCTTTTATTGGTTTGTAAAATTCAGCTAATATTTAGAAAGAATCTTACTGAAAAATTTTCTTTTTTAAATATAAAAACATGGCTACATATTGTAGACCAGTTAAATCAAGTGACCACATAAAAGCATATTTGACTTTTGGCACTTCTAAATTCACTTTATACCTACAAGTAAGCAATAAAATTGTCTTCAGTGGTATTAATAAGTACTGATAAAACTCCTTTTTGAAGTTTTAAAAAAAAATCTCAAATTTCAGTTCTTTGATTTAAATTCCACATAAAAATGTGTGAAAACAATGATATTGTGAGTAATAAGGCAAAATCTTATAGCTTAAGACCTAGAGCTGAGAAACCTGGTACAGGACATTCAAATGGAGGGCCAGGAGTCCCCCATAAACACCATCACTCAACCAATGTCTCTGGAGGAAAGGGAAAAACTTTTAAAACAGGTATCAATAAAGAAAAAAAAAATACCTCACAAGAACAAATTCACTCCCTCTCCACTCTACTGAACACTTTGACAATAAGGGTAAAAAATATAGTTGACCAGATAAACAATCTGGAGAAAAGAGCAGCTCAGGGTTTTGTAGAAGTCAATCAAGCTCTAGTAGAAATAAAGGCTCAACCACCAACAGTGGCACCCAACATTTACATAGCAACACCTCCAGCCCAAGAGGAGGATCAAAAAATTACAGTAAGCAAATGGAAGTGGGATTGGTACACCCTAAACTACAACAATCCTCCACAACAGGGCTCCAGCAGTCACCCTTACAGGGGAAAGCCAAGGAGAGGCAGGGGAAATGGAATAAGACCTTGGTAAGTCATCCATCTTCTCAGGATCAATTATATAATCCTAACAATGAATTAATTATAGGTAATGAAATTGATAGAGAGTTATTGGATATAATTTATAAGGATTTAAAAATTATTCATTTGAAAATAACATGTTAAACTTGTCTTTAAATGAGGACAATGTACATAGTTTTATTGACCACCAGGAAAATGCTATTAATATAAAAATGGAACCAAATGAATTAAATCTTGACCCTGATGATGAGTCTTCTGAATTGGACACAGAAAAAATTGAATATTTTCTAAAAGAAAATCCAATGGAATCAAAAATAATTAGTAAATTATTATTAAGAATTGAAAAATGGGAAGAATTCTCTAGAGAGTCCAACAATAATACAGAAAGTGTATTATTAAACCTCACACAATCATTGAGTACAACAGCCAATAGGTTAAAAATTATTAAGAATTCAAATAATGAATTAATCAATGAAAACAAAAAATTAAACTCTGAGATTAAAAATTTAGAAAATAAATTAGAACATTCTCAGAATATTATGGCTACCATAGAGGGACGTGTAAAATTGTCTTTTTCAAATGTAAATGATACCTTAACTCATGTACCTGTAATAAAAGATAGGTTATAAAGAGTAGAAATTGAAGTAGCTAACATTTTGAAAAATACTGAAAAAATAAAAGATAATACCTCTTATGTAGAAAGAGTACAAGTTTTTATGAAACACTCTGATAATAAACCAATGATTGAACATGAACATAGTGTCATGGGCTCTGAGAATATAAAATCAGTAAAAGATGAAATAAATGATCATCTTTCTAAAGTAAGTGAATTACTCAATACTCCTCAGGTTAGGGAAGCAAAAACTAGCCAAAAGAACTGGCCTAAGTTAGATCAGTACCCTTCTTTTGATGGGGATTCAAAATCTGATTGGCAGAAATTCATACAAAGAATTGATAACTTGAAATTTTCATACAAATTACCTGATGAAGAAATTACTTCAAAGTTAATATCTTTATTTACAGATGTGACATTATTATGGTTTGAATCTGTATTGAGTGAGGGAATTAATTACTCCTGGAATGAATGGAAGGCATTAATTGAAAGGCAATTTGGTGGCCCAAAATTTAGAATCACTCAACAAAGATTGTATGAAAGAACATGATATAATCCAAATGCTGGAGATAAACCCATGGTCTTCTTAATGAATTTAATAAAAATCATGAAAGCTATGGATCCAAAAATGGATTATGAAGAGTGGAAAGAAAAAATAATATACAAGTTGCCTATATCAGTTAGAGACATTATTGTAGCTAGAACTGAAACCATCAGAGATACCTCTGGATTCATTAGTATATGCAATGAAATATTATTAAACCACAAATATGAAACCAAGTATAAAAATTACAGACAAAGTGTTGACGTGGTAAAACCTACTACAAGTAAATTGCCAGTGGAGAGAAAAAAACCTTCAGCTCCCCTTGTCGCTAAAAGACAAGAGAATAACACTTGTTATAAATTTAATGAACCTTGGGTTAAGGGTCACACATGTAAGAGAAGAATAAATGTTATTGAAACCTCACAGAATTCTGAACCAAGTAATCATGAAGATGAAAATGTGGAATCCAGTGAGGATTGCAAAATTAACATATCTTACAGTGATGATGAAAATGAGATATTTGTATTAGAACAGGATATTATGTTCCTGAATGATGCTATACCTCATACAGACACATCTTTAACTTCCATTGAGGAAGCTGAAATAATTAAAGATGTAACTCAAGATACTTACAAAATAAAACTTATCAGAGCACCTGTTATTATATGTGGAAAAGAAATGAATGCCATTCTTGACACTGGGGCTGCAGTTAGTGTAGTTTCAATTAAGACATTAATGAAACTTGATAGTAAGTACCAGGAAAAACTAGAACCTGTTCAAACAAAGAACTGGAGAGGTTTTGGTTCAGTATTAAATCCAATTGGCAAATACAAAACTGCTTTATTCTTTAAATATATTAATGGATATGTTAGAGCAGTATGTGAATTTGTAGTAATGGATAATAAAAATTTTAGTGATTGGTTTATTATTGGCAATGATTTATTGACAAAATTTGGCATTAAACTAGATCCTGCAAACAGTTGCTTCACTATAGGCGTGAATGGTAAGAGAAAATTCAAAATATGTTCTGAAAATTTAGTGTATGCCATTTCTCCTAGAGAAGAACAACTGCCAGGTGGAAGAACCACCACTGAAGTGATTGATTTGGACAATGAAATCCAAAAATCCTCTTTCAGCTCTCAACTCTCAAAAATTGAAGAAACCAATATTTTGAGATTGATAAAATCTTATCCTATTGCATTTGCTCATGGTTCCAATGAACTAGGATTGGTCAAAGACCATAAGATTAAAATCTCTTTAAGTTGTGATTTGGATAATATTCCTGGCAGCTTGAAAAAGAAACCTTACCCAGCTTCTCCTGAAAAAAGGAAAGATATTGAAGACAACATAAAAATGTTGTTGGTAATGGGTATTGTTGAAAAAGTGGACACAACATTTAAGTATTGTGTCATTTCACCAGTATTAATCTCTTATGAAAAGGATAAGGCAAGATTATCCGGTGATTATAGAGCTCTGAATACATACACTGTAGATGATATTTACCCTCTACCAAGGATAGCTTCTATCCATGCTACCTTAAAAGAGCAAAAGATATTTCCTGTCAGGATGGAAACAATGGTTACCACCAGAATTTAAATCATTTAAAAAAATAACCAAGGTTAGATATACACCCTGGTACTAAATCCTTTATTCATATGCAACAAATGTGTAGAAAGCATGCAGAAGAATGCATCCAAAAAGCATTTGAATATGAAAAGAAAAGGTGGGATAAATCTCATTAAGAATTTGAATTCAAAAAGGGGGATGAAGTCCTCATATCAACACTACACTTTAACTTACAAGGTAATGTTAAATTAAAGGATCCCTTTGTAGGACCTTTTGTAGTAAGAAAAATGGTTGGTAATAATGCAGTGGAAGTCATATTATATGCTCCATATGATAGGAAACATCCAGTTTTCCCTATCTCATTATTGAAACCTTACCATGCAAATGATCCTGACTTATTTCCAAAAAGAAGGGGAAGGCCTAAAAAGCAACCTGAAGAAATTGTTGAAAAAGAAGAGATTGAAAAAATACTCAAGAAAAGAATACTTACTAAAGAAAAAGGAACTGAGTATTTACTAAGATTTAAAGGGAAATCAAGTGAATTTGATAAATGGATACCTGAAAAAGAAATTTCTAATTTATCCACCCTTCTTAAAAAATTTAAACAGAAATAAATTTCTGTTCAACCAGCTGAGGTGTTAAAAAACCAGTACTCATAATATTTTATTATGTTTTATTTCTTTAAAGTATAATCTTTAATGCTACAGAATTAATCTGAATACCTGAAAATTACAAATAAATAAATAAAATGTATAACTTATCATTTTTTTAATTGTTTTTTTGGGTGGGTGAGTGTCAGCCTGTATTTTCCCAAAACTGAGTAAAAAGTGCTTATAAGTTATGTTAATCACATGAACTATACAGGGGAACAATAATTGAGAGTACACAAACAGTATACATAAGTAAAATTATGATAATATACAAAATATGCCATTATAACACCTTATATACACGCATATATCCACCTTTTATAGGTCTTATGTACTTTGTATTAAGTTGTAATATGTTAGGGTAATCTTAAGACCCTCAATTATAAGGCTACATAATTTTTAAGTACACTTAAAGCTGTTATATTCATTGTTTTATGCAAAAAACAAGAAATGCACTTTATTTCACTTAAAAGTTGACTATATACGCTATAAAATTGAGAATATCAAAATTTCGCTTTGACAGATCAATTGGGCTCATTTAGGACTATTGATTTGGCTATTTAAATGCATAAAAATAACACTTTTCAAATTTGGTGTTTTTTATGCCAGAAATGGCTTCTGTGTACTGGCCACATACTTCCTGCTTTTTCCCGTGTGAATAGCTTCATTTTTAGCAGAATTAGCTTTTTCACACTATAATTACCCCACATTCTACGCCCACTGTGGGGAAACACACTAAAATAGGCGACAGGCACTTATTTAGTGTCCTAGCTTAATTAATAATGCATTGACCTTGTTTATATGCACTAATTTCATTAATAACATCACTCTTGGTGTCTTATTTCATCACCTCGCTTAAATTCACCTAATTTTAGTCAAGGATTTACCCATGCAAGCGCCTGCCAAGGACTGCATGTAGTTACCCCACATCTCACGCTCTTTTTTGAGTTTTTGGGTGGTTTCTCAGTCAATATTGGTTATTTTTGGATGTGAATTTCACATAGTATAATGTCAGGATTAGCCCCTCCATTTCTACAGTAAATCCCCCTTATTATTAAGCTATTATTAACCTTAAAAAGTCTCCTTTAGTCTTTTATATTATTGTTTTATACGCATATACTCTCTTTTTGTCTTTTTCTTTAATTTTGATGGATTTCCCTTATTATTACAGGATTTTGACGGTTGTTACTTGTCTAATTATGTCATGGGTCACTAGGGACGTTGATGGGCAGGTCTATTAGTTGTTTTGAGGCGTCATTAAATGTGTATTGGATGGTACATCAAGGGATTTATTGGGGAACTCAGTGTGTATAAAAGGAGGAGGTTTTTGGGTCTTGTTTCTACATTCTTTATCATTACAATTTAACCAATATAACCAAATAAATTACAATACATATCAATTATTACTTTTATAAGACTTTTGAATAGTATCCGAATTATAAAATCTATTTTTCAACCAACTACAAGATTGTAAGCCATATATAAATAGTGAAAATTATATTACTGAGACCTTTAATTTTGATTATATTTTACAACTTATTGGATTAGTACTACAATATTCATATAGGACCATTTAAATCTTCTTGAAAACTGACCATTCAAGCTAGTTCACGTCTTTGTACTTGATCTTAGCCTGACAGTTGCGGACTTACTAGCAAGTCTGCCCCCCATAATGTGTGGTGTTTGTATTTTTGTATCTTTGTATTTTTTAATTTTTTTAATTTTTTTAGTTTTTTTAATTTCTTTAATTTTTATAATTTTTATAATTTTTATAATTTTTATAATTTTTATAATTTTTATAATTTTTATAATTTTTATAATTTTTATAATTTTTATAATTTTTATAATTTTTATAATTTTTATAATTTTTATAATTTTTATAATTTTTATAATTTTTATAATTTTTATAATTTTTATAATTTTTATAATTTTTATAATTTTTATAATTTTTATAATTTTTATAATTTTTATAATTTTTATAATTTTTATAATTTTTATAATTTTTATAATTTTTATAATTTTTATAATTTTTATAATTTTTATAATTTTTATAATTTTTTATAATTTTTATAATTTTTATAATTTTTTATAATTTTTATAATTTTTATAATTTTTATAATTTTTTTATAATTTTTATAATTTTTATAATTTTTATAATTTTTATAATTTTTATAATTTTTATAATTTTTATAATTTTTATAATTTTTATAATTTTTATAATTTTTATAATTTTTAAATTCTCTGATTTTTTGTTTATTTCTTTATTTCTATCTTTTATTTATTTATTTATTTTAATTTTTTTTTTTTTGTGGGGGGAGTGGGGGTACGGGAGGAAAGCTTTCCCCAAAATTTTTTAAGCTAGCTCTGATATCTTGTGTTCAACATATTTCTTGTATTTCACTTTTTCTGGTAAAAAAAAAATTATTCTTATATTTGGATTGCTCAAATAGCTGATATTCTCCAAGCTAAAAATAACACTGACATTAATATGAACATTGATTTGAGGTAAGTAATAGCTAGTAATATTTCTTTCATTCAAAAGCAAATCCATTTTCATAAGATGCTCAGAAGTTTTACATCGGGGTTAAGCTAATAGCCAATTTCAATTTGAAGGACAGGTAGAAACCATCAGGCACCACCAATTCTTCTCGTCATATATGCTTGAAAAAAAAATAATTGTAAAACTTGGTTACTTGGATATTTCTCTGGAAGAGGCATATGAACATTGTATCAAGGCTGAAACTTCTTAGCAGTTCAGGAGAAACTTTCAAATTTCATTTTAAGGCGTAAATGAAAAGCTTGTATATACAGTGATTAACGATTGAATTTCAAAAAACTTAAACATATCCCCTATATTTGTAGTCACTTCCGCAGTTTCCATATAATAGATTAAGCAATAAGCATTTAAATATAGAGAAATCCTGAAGGAAAAATGAAAGTAAAGGAGCTCTAAAAATTGAAAAGTACAATTACAAGAAAATTCAAATTTAATTAAAATTAGTTTTATATAAAACACTAAAAAGAAATTTGAATGAAGGTGGCGCATAGTCCATAAAAAGTGTCCAGTTTAAGAGAAAATAAAGCTTGTTTAGCGACAAGATTTGCGAGGATTTATAGATAGCAAGACAAATGAAGCCGTTTAAGTACCAAACACCTTAACCCATACTCGGAAAAGAGATAACCCACTTTCCAGGTTCAAACAATGCAGTTATATAGATAATGGGGCGATTAAAAATTGTATTATGCAATACTAAAGTCTTTTCTCGAAAGAGATTTCTTTTTCTCGATGCGTGTAGTTAGATGACGACGAATTGATTTACTGGCACGTATTGTTCTTGAAGGTAATGTAGCGGCAGAGTTTTTTCTCCGGGCTTTTTCCCGTACACCTAAATCAAGCGCAGAGACTTTTGCTTCTTCGATAACCACTTGCGGCTGTAGCAACAAATCAGATGGCAATGATTTTAACTTCTTCTCCTCTGGGTGGACTGATGGGGCGGCAGCTTGAGTAGAGGCGGAATGAGTCATTTCCGAGAGTTGATTGTGTTGCGGAACGGTTGGGAAAGTGGTGTCTGAGGGTGATGTCGCCCACAATGAGTAACGTTTGAGGCCCTCCGAGAAACTAGAAAGCCTTCCAGATGAATTGCTCATTGAAGTTCGGCCAACCTCCAAATTTTGCTCCTTGGGGCACGGTGGTCTGGAATTTATACTCAGAGAGCGACTGCGATGGAAAGGAAACATGGAAGAAAGAAAATTCGAGGTTGCAACTACTCTGCGAGTTACCCTAGGTAAGTCAGACTGAACATGAGGAATGCTGGTTGAATCTGTTTTGTCTCCCTCTTCTGTAATTTCCTTGGAAGATGATAATGGGACGTTAATACTAGATGTTTTGGGAGTTGTTTCTTCCTCAGTAAAGCACAAAGCAATCTCAGGCAAATCAAGCTCTGGGATTTGAGGACCTGGGGTAATGCAGCGTTCGATGAGTGACAAGTCAGGAGCTGTGGGTGAGAGGATGGAAGCATTATCAAGGAGGTCCAATGAAAAAAGTTCATGTCCTGAAAAACTGTTTGCCATTTTCAAAGGGGCTTAAAAGTGATAAGTAACAATCAGTTTTCTATGCGGCCCATGCAGGTTGGACAAATACTTACTGGTGGAAGATAAATCAATTAGAATAATAGATATTACAAGTCTAAAGTACCTTTTGACTGGCCAATATTTGAGAAAGTTGAAAAATCAAATCAAAAAACAATTAGCGGAGGAGCTGCCAAAAATGTCAAATCTGGGGCATCTTATGAGAGCCTGGGCCAAAAGATTTAATCGTGAGAGTACAATACCCCGATTGATATACACCTTGGTGCCAAAATATTTGGATCCGCTACTCAGTTGTTTATGGCAACAGTGTCCGATATACATGTCATATAGGTAGATATAGCTCACACGTATGTATGTACAGTGGCCGGACAAGTGTTCTGGCCACTCTTTTTTTTCGCCCATTTTTCACTTTCTCTCTTACCGCCATCACCCACGATACCCACCTCAAATCTCCCACCTTAGCTTATCACCTCTTGGACTTCCATTAATGTTATTCATGTGAGACTCATTCAGCTTGATAGAAATAAGCATATTTAATCCATAATTTTTATGCATTTTAATATTATATATTAATTTTTTATTTGTTAAATTAATTATTACTATTATTATTATTATTGACCTCTGCACAGCAATACATATGTCTTCTGGTCACTGTGAAAAGGTGTCCAGCTGACACCCTATCCTACCTCATATCTACTTATACTCACTTATTGTTACACTCCAAATGATTTTTTGGGTACTCTTTGCTTTTCAAAAGTGATTTTGAGTAGAGGGTTTCAAAAATTAGCATACATGCTTGGTGGACTCTAGCCACAAACTCCATTCCATCATACCATGATAAATAGCAGACATGAGGTTAGGGGTCTCAAGCATAAGGTCAAAGATTCTCTAATTTTGTGCTAAGATATGGGTGTGTGTGTGTGTACTAGGCTCTGACTAATAATGATAAGAGACGGAGTGCTTGATTAGCATAGATGTTCCTAAAAAATAGAATTTGGAGGTACAAACACACCATTAATGTACACATGCCCTGATTTGGTGTACTTCAAATAAAATTGACGTACTTGGTACCAGTTTTGTGGTGTGCTTTAATTAGGGGGTATCAAAGTTAGAAATTTGTAATTATTTAAAAGGTTTTTCACAGCACAAAAAAAAAGCCACAAGCATGACATTAATTCTCAGTAAAAAGATGTTTTGGGGGCGCAAGATGGCGTACCTTAAAAAATAATCATGGTTGATTTGGTGGAAAAAAGAGGTGTCAGCCTGGATATCCCCAGGACTGAGTAAAAAGTACTTATAAGTTATGTTAAACACATGGACTATACATGGGAGCAATAAATTAGAGTACACAAATTGTATACATAAGTAAATTTATGGTAAAATACTACATATGCCATTATAACACCTTATATACATGCATATATCCACCTTTTATGAGTCTTATGTACTTAACATTAAGTTGGAATATGTTAGGGTAATCTTAAAAACCTTAAATATAAGGCTACATAATTTTTAAGTAGACTTAAAGCTGTTTTTTTCATTATTCTACATGAAAAACAAGAAATGCGCTTTAAATCACTTAAAAGTTGACTATATGCGCAATAAATATAATAATAGGGGGTGTCAGTTCTGGCAAATCCGCACTTATCTAAGTGCGGATTTCCAAAACACACTAGCCCCAATACTGGTGGATTTCAAAAGTGAAAAAAGTCACTTATTTCACTCAAATCCGCACTTTCTCAACCAAAAGTGCTGATTTCACCATCAAGTCCCATTTCACTGATTTGTCAGCATCATCCCATTCATACACAGCACTCCGCAGCATAACACTTCATAAATCAAAACATCGTACATCATTTACATCTTCATATCGTATCATATAAGAGTTATGCCTTCCTCACTTTCAAATTGTGATAAATTACATAAAGCAATGACTTTCATGGCTCTTGAATTGCTCTTGGACTCTGATTCCGATTCTGATTCTGATCTAGAAGAAGATTTTGTCTTTTTATCAAAAATGGCCACAAAACGTTACCTTCTTCCCAGAAAGCCTCAAGTACTTCATACCCCCAAGTACACCATCCAAACACTTCTTAACCTATCTACACCCAGTTTTAGACAGCTGTTCAGGACTTCTCAGGAATGTTTCCTTAAATTGCTTGAGCTTATTCAGGATCATCCCATATTTCACAATAATTCTCAAAAAGAACAACGACATCCTTCAATTCAATTGGCCATCACACTATGTCGTTTGGGTTCAAATGGTAATGGAGCCGCTTTGAAACGTTTAGAAAATGTCTTTGATTTAGGGTATGGTTCAGTTAACACTTATACCAAAGGATGTATCACTGCCATCAACTCCTTGGAATCTCAACTTCTCACCTGGCCAACAAAAGAAGAGCGACTTGAATCATCTCAGGTTATGCAAGCAGAGGGCTTCCCAGGATGTATTGGTTTTGTTGATGGTACTACTATTCCTTTAAGCCAGAAACCTGCTCAAGGTGGAAACAATTACTTTGACTGTAAAAAGAGGTAGATTATTTTTAACTCATTTCATTCTCTTTGAAACTAATACAAACAAATATATCTTCTTTATAGATATTCAATTTCCATTCAGCTTATATGTGATGTAAACAAAAAATTTATATCATTCTTCGCTGGCTATCCTGGTTCATGTCATGACTCCTACGTCTTCCAAAGAATGCAAATTTCAAATGAACCTGAAAAATTCTTTGATGAAGATCAGTATCGTCTTGCAGATTCTGCTTATGTGAATGGAAAGTATGTACTTCCTGCTTTTCGGGGAGCAGCTTCAGAAGACAGTCAAAATGCCAAGTTCAACAATCATTTGGCAAACTCAAGAGTCCGTATTGAACATTCTATTGGAATCTTGAAAGGCCATTTTTCTAGTTTAAGGGAATTAATAAGTCCTCTTAGAAATAAATCTGAAATGGAGGTGGTGATCAACTGGATTCTGTGTTGCACTATACTTCATAACCTACTTGCTGACCTCAAAGATCAATGATTAGAGCTGTATGAAAATGAACAAGTTGATTCACCTCCGACTATATCCAACACTTTTATTTCTCAATCAACTAGTATAAGGGCAAAAATTCTTCCAATAACACTCCAAAATTTTTCAATGCAATTTTAATTTTAATTTTTCATTCTCTTCAAATGATCAATTTGCATGTGTTATTTACTGAGAATGGTAAATTTTTTTGCATATTTTTTTGGTTTTTGAATTTGCTGTTAAAGTCTTATTTTTTTTTATCTCTCTGTGTTTTCTTTCATCAACTCAACATGAAATCACATATTTTCAGCAAAAACATATTTTTTCAGTCACTCTCTTTTTTTTCTTCACTCATATCCATTTTCTCCTCTCTTCCTACATCACTCAAACAATTTCACTTATATTTCTTTTTTCTCAACTCATCTCTCCAGGTAAGTCATTTTATCTTTTTTACTTAATTTTTTGCTAATTTTTTTATTTTTTGGTTTTTTGGGTTTTTGTTTTTGGGGTTTTTTTTTTTTTTTGTAAGTGGTTTTTTTTAAAATTTATAGGTAAAATTAACCTTTTTTTTCTCTCTCTCTCTCTCCCTCTTTTCTCTCATTTATCCTATTCTTTATCCCCCCTTGGCCTGGGCTTTTTCCCACCTTTACCCTCTCCTTGGAATGGATACATCCCCTCTCCTTTAGTCTCAATACATCAAAATACATTGTTAACAAAACCCTTTTACATATGATTAGATCAGGGTACATATGTTTTTTCTCCTATTCAAATATTTATTGAAATTTGAAGACGTGTACCCTGATCTTTGGCCGAAGATCAGGGTACACCATGGTATTTTTGCCTGAAACCATGTGTTCAGTGATATTTGAAGAGGTGGACCTTCAGCTTCAGCTGAACATCAGAGTCCACCATTATATATTGGCCTTCATAAAAATTGTATCAGAGATTTTGAGAAGTGTACCCTGATCTTAGCATGAAGATCAGGGTACACATGAGTGGGTTTACCACTATATTTTTTCCTTTCAACACATTGCTCTTAAAAATTGAAAATGTGTACCTTGATCTAAAAGCAAAGATCAGCGTAAACATGTGTATTTTTGCTTCAATTCAAAATGTTTATGAAATTTGTAGAGGTGTACCTGAATTTTTACATATATTAATCCTATCACTGGACAACCTATTCTGTCACCTGCAAAAATTAAAGGACATGGATTATATTTCCTGGATCATAGATGTATAATCAATTTTGGATTAGAAAATGGAATCATCGAAACAGTTTGGAATTCTTCTTACGATAATCACCAAACCACAAAGGCTCCTCCAGGTTTGGAATCTTGTCAAGACTTCACGCATTTTGGTTGCTCTTTCCAGATCAGTCAAAAGTTAATCCAACGAATAAACAAGTTAAAAAAAGAAGAAAAAGGTAATAAATTTAAAAATTCTTTAGGTAGATCTAAAAAGTATGGGGATTCGTAGAGTCACAAAATATTTAATATTCTTCCATAAATTTTTAATAAATAAATATGATATTTCAATTTATGAAATTAAAGTAATGGGCCAACGACCATGTGTTGTATAAAAGGTAATCATGATAACGTTAATTTGTTTCATGAGGTTCCTCTAGCCTATACCTGTGGAAAGTCCCAAAACCTAGTTTCTAGACTTGATCTGCATTTTGGCATGAGGAATTGTCATTACTTTAAAAGTAGTAAATTTGACATATCTTATTTATATATTAATTGATTTATGTAATTATATTAAATTTTGATGACTTTCACCCTTTACTTCAATAAAATGCAGGGGAGGGTATTGCCAATTTTTTAAATCTGACATGTGAAATTGATGACTTAGAAAAATTTGGTGGTACCCACTGTTGAACCCCAGTAGTTTCTTATATACTGTTAGTTACTTAATTCGCTAGCTAATTTTATATTATCATATACATACCTTAAATAGAGCACTTGCCCATTTATAGATACATACCTGTTCCTTTTCACATACCTTTACAACATCTATTCTACTAATAAATACATATTGATCTGTTAATTACTATATATGGATGCCTTGCTTAATCTCTTTTCGGCATCCACTTTTCCTCTTCTATTTTATTTTGTCTTGCTCGCTGTTCCAGCTCACTCATTACTTTCCGTATAGTTTCTTCTTATTTTCCACTCCAAGTCACCCATCCTTCCTAGTCCACATATCTTTTGTCCCTTTTAACTTAACTAACTAAATAACATCCATCTTATCAGGTATTTCTGTATGTCCGCTCTTCTCAGCAATGAATCCACTTTTCCTCTTCTATTTTATTTTGGCTCGCTTGCTGTTCCAGCTCACTCATTACTTTCCGTATAGTTTCTTCTTATTGTCCACTGTCCACTTGTCCACTCCAAGTCACCCATCCTTCCTAGTCCACATATCTTTTGTCCCTTTTAACTTAACTAACTAAATAACGTCCATCTTATCAGGGTTATGGGCCCAGTGCCCCTGTCTTTTATTTAAAACTGGTGGCCCCTGAATCAACAAACACTACTTCTCCATCTTCACCAAGTATCTCTTCTGAATGAACGGAAATTCCTAATATGTCTACCACACCTCCTCCTCCTCCTGACTTTTCTTATCTCCAAGATAACTCATCATATTCTGAAATCAAGGGGATTGAGAAACTAACCGATAAAAACTTTAGCTTGTGGAAGACTGATATCAAATATGCACTCAACGTTCAAAACCTTGACCAGTTCCTCTTTGAAGACACTCCTATTCCCACTGATCCCAATTTACTTAATGTCTTCAGACTCAGACAACGCCAGACCAACACCATTATCAAGATGTTTATGGATCGACCAAATCAGGACAAATTTGTATTGGAAAATGATTTAGTTGAGCCCACTCAATTGTGGACATGCATCAAAGAACATTATGCCTCCAGATAAACGCAGAACTTCTCATATGTTGTAAATCAATTATTCAAGATCAAATTCACTGAGAATAATTTACTGGGGGCTATGAATGATTTTAGAAGTACAATGAAATTACTCAGAGAAGTGGCACCGGACTTGTTTAAAGAGAAAATTTTATCCTGTATAATGGGAAATTATGTCTTAAACTTATTACCTGACTCATATCAAACAGCCGCAACTATTATTCTCAGCAAGTACGATATCACCAATCAACAACCAACTATCGAAAATATCTTTGCTGATATTGAGGCTGAAATAACTTGAAGGAAAGCTCTCAATACTTCTTTGTGTACTTTTCTAGCTATGGACTCTAGAACAAAACAACTGTGCAATAAGGGAAAGCACAATCCTCTCGCTCCACATCACGAATCCTCATGTTTCCAACTCCACCCTGAAAAGCGTGATGAGTTCCTTAGAAGGAAAAAAGAACGTGAAAATAGAGACAAGGAATCTGGACATAAAGTTCTATCTATTATCTCAAATCTACCGGACAATCACGCCATTTTGGACAGTGGAGCCTCATATACTATTTTCAACTCCCTCAAATTTTTCAGCTTGTATCAACCTACTAGCATCACTCTGTCAATGGCCAATGGCAAGGAAATTGTAGCCCTTAGACAAGGCACAGTTTCCTTTACCTCCCCTCCTGGCCACACCTTTCATATCAATGATGCTTTATATATAACATCAGTTAAAGCTACCCTTATATCAGCCATGGACATCATACGTAATGGTTGGAGCCTTGACAATGAAGGTGGACTCTTCAAAGTCAAATTCAAAGGCAAAACCTGTATAAATTGTAACTCTTCAGGGAAGATTTTATCATTTCCCATAATTTCAAATCAAATCTTTAACCTCTTGGTCAATACATTGCGCAATGATTCCAACCTTAATTTACTGCATCATAATTACGGTCATCCCAGTAATAAAACCATGGAAAAGTTATTCCCAGGTTTGGATTTCTGAAATTTCATTTGTAAAACTTGTGCACTAGCTAAGTCTCACTTGCTTCCTTACTCTGGTTCCTTTCCTACACCTGAATCTCCGTTGTATGTTATACACATGGATCTATGCGGACCTATCACCCCAGAATCCAGAGGTAGAAAATCTTACTTCTTTCAGATTGTCGATGGCCACTCTAGATTCAGGCACGTTTACTTTCTTGATCTAAAATCGGAGGCCTTTCACTTCTATAAAGAATATGAAACATTTGTCAAAAATCAATTCAAAAGGAAAGTAAAATTCATTGTTTCAGAAAATGGCGGGGAATTCACTAGTAATGCAATGAGCAATCACTTGAAAAGTAAAGGTATAATTCACCTCAAAACTGCACCTTATTCGCCCCAACAGAATCCCATAGTAGAAAGAGGGAAATGCTCTATTGTAGCAAAAGCTAAATGTCTTTTGATAGAATCCGGCTTAGATGCTAGCTGGTGGGCCGAGGCTGTAAAAACTGCTACTTTTCTACTCAACATTCTTCCCTTGTCTTCATTGAAAAATAATGATTCTCCCTGGAACCTATGGCACAAAAATACCAAACTACCCAATAAATTACATCCATTTGGTTCTGATGTAATTTTTCACCTTCAAAAACATAAACGAGATGGAAAATTTGACAAAAGTGGTGACGAGGGCTTGTTCCTAGGATATTGTGAGGGACATCTTAATTACCGCATTTACGCCATCTCATCAAACTTAGTCATTATCACCCACGATGTCAAGTTCTTGAACACGTTTAATCTGGCTCAAATAATATCTAATGGGAATTCAGCTGAAAAACTCCAGTTCCCTGACATTGACTTTAGCCAACCAGTCTCTTTTAGTCCCATCAACGACAGTCAAGACTTAGTATCGGATTCCTTTACAACTGATACCTATACTCCCCAATCACCTCCATTAATCCCTGTATCAAATGATGTCTCTTCTGAATCTAGTACTCCCTTCAACATGAAACACTACACTTATGTTGACAAAACTTATAAACCTCCTCAAGAAATATCCTCTGAAATCAATACCTCCAATATTCTCAACACCAAGAGAAGAGCTAATGTTGCATGTCTGGCAGTCACACCATTCAATACACCTCAAAATTATTATCAAACTTTGAATTCCCCTTAAAGCAACAAATGGCTTAAAGCCATCAATTCTGAACTCAACAGTATATCCAAACACAATGTGTGGGAAGAAACTGCGATTCCCTCAAGTAACCACCTTCTTGGAACCACTCGGACTTTTAAGAAGAAAACCGATGCCGATGGAAATATCATCAAGTATAAAGCTCGCCTATGTGTACAGGGATTTTCTCAAATAGAAGGTATTGAATATAACGAGACCTATGCACCTACTGGTAGACTTTCCACCCTTCGATTCCTACTAAGTGTTTCTGCATTTAAAAATTGGGAAATTCATCAAATGGATGTCAAATCAGCTTTCCTTCATGGGGAACCGGATGAAGACCTATATCTACGATTTCCTTGTGGATATACTCCTAAAAATGAAAATCATTGTCTCCATCTCAAGAAATCTCTCTATGGTCTCAAACAAAGCCCTCGCTTCTGGTACAACAAGCTAGCCAAGTTCTTTACCGACATTGGATTTAGAGCTAGTAAAGCGGATCCCTGTCTCTTCTTAAACTCAGATAAAAAAAAACCCTTCTATGTTTACATACATGTTGATGATTTAATTATAGGAGGTCCCTCAATTTCCAATTTCAAAACTCAAATTTCTTGAGTCTTCAACATGGATGATCAAGGAGAATTGTGTTGGGTCCT
Organism: Hemileia vastatrix; assembly: GCA_030280995.1. Taxonomy (NCBI): domain Eukaryota; kingdom Fungi; phylum Basidiomycota; class Pucciniomycetes; order Pucciniales; family Zaghouaniaceae; genus Hemileia; species Hemileia vastatrix. The sequence goes on along the minus strand of JASXTE010000004.1, from coordinate 16,387,443 downwards.
TGGCATGAAGGTCACCAGGGATAGGTATAAGCGCACTATAACCCTATCTCAACAATTATATATCAATAACATACTTAAGGAATTCAATCATGAGAACTGTCGAACCATTACCACTCCCCTAGTCCCCAACTCCCACTTCTCCAAATTCTCCACCAAGAAGTTAACAATTCATTTTAACTACAGGCGCGCAATTGGTCTATTAAATTATCTGGTTCTATTCACTTGGCCCAATCTAGCCTTTGCAGCTAGTACCCTCGCTCAATATCTTAACCAACCCACTGACCAACAAATTACGGCATTCTTTCATATCCTTCAATATCTACAAAAATCCAAAGACATCGGCTTGACCCTTGGAAACGTCCAGGAGGCTAAGCTTGGAGTACTGACTGGTTTTGCGGACTCTGACTATAACAAGTCTGTGGACTCAAAATCCACCTCAGGAACCCTAGTTTTTCACCTTGGCTTGCTCTCATGGCGCTCCAGTAAACAACAGTCAGTTGCCTTATCTGTTTCTGAAGCAGAATATTACTCTATGACTGAATGTGGTCAAGATCTTCTATGGATGAAGGAATTATTCAATGATTTTTCAATACCACTTACTGCTACTATTCTTAATGGTGACAATCAAGGAGCCATCAACCTAGCACTCAACCCACTATACCAACATTGTACAAGACACATCAATACTAGAGTCTGCTGGCTACGCAAACTTGTTAATACCAAGGAAATTTCCATTCAATACATTTCAACCAATGACATGCCAGCTGATATTCTCAAAAAATCACTACCTCGGATTAAACATCAAACTTTCATGCATAAGCTACATCTTATTTCATTGCCTTCTCGAGCACGGGAGGGTGTTGAACTCCAGTAGTTTCTTATATACTGTTAGTTACTTAATTTTCTAGCTAATTTTATATTATCATATACATACCTTAAATAGAGCACTTTCCCATTTATAGATACGTACCTGTTCCTTTTCACATACTTTTTCAACATCTATCCTACTAATAAATACATATCAATCTGTTAACTACTATATATGGATGCCTTGCTTAATCTCTTTTAGGCATCCACTTTTCCTCTTCTATTTTATTTTGTCTTGCTCGCTGTTCCAGCTCACTCATTACTTTCCGTATAGTTTCTTCTTATTGTCCACTGTCCACTTGTCCACTCCAAGTCACCCATCCTTCCTAGTCCACATATCTTTTGTCCCTTTTAACTTAACTAACTAAATAACATCCATCTTATCAGGTATTTCTGTATTTCTGCTCTTCTCAGCAATAAATCCACTTTTCCTCTTCTATTTTATTTTGTCTCGCTTGCTGTTCCAGCTCACTCATTACTTTCCGTATAGTTTCTTCTTATTTTCCACTGTCCACTTGTCCACTCCAAGTCACCCATCCTTCCTAGTCCACATATCTTTTGTCCCTTCTAACTTAACTAACTAAATAATGTCCATCTTATCAGGTATTTCTTTTCTTCTTATTGTCCACTGTCCACTTGTCCACTCCAAGTCACCCATCCTTCCTAGTCTACATATCTTTTGTCCCTTTTAACTTAACTAACTAAATAATGTCCATCTTATCACCCACCCCTTGTTTCAATAAAATTCAGGGGAGGGTATTGCCAATTTTTTAAATCTGACATGTGAAATTGATGACTTAGAAAAATTTGGTGGTACCCACCCCTTGTTTCAATAAAATTCAAGGGGAGGTATTGCCAAATTTTCAAAAGAGATATTGAATTTTATTGACTTAGAAGTATTTAGATAAGCAAACTTATTGACTTGAAAGTAAAGATAGAAAATTTTTATTATATTTTCAAATTTTCATCAAAATAAAAGTATAAGAAAACTTATTGACTTGAATTTAAAGATAGAAAAATTGTATGATATTTTCAAAAATTTGTCAAAAATAATGTACTATATTCAAGACCTTTTATAAGTCAGCATATAAGAAAATATTACCAAAAAGAAATCAAAAAAAATTAAATTAACTAGAAAAACAATTCATCAATTGAAAAGGTCAAGTAATTTTATAATGTCATCATAAGATTGGCCATTTTTTACACATTCCATAATGAAATCTTTTTTTAAACTCTCTTGTTTTTCCAATTCACAAGTAGCCATTTCTCTTTGAATTTGATGGTCTTCTCTTTGAAATTGACGGTCATTTACTCTTTCCATCTGCTCTGCCTCAATTTTTGTTTCTTCCAAATCTAAGGCTTGCTGATCTTTCCTTAGCATATTATCAAACTTCATCTTCTCAAAGTCAAGGGCATTTTTCGCAATAGTTGATTTTGCTGAGAAAATTAAATTGAAATAAATAAATAAATGAGTTAATGATTAAGATATATAGTAAACAAATCTTACTTATATCTTTTTTTTTCAAAATAATCCTCAAGGGAGCCAAATGAGCTTGTTGAAGTATTGCCACGTTTTAATAGATGGTTCAAGTTCATTGAAGTTGAGGCTCAACGCTTTAGTTTGGAGCTTGAGCAAGAGGCTTCAGGAAGTTAATCTAAAGAAGCTTCTAAAGTGGGATTCACATTTCCAGAATCGAGATTATTTAATGAAGATTGAGTTTGAGTAGGAGGAGACTAGAATGAAAGAAAAATTCAGAGAAGAATTGAAGAAAAAACAAAAAGTAAACATACATTTAAATTTTGGGCCTCTGAGGATTCAGATCTGCTGCGATATAATTGTTCTGCTTGATAGTCGGGATCATCTTCAGCTGAACTATGGTTAGAAGGTGGAGGGGATTGGTCTCCTTCAAGTAAAGGTGTGTCGGGAGGATTATAGGAAGGTTTGGATCCAGAGGGTATATCCTTAGTAGTATTGTGTAGAAACCAAGGGTTTACATCAACTCGGGAGCCAAAAAGATTATCCATTTCCTCATAGAAATGACACATGACATTGAGCTTTTTGGAAACAGTAGTAATTTTAATCTTCAAATCATCATTGTCAATACCAAAGCCAGTTTCATTTGCAGCATGATGAGCCTTTTTATATTTTGATTGATAACTCTTAAATCTCTCCTTCATTTGTTTAGAATTGATATCGATTCTCCCCCTTGTTTTCTTTCTTACTTCATTGGCCATCAATAAGTAGCCATTAACCTTTGAAGAAGGTGGACGTCCAATACGAGTGGACTTTTCACATCCAAAACATGCTTCAAAACTTGATTATATTTTAAGGAAGTTGATTATGATGAGATAATCATCCTTTTTAAGCTGACCTGAATCTGACTTTGATCTTTCAGGTGTAGGGCTTGCTTTACGAGGAGACTTTTGTGATGAAGCAGATTTTTGAGTTACCTTTTAAGATTTGGAATGTCTGGGAGGCATTATGAAACTGGAACATAACAAGAAAAAAGATTAAGAGGTAGAAGAAATAATTAAAAAAGAATGTAAACATGCCTGGTCAAAATGTTGAAAATGTCAGGAAGGGGTGTGTGCCGAGGATTGATGGGTAGGCAGCGAGGAAGGTCAGTGTATCACATGTGATAGGGATGGAATGGGAAAGAAAGGTATGATGTGGCCAACATGTGGTTTTGAAAAAAAAAATCACAAGAAAAGTGCTGATTTGAGGTCAGAACTGACACCCATTTTTGAAATAAGTGACTTTTTTGCAAAATTTAAGTTCTGATTTGGTTTGAGATCCGCACTTAACTTAAGTGCGGATTTGCCAGAACTGACACCCCTTAATATTAAAAATGCGCTTTGACAGATCAATTTGTCTTAATTAGAGCTATTGATTTGGATACTCAAATGCATAAAAATAACACTTTTCAAATTTGGTTTTTTTTATGCCAGAAATGGCTTCTGTGTACTGGCCACATACTGCCTGCTTTTTTCCAGTGTGAATAGCTTCATTTTTAGCAAATTTAGCTTTTTCACACTATAATTACCCCACATTTTATGCCCACAGTGGGGAAACATGCTAAAATAGGCAGCAGGCGCTTATTTAGTGTCCTAGCTTAATTATAAATGCAATGACCCTTATTATATGCACTAATTTCATTAATAACCTCAAGCTTGGCGCTTTAATTCACTACCACACTTAAATTTTCCTAAATTAGACAAGGATTTACCTGTGCAAGTGCCTTCCAAGGACTGCATGTAGTTACCCCCACATCTTATGCCCTTTTTTGAGTTTTTAAGTGGTTTCTCAGTCAATTTTGGTTATTTTTGAATGGGGATTTCACATAGTTTAATGTCATGATTAGCCCCATCATTTCTACTGTTAATCACTCTTAATATTAAGTAATAATTAGTCTTAATTTTCCCTTTTTAGCCTTTTATTTTAATGTATTACACACATATACTCTCTTTTTTACTTATTCTTTATTTTTGATGGATTATCCCTATTACTACAGGATTTTGGCAGATGATAAGTCACTCTTTATGTTGTTGAACATGTCTATTAGTTGGAATGAGGCATCATTAAACTGTTATTGAGCTGGTAAATCAAGGAGTCCATTGGGGAAGTTATTTTGTATAAAAGGAGGGGGTTTTCAGTCTTGTTTTCTACATTCTTTATCATTACAATCAAATATATAACCAATAAAAGTACAATACATATCAATAGCACTTATAAAGTCTTTGAATAGTATTTGAATTATTACATCTATTTTTCTACCAACTATAAGATTGTAGCCCATTTATAATTAGTGAGATTAAAATTACTGAGACCCTTATATTGAGTTACTGTCTAATACCTATTGGATTTGTACTACAGTATTCATATAGGACCATTTAAATCCTCTAGAAAACTGACCATTCAAGCTAGTTCGCGTCTCTTTACTTGATCTCAGCCTGACAAGAGGTATTTTGAAATGGAAGATTTCTAACTTTGATACCCCCTATTGTGTATATGCTAATGTTTGAGACCCCCCAGTAAGATTTATATATTCCATCACTTTGATTGGCAAATTTTTGAGCCTTGATACCAAAGGGGGGTCAAAAACAATTTATTATGTTTCTCAATAATTTTTTTCAACTTTTTATTTTGGGAGAACACTCTGTGAAATCTGTGTTATCTTTAGGAATTTATTGTATCTATGTGTACAAATTGTTAGTATTAGTTAAAAACACAAGGAGAAAAAATGGTAACTGGAAATTGGGTTCAGATCACATATATAATTGATTGACTTCAGTATGTGAACTGAACCCAATGTCTAGTGGTCTTTTTTTTTCCCTGTGATAATTTGCTTTTTAGATTTCATTTCATTTCTCAATTTTATGTTATTGAAGCTATTTTGTTTTTGTAGTGTTTTGGATTATTTTAAACATGCTTTTGCACCATAAAAACCTGTAAGTTATTTGTACTGAAGATAGAATAACATTAAATGATAGGTTTCACAGATCTTTGCATTGTGCAATATTTTGAGTTACAAAAAATAAAATTTTATGCTTCAGAGTTCTGAAGATGAATGAATGCTGCTAAAAATTAGTGAAATGGACAATTATTGTGAAACTAAAATTGTTTTTCAAGAAAGTGTGGATTTGAGTGAAATAAGTGATTTATTTTAGTTTTGAAATACAACAGTTTTGAGGCTACTGTGTTTTGGAAATCCACCCTTGGATAAGTGTAGATTTTTAATTGCTGATTCCCCAGGTCTAACTCCTTCAAATGTGGGGTTATTTACTCTTCACCCTACACCAAAAAGTGTGGTATATTCAATAGGGGATATCAATGTTCAGGGATCCGCAATTAGGGATCAGGAATTTTTTTTCTGGGATCAGACATTATTAATTGCGGAAGATTCTTATCTACTAGCCCCGGGGCTAGTGGATAAGGAATCCACGATAATGCATTATCCCGCCTCTTATACCCCAATTTCCATTCCTAATTCCTGATCCCAAACTCATCTCATCCATGATGGATTTGCAAGAAAGTCACATGACTCATAATCTCTGATGCCATCCTTAAGTATTTCCTCACTCTATGCTACTTAATTTTAGTGGCAAACACTTAAGTTTTTTTTCTATCTACACACCCCAACTGCACATTTGGTGGTGAATTCCCACTTCCCTCATCACATAACCCTTCCCCCGGCAACAATGAAACACCTCTCTACTAGAAAGCTACTTCACTCAACAATGAATGCTATTACTTTTCTTTTAGTTCTTTACTATAAATCTGACTCTGATTTAGAAGATGCTTTAGCTTATATGTGTTTTCTTTCCAAAAAGCGTTACATCATCACCAGGGGGCCAAATCTTTATCATGATCCCCGATATGATCTGGCCTCCATTCTCAACATTCCTCATTTAAACTTCACACAAATTTTTAGAACTTCTCCCGATTCTTTCTTCAAACTTTATCAACTCATTTCTGAACATCCTATCTTCCATAACAATTCTCATAACAAACAGCGTAATCCTGCCATCCAACTTGCTGTTGCACTATGTCACTTTGGCTCAAATGGAAACGGTGCTGCTGTAAGACTTTTGGATAATCTTATTAAAATAGGATATGGTACCATCATATTATACACCAAGCGCTGTATGATTGCTATCCTTTCCCTCAAGTCTCAAACACTTGCTTGGCCAACTCCAGAACAGCGACTTGAATCCTCTCAAGTAATGCAAGCTGAAGGTTTGCCTGGCTGTTTAGGATTTGTTGATGGCACAACTATACCTTTGAGTCAAAAGCCTGCTCATGATGGAAACCATTATTTTGATCACAAAAAAAGGTTTCTTCAAAATCTTCTCCAATTTCTCATCCTTCATAAACAAACTTTTTATCTTCTTTCTAGATACTCTATTGCTGTTCAACTTGTATGCGATGTCAATAAAAAATTTATTGCTTTTTATAGTGGCTGCCCTGGCTCATGTCATGACTCTTCTGTCTTCCAAAGAATGAAGATTTCTCAAACCCCTGACTCATACTTTGGAAAATCTCAGTACCTCCTTGAAGACTCAGCATATGCAAGTGGAAAGTACATTATACCTGCTTTCCGTGGTGCAAGTTTAGAAAGTGACCCCAAAACTGCCTTTATTATCACCTTGCCCAATCAAGAGTACAAATTGAACATGCTATAGGTATTTTAAAGGGACGATTTTCTAGTTTTTGGGAGCTCAGAATCCAATTTCAAAAAAAATTGGAGATCAAAACTGCAAATCATTGTATCATGACTTGCATTATACTCCACAATATCCTAGCTAATTAAAAGGATGAGTGGAATGATCTTTATGAAGAAGAGGATCCTGAACCAGCACTGGCTCTCCCCTCCCTTGAATTACAAAACATTCATTCAACCAGCATATGCTCTGTCATTATGCCTATTACTCTCCAACATTTCTCTTCACCACCCTTTTATATTATTTTTTGTACTCTCCAAATGTCCTCTTTGTGTACTTTATTCACTTGGTTTGGTATTTTGGTTTGTTGCATATTCATTTTTTTTTGTAATTTACAGTGAATATCTTTTTTTTGGATGGCACATTGGTTTTCTTTCACCAGCTCAACATGAAATCACATATTTTTTCAGTGATTTTTTTTCATTCATCACTCATATCCTTTTCATCCTCTCCTCAAAAATCACTCAAATATTTTGGTTACTTTTATTTTCTCAACTCATCTCACCAGGTAAGTCTTTTTTTTCTTTTTTCATGTTTTTTATTTGCTAATCATGAATTTTTTTATTTTGCTTTTTTTGGTTTTTTTTGTTGTTTTGTTGTTGTTGTTGTTGTTTTTTTTTTTTTTTTTTGTAAGTCCTTTTTTTTATTTTCAAGGTTAGACTAATTTTATTTTTTCTCTTTTTTCTCTTTTTTTCCTTTTTTTTTCTCTCCTTCACCCTCTTTAGCTGCCTCATTTCACCCCTTTTCCTCTCTCTTTACCTGCCTCAAGTCTCTCCTTCTCCCCTCTCTTTATCTTCCTCAAGTCCCCCTTATTTCACCCTCTTTACCTGTCCCAAATCCTCCCTTTCCCCCCTCTTTAGGTGCCTCATGACCCCCCCTTCCCCTCTCTTTAGGCGCCTCATTACCCCCCTTCCCCTCTCTTTAGGTGCCTCAACACTCCCCCCTTCTCCTCTCTTTAACCAACTCAAAACCCCCCTTCCCCCCTTTTAGGTCCCCTCCCCTTTAGCCACCTCTACCCCCCCTCCTTCTTAACAAATAATTGCTAATGATCGTTTGTTAAGTAAATGAATTGCTACCAATTCAATTACTTAACGAAAAATAGCTAGCAATCGTTTGTTAAGAAGGAGGAGGGGAGTGGAAGGGGGGTTTTTGAAGTGGCTAAAGAGGGGGGAAAAGGGGGGGTTTGGAACATCTAAAGAGGGGTGAAGGGGGGTTTTGTGGGGGGTTTTGTGGCAATTAAGGAGGGGGTTTCAAGGGGATTTTGAGACAGGAAAGGAGGGGATTTCAGGGTGGTTTTGAGGCAAGGAGGGAGGGATTTTATAGGGGATTTCAGGGAAATAAAGGGGGGGGAAAGGGGAATTTTATGGGATTTAAAGAGGGGTTACATATTTTTTAAAAAACATACTAAAATGTAATTTTTTTTTTTTTTGGCAGAATTTTAGAAAAAAAATCTTTTACTTTCTGTTAATGTCTTTCCCTGTAAATTACAAAAAAAAAGGTTTAGATTTTAATTTTTAATTTTTCTTCCAAATAATTTTACTGAATTTAATTTTTTTTTAATTTATTTGTTTTGATTTATCTTTTACTGATTTTTTTTAAAAATTATTTTGTCAGGATTTTCTGTGAAGGTTTTTTATAACCAAACTTCAGGTTTCCTTTTGTATTTTTTTTGAAATAATTTTTACTGAAAATTATTAAAAATTTTTTTTGTTTTAAAAATTTTTTTAAAAGGATTTTGCTTTAAATTTTATTTTAAAAGATATTATTATGTGAGTTTTTTTTAAAAATATGTGTAGAATTTGTTTTTGACATTTAAATTTTTTTTAGATCAAAAAAATGTCTTCTTCTTCAGATTCACCCCTTAATTCTCTATCATCTTCATCTTTATCCTCTTTATCATCTTCATCTTTATCATCTCTATCATCTACTTCAAAATCAACTTCAATACAATCATCCTCTAAATCATCAAAAAAAAATTAATGATAATCAGTCTCATCAGAATAAAAGATATCTGAAAAAAAAATTCTTCTTCTAAATCATCAAAAATAATTAAAGATAATCAGTCTCATCAGAAGAAACGATATCTGAAAAAAAAAATTCATCATCTAAATCATCAAAAAAAATTAAAGATAATCAGTCTCATCAGAAGAAAAGATATCTGAAAAAAAAATTCTCTGTGAAAGTTGTTTTCGTCATATCCCAAACATTTTTTTTCATAAAACTAAAGTAGATAAAAAAAATCAATATCCAAAAAAATTACCAGAAGATATCAAATATCTAACCGAATTTGGAGATGATTGAGTTGTTGCAGTTATCAGTAATACTTATAAGGCCCAATTCATTTGATGGTGTAAAAGATGAATCTTTTAATCAACTATCCGATCTTATCATAACTCTTTATCAAATGGCTTTGGTTTGTTTACCTATAAGGAATATGAATTTGCTGGGTGGTATCATGATTGGATTTGGTTGGAGACCAGGTTTTGTTAAAGTATATTCTCTTGGTATGTCTAATAATTTTTTTTTCATTCTTAATATCATTTCACTTATTTCTTTTATATAGGCATATATTCATTGCTAAAGAATATCACTAAAGCTCAAAAAGATGAAGATTTTTGTTTATGAGACACTCTACCTTCCTTTAACTCTTTTCTTGCTCTTTGACTCAAAAAGCTCTGTAATAAAGCATTTGAAAAAATCATGAACTTGCAACCAAAGTTGGAATACCAAATTGGTGTGACTCCAAATGGGAAGATATCACCCACAAATATACTTTATTTTCTAATGTTATTATCACTCATTCTGGATTTCACAATAGGATTCATATCAATAGGAATGACGCCAATTTTCTAAATTTTGGTATATTCTCATATATCAATCTGATAACTGGCCAACCAATACCATCTCCATCTAAAATTAAAGGACATGATTTATATTTTCCAGACCACCGGTGCATCATTGATTTTGGTTTGGGAAATGGTATCATCAAAACTATTTGGAATTCTTCTAAGGATAATCATCAAACGTCCAAAGCTCCTCCTGGTTTGGAATCCTGTCAAGAGTTCACACATTTTGGTTGCTCATTTCAAATCAGTCATAAGTTGATTCAAAGAATCAACAAGGTAAATAAAGAAGGTAAAGTTAATCAATTTAAAAAAACTTTATCTAGATCCAAAAAGTATGAGGATTAGCGTTGTCATCAAAAAATTTATATTTTTTCATAAATTATTAATAAATATTTTTTATATATCAATTTTCTCAAGTAAAGTGATGAGCCAATGACCTTTGGTTGTATAACAGGTAATCATGATAACATTTCTTTGTTTCATGGGGTTCATCTAGCCTATAACTGTGGAAAGTCCCAAACTTTTGTTTCTAGATTTGATCTGCATTTTGGCTTGAGGAATTGTCATTACTTTAAACTAGGGAAATTGATATATATTAGATATTTATTTAATAATTTATGTAAGAATATTAAATTTAGATGACTTCCACCCCTTACTTCAATAAAATGCAGGGGGGGGATTGCCAAATTTTCAAATCTGACATGTGAAATTGATGACTTAAAATTTTTTTGGTGATACCCACCCTTTTCTTCAACAAAATGCAGGGGAGAGTATTGCCAATTTTTTAAAACAGATATAGAATTTTTTGGACTTGTAAATATTTTGGTGAAAATTATTTGGTGATACCTGTCCCTTACTTCAATAAAATCCAGGGGGGGTTTTGCCAAAATTTCTTATAAGACTTGTGAAATTCTTGACATGTAAGAATTTTGGGGATACTGGTAAAATGCAGGGGGTAGTAAAGCCAAAGTTTCATATAAGACTTTCAAGATTCATGACATGAAAGAATTTTGGTGATACCCACCCCTTACTTTAAAAAAATCCAGGGGTGGGGGATCGTCAAATTTTCAAAGGAGACATGAAAATTTTATTTAAAAAAAGAATATTTAACATTAAAATACAAAAAATCAAGTAATGATTGATAGAGTAATGAAATACAGGAAATTATTGTAAATTTTATGTACAAATAAATATGAACAGTTGAAGTGTGATAGAAATAAAACAAACTAGTCATCCAACAATTTCTTTAAACGTTCAATTTCCTCAACAGATTTATTAGCTTTAACACATTTTATCAAGAAATCTTTCTTTTTGGAATTTTCTTCATGATCAAACTTATATTTCATCTGCTCTAATAGGTTTTTATGTTCGAGTGTTTTCTCCTCTTTTTTTGATTTTTCAATACTTAGAGTTAACTCAAACTTCTTCTCCTCCAAATCTTGGGTCCAACCATCCTTCCGTAAAGAGAGCTCATACTTCCTCTCCTCCAAATCTTGAGCCCAATCATCCTTCCTTAAAGAGAGCTTGTACTTCCTCTCTTCCAAATCTTGTAGCCTATCATCCCTCCTTAAAGAAAACTCATATTTCTTCTTTTCAAAGCTTAGAGTCTCTTTAGCAATTTCCACTTGTTCTAGAGTGATAATAAAAATTAATATAAAGTAGAAGAAAAGCAGAGTAAAGTAATAAGAGGTATGGTATCACTTACCAGAATCACATTTCTCTAAAAATTGTTCCATAGACAAAAAAGGGGTTTGTGATGAAGTATCACTTTTTCTTCTTCTTTGGGAGTTGAAATTTAGACTACTTGAAGCCCTACGCTTCTTTTTCAATGTCATATTTTCCTCATCATCATTTTCACTACCTTCAGACTCAGTTGATTGAGGATCCTGGGTTTGTTTGTCAGCCTTTTAAGAAATAAGAAAAAGATAAGTAAATAAAAAATAGAATTGATAAGATAAAAGAAAAAAGAAACAGACCTGAGTTAGATTTGGTTGGGTTAAATTGCCAATAGGATCTACAGAAAAGCTATCTAGATTTGTCTCATTCAAATGAGGGGAGGCTTGAGTGGAGGAAGAGGATGGGAGAAGATTTGCTTCAACATCATGTTTGGAGATAGGATCTTCTCCATCCAACATGTTTACAGGATTAACATCAGCTTTCTCTCCAAAAATTTCATCCATCTCTTTAAAGTAAGGACATAAAGATTCATGTTTATCGTCTATGGATTTGATACCATTAGTTATATTGATTTCAGTAACCCCAAAACCAGTGGAAGATGAAAGAGCCTTTGACTTCTTGTATTTGGCTTGGTAATTCTTGAAGAATTCAGACATCTGTTTAGGCAAAAGATCAATCCTTCCCTTGGTATTATTCCATAATTCATTTGCCATTAGAAGATAGCCATTAACTTTTGATGCTGGGGCCATCCTACTTTAGTTGCATACTTAGTACCAAAACAAGAATCATAGTTAGATTTGGTTTTCAGCCAGTTGATAAGAATGAGATGATCATCTTTTTTTAATTGAACAGTCTTAGATTTCTTGGCTGAGCGGGGGAAAGAGGGAGTAGTGGGATTTGAAGAACAACTGGGTGATGGCTGCCTTTGAGAAGATCTAGGACGACGAGGCATGTTAAAATATAAATGAAGATGAAAAGGAGCAGAAACAAGCAGATGAGATAGAGAGATGAAAAGGAGCAGAAACAAGCAGATGAGATAGCGAGATGAAAAGGAGCAGAAACAAGCAGATGAGATAGAGAGATGAAAAGGAGCAGAAACAAGCATATGAGATAGCGAGATGAAAAGGAGCAGAAACAAGCAGATGAGATGGTGAGGGATTTTGAGTGGATAGAATGAACAGGATGGGATGAGAATGGGAGTGTGCAGCAAGGTAGAAGGCATATCCAGAGAGTAGTCAAAGATGTGGTTATGGCAGAATGTAGGTCAAGATGTGGTTATGACAGAAAGTTGTCCAAGATGTGGTTATGAAAAATTGAGTAAAAAAATGTCAGATAAGAGGTGAACATTGACACGTAAAGTGTCTCATAACCCAATTATTAGCAAAAATAATTGTGGAAGATAATTGGGGTATGCAGATTATTTTACGCAATTAATTTAATTGCGGATCGGTCAACATTGATATCCCCTAATAGGTGTATAAACAAGTGGGTTGAGTATATTCTAGTGGTTATAGAAGGTTAAGGTTTTTTCTTTGGAAAGTTATAAGTTTTTTCAAAAAGAAGAAAACTATTATCTCCTGAAAACTAGGGTTTTAGCCCAAAATATTTTTTTTTTCAAAAAATAAAAATACAGCCAAGTCACAAAAGTTTTCAGAATCTTTGGAGAAAAAATAAAAGCTTCCCTAGCAAAAAAATGGTTTGTTTACTCAAAAGGGTCGGTGATAGGTCGGAAATACTTCCTTTTGAATAAGCAAATCATTTTTTGTGAGCGATACTTTGATTTTTTTGTCAAAAATTCCACAAGTTTGTGTGATTTGGCTATAAATAAAATAAAAAATTCAAATTCAAAAAGAAAAAAAAAAAAAAGATGAAACACGTTACACACGAAATAATAGTTTTGAAATATGCCCAACCCAATGGCGAATATACCTGTTGGGTATTTCACACTTTCGGTGTAGTGACAGCTTTTTGCATGCTGTGTGAAGAGCAATGAAAAAAAGTAACAAATCTAACAGGAGTTTGGCAAGATAAATTCATGGGATACAACAAAATGAATTATAGAGTTCAAAACATAAAATTATCAAGCTTATTAGGGAGTGCACCTACAAGAGCAACCAATTACTAACTGCTGAGGAGTCTTACAATCCTGCTAATACGAATGCTGAAAAATAAACTACATTTCGATAAATCACCGAGCATCTTATTTAATACACTCACTTAATTGATAAATAGAAAATTTATTGCTCATCTAATGTGCATCCTTGACTTAGGAAAAGTTCATTTATGCAATATGTGCCTGAAGCTAATAGAGAACCTTTTATCATTTTAAATTGCTCTTCTTATTTCATCAGTTTGTGAATAACGAAACTGATGCAGCTCCTGCTTCTTCTGTGGCACAATCAATAAAAATCCATTTTCTTATTTTTATAAGGCTTGAGTTGGTTTTCGAGTTCTCTTTGAAAAGATCAATCGGTTGCATGAAAAGTTGAGAATTTTCCGGGGTAAATTTAAAATCTGGTCATTTATTGAGGGTCCTTTCATGTCTTGGACCCTTGTAATCACAAGCATCACATGCTATAATTGACACAGTTTTTAACCTCAAGCTTTAAAAGCAAATGCGAATTGTGTGGAGCAAGATTTGATACTTACCAAATATTCCAAGATACCAGCAATTATAGTGACCACCTTGTGGTGTTGCGCAATCTGTTGGTCGTAGCTGTTAGCCTTATTTTTGAAACTTAAAATCTTTACAATAATTTTCATGTTCACTCACCCATGCCAGAGTTTCTTTTTGAGTAAGCATTACAGGTTTGGAAAGTTCTTGGGGAATCGATATTGGGAAAACGATTCCAATCGTTGTTCGGGTATGCTTGGCAACCTGACCCAGTACCTGCATCTAGTGTTGGTTTGTGTAAGTTGCATCATGTTTTGAAATGTAAGACTCAGGCCTCTGAATTCGACACTTATCTTACGAAAGCACTTACTAAATTCCAGCGGTTGGCAACCAGAACAGATGTATGCGGATTTAGTGGTGTCGCATTCTATCAAGCAATGGATTGAAAGATTGGTGGTCAATACCAACACTAGAGGTGATTCATAAAATTAATTTATAGAAGTTGTATAAATAGTACCATATTCCCTTCCAGGTGTCGCTTGATAAAAATCAGTACAATTTTGTGGAGTTCTTTGCGCTAGGATGGTCGAAAGCAAGGAGCAAAATAATGTAAAAAAACGTGTAAATGTTTGAAATTTCATTGTTGAGCCAGAATAACTATTTGAAAAGTTGCAATGTGATAAATTTGATAATAGATTATTGTTTTGGGTTATACCGCGACAGTGATGAGAAAACAATATTACGAATTGGTAAGGACACAAGGGAAAACTGACCTCTATTATAAGTTCCTGGGCTTTTAAATTTTAATACTTATAAAAAATAAAAACTCTGAAAAATTCTGAAGCCTGTCTATTGTCTCCACGCAACAGTATTTCCAGTCATTTATTGGGGCAGTATCTTCATATGTCTAAAGGGTATAGCCTCTCATTCCCAAACTTCCTTGTGTTGATGAATCCCCCAAATTATAGTGTCATTGAACTCAACAGAATGTGCGCCCTCATGCCTCAATGTAGACCAATAATATAACCACCTCAATAACAGTAAATCCAATTACCAGGCGGTGTATATGGCAACGCTTTTTCTCTTTATTCAAAACTCCATATGTGAATCTAGCTGCACTAACAAAGTTATTTTGCTTATAAACTACCTAATCTCTGAGAGAATGAAGCAACCCCAGCTTACTAAGTGCAAAAAATTATGAAGAAATGATTATATCAGACAAGAAAAGTATTGCTCCTATTAGTGTAAGACAAGCGATACATCCAATCTGGAGATAAAGAAGTCGTCACTAAGAAAAAGGGAGACCAGGCTGTGAAGGTTACTATGTGAAACCTCAACCACCGCTGTGCAGCGACTTGGGAACTAAATTCATGCAGCCAAGTCACACAAGTTTGCCGAATTTTTGGTGAAAAAATCCGAGTTTCCCTCACAAAATATGATTTGTCTGTATGAAGGTACAGCTAATCCTGGAAAGCTTGCGGTTGTCTTGCCTCTCATTCCCGCCAAAAGCACAGTGTCAGCCTAGATATCCCTAGGAGTGAGTATTTCTTATGCTTAAAATAAGATAACCTTAAGTAAATTAAGCTTATATCTTAAAAATAAGGTTAAAATAATAATATATATTATTATATTATATATATATATAATTATTATTCTAGTATATAAATTATAGTAGTTTAAATAGCTTATCCCTAGCCTAATAATACTTATTAAGGTGTTAATGGAGTTATAATATACTTATCTTAAGTGATATGAAGTAATTATTGAGATACATAAGCTTATATGTATACATAAATCTCATATTCAGTGAAGTATGCAGTATATTATGTATATTTAGGTATATAAGTGGGTTTTAGCCCCTTAATAGCCTATAACCTTTTTTTTCTGCTTATTTTAGGTCATATGGATGAAATCAGTGGACTCACAACGCCTACAGAAGCAAAGACATCTATATCAGGCGCATACACTCAGTTTGGACAACTTAATTTACTTCCTTGGATGGTTATTCACGGATTTATGGGTTGGAAGGTCATTTCTGGGTTAATGTGGATGCTAGGGGATGTTATTGGGGGCTTGGACATTTTATTTGTTTCCTTTATATGCTTTGGGTTTCATTAAATCTCTTTTTGATTGCTTATTTTACCTGTTTCTTTATGGTATCTGCTTTTATCTGGATTTTCTATTTGTGGTATAGACCTGTGTTATCTTTAATTGTGATAGAGGGTCCTTACTGGAGGTCTGGGTGTTGAATCTGCTTGAAGTGGACGCCATGGGGAGGTGATGGGCCCTCACAGTGCTGTAATTGCCGGGGATAGCAGTGACATCATCTGGATTGAAGGTCTGTGCACTCCAGTGGATTTGGGTATAAGTAAGAAGGGATTTTGACAGTTATTTATCATCATTCACTTACTACAACTCAAAACAAACACTACAATAAAATTATTAGCATTCAGAAATATATTGTAAAGCCATTATAAATTGATATTATCTTTATATAAGCTATAACTATATTTTATTCATCTATTTTCCACCACTAGCACACATTTAAATTCAAGTATTGTGAGTTTTATTTGAGTATAACTATTTTATTAGTCTTCCCCTGAGGTTTAATCACTAAATCATTTATCAATAAGTAGTAGGACCATAAATAAACACTATTATATCATACTTATATACTGGACTATACTTACAGTATTTGGGTTCCTCTGATTTGACCAGATAAATTGGAATTTGGTTGGTGTCTAAAAATGTCAGCTTAAGTTTTTTAGCAAAAGATAAACTGATAAATGAAATTGAAGCTCCAGAGTCTATAAGACAACTGAAGGGAATATCCTCCTTAAATAGAGTTATTCACAAACAGTTAAGGGCAAATCCAGTCCTTAGGACATGGAGGTTCTGTGCAATGGGAGATATAAAATAGCTTGCTTTGGACACAAGTAAACTATTTGCTAGTTTTTTGACTTGTAACTTTTGCCTTCTCTATCCTTTAATTTAGAACATTCATAAAGCTTGTGTTTACCCCCACAATACATGCACAACCCATTATCTGCTCTTCTTTTCCTCTCAACTTCCTTTAATTCCCCTTTTGTATTTAATACCTTAATGATATCTCCCGGGGTCAAGCTTTTGGATCAAGCCTTTTCCTTACCCTTTTAATTGGGTTTGGTTTGAGATGAGGATTGAATTGGTTGAGGATGATTCAGAGAAGTTCCTGATTTGGAATTTGAACAGTGAGATTTATTGGCATGACACCTTTGTTGATGACATCCTTGGTGAATGCCATCTAGTTCAAGGGTCCTATCCATTAGGTCTTTGAAGGTTGTCATTTTTTGACCATGAAGATTTAGTTGGTCAAGAATCCTCAAAGGAAGTCCCTTTTTGAAATGATACTTTAGGACTGCATCATTCCAACCTACTTGAGTTTTTAGAGCCCTGAAGGTTGTGATATATTCAAAAGCTTTACCATTATCATTCATGCAAAGAAAATATAACTCAATTTCTGCATTATTAGTTTCATTAGGGTTCCTAAATAACATAAAGAGTTGATCTTTGAATTTTTCCCAATTGTTGATTAGAAAATGGGTTTCCATCAAAGAAAGCATGAGCAAATATGGCTCAAACCATTGTGATGCCTTCCCAGATAAGAATGATGAGGCATAAATTACCTTGGAACAATCTTTATTGAAGTTTCAAGGGTCATTGTGGAACAATAATTTTCAGGTTTGAAAAAAGGTTGCAATCTGTCAGGATTTTCTCCACATAATTTGTCTGGGAGTTTAATTGAGGGAGTTTAAAATTTAGATTTCTCCAAAAGAGAAGGATTAGAAATGGATTTCACTAATAATTTAATGAAATCCTCCAATGAAGGAGTTGGATCAGGTTCAGAATAGTGCCTCCTGAATTGTATCCTCACCCTCTTATTCCTCACTAGAATCTTTGAAATCCTGAGGGATGTCCTCTACAGATTGTTTTGAATTTTCCCTTTCCCTTAATTTGAGAGGTTCAAGAGAGTGAGTGTAGGAAATAGGTTGAGAAGTTGTTGGCCTATCCGTGATGTAAGCTCTAGTAGTACACCCATAGGAGGAGTGCATTGTACAGGTGCCATTTAAACTTAGCCCCTGAAATACATAGTAGTACAAGTCAAAAATGAGAAATATGGAGAATTGAATTATACTGTCTGTGGACAGCCTATGCACAAGTTCAAGGGTGTTCCAGAGTAAGTGAGATTGGAAAATATGATTGAGGACTACTTCAAAGCATAGAGGAATACTCTGAGGAAGTGGTTCAAAGATATGTCAAAGATAAATTACTTGCTTTGAGGTAAATTCAAGGTGAACAATAATGTGTGATAGAGTAACACTAAAATTCAAGGAATATCACAAAGGGTTGGAGCTTAATAATCAAAAGAGATTTAGGAGTTTAAAATTTTGAACAGAAATTGATTATTAAAAAAGGTAAGAAAGAATAATAGCTTTATATAACTTTAACTACTATCACAATGATATTATAATTTAATTCTAACGAATGTCAAACCAAATCCCCCCAATTATTTAGACAACTCCACCTTGCATTGACCCCTTTAATAAACTGCCCTTAATTTATCATTGACCCTCCAATATAACCCACAGATCCTCTGACCTTACTCTTATTCCTACTCACAGACCTTTAATTACCTTTAAACACACAATAACCCAACATTGAAACTATACTATTGATTCAAGCACTAATACATTGCACATTTGCTTAAAGTTGAAAAGTATAAGCAGATGATTGACTAATTTAGATTTAAGGTTTAGATAGCACAGTTGCTAGTGTGTTCAAATTGAGACAGCAAAGGTGAAAAGCAGTTACTAAGTAGATGTTGCTTTCTGAGCTTTGAGTATAGATTTGTGTACTGATTTATGGATTAAAAGATTGACTTTTGCTTTGAGTGTCACATGGCACATGACAGACCCACAAAGCTAAGGTGAAAATTAACCCATTTGAAATGTATGAAACCTTGACTTTTCTCCCTAGAGCACATGCCACAGCATTTGCACAATGTCAATCAGGTCACTCTCCCTTAAGACATTATCATTATTTGTTAAGAGCATCCAACTCTCCTTTTTGTCCTGTATTCCCCTCCTCTAAAGACACATCTTAACATCTCCTCCTTTTTTGCCCTACTCATTTATACCAACACAATTTCCTCATATAGGCTGCGCAAAAACAAAAAATTTGTTTCACTACCTCCAATATTCTCTCCCCATCTCCTATTTCCCCACTAATTGCCGAATTTCTTGTTCTCTCTGGTAGATTCCCTAACAATGCTCCCCTCTCACAGTAGTCACAAATAGTTGCCTTGTTTATTGCCCAATGTCTCCTTACTCATCTTACTTCACTAACATATAAATATTATGGGACTTTAAAAATAAATGTATTGATTTTTGATAAGTTACAAAAATTGGTCAATGATAGTTGGCGCAATTAGTCTGCCAACCTTTAAAAATAAATGTATCGATTTTTGATAAGTTACAAAAATTGGTCAATGATAGTTGGTGCAATTAGTCTGCCAACCTAGACGCGACGGTAACAGAGCGTTGCAAGTGATTTGTTGCGAACAAGCAGTAGTGATTTTAATAGTGATTGATTAAAGATAAGGAGAGAAATCAATGAGTATACAAATGACAAGCTATGAGTGTTGTTTTAGTCTAACCTTTAAAAATAAATGTATCGATTTTTGATAAGTTACAAAAATTGGTCAATGATAGTTGGCGCAATTAGTCTGCCAACCTGATAGTAGGTGATACTTGTCAGTGAATATGTTTTGTAAGAGTGTAAGAACTAATGGTGAAAATAATTATACCTAGACGCGACGGTAACGGAGCGTTGCAAGTGATTTGTTGCGAACAAGCAGTAGTGATTTTAATAGTGATTGATTAAAGATAAGGAGAGAAATCAATGAGTATACAAATGAAGAGCTATGAGTAAATATAGTATTATCATTGATGTTAACCTATATAAAACCTATCATGTGATGAATGTCACACAACTATCAACTATGCGTCTAGATCAGATTAATAGTATGTATAATGGGAAATAGATGTTGAGAGTAAGGTTGGCGTTGAGTTAGGAAACATTGGTTTTTGAATTCCCACACCCTCCCGTGTTGAGTAACTCATCGCCAATGCGGATTTTTGTGAGGTGTGTTTTGAGTTTAACTCGATTGACAGCCTTGGTGAGGATGTCAGCCGGCATTTTTTCAGTGGGCATGAAAGGGACCCCACACACATTGTTGCTTACTTGCTCGCGGATACAGTGAAGTTGGATATCTAAATGTTTGGTTCGAGCATGGTACAGAGGATTTTTAGTTAAAGAAATGCAGCCTTGGTTGTCATTGAATATTTGAACTGGATTTTTGCATTTGTACTTTGACAAATTGATGTCTCGCAGAAGGTGAGTAAGCCAGATTGCTTCTTGGCCTGATTCTACTACGGCTTTGGCTTCTGACTCAGAAGTGCTAATGGAGACTGAACTTTGTTTTTTTAGTCTTCCAACTGATGGCACAATTATTAAAGGTGAAAATATAGCCGGTGGTTGATCGTCGAGTATCCAAGCATGATCCGTGGTCTGCATCACAATATCCTGTTAGGGGTACTGAGTTGTTCGTTGAAGGCTCAAACAAAATTCCATAATGTTGAGTTCCCTTGAGATAACGGAGCACATGAATGAATGCATTCCAATGGGTCAAGCCAGGCTTTTTGAGAAATTGTGACAGCTGACTGCAAGAAAAAGAAAGGTCAGGTCTTGTGCACTGGACTAGATAATTCAGGTGTCCTATGGCTGATCGATAGTTTTGTTTTGTTTTCAGGAAGTCCTCATGGTCTTCATCTGTTGCGGCAGACAGATTCGAGTTGAAGTCCATGGGGGTAGATATAGATTTGCATTTATCCATGCTGTAAAGGTTGATTATGGCTTCAATCTCATTAGATTGCGATAGGGATATGATGGTATTGTCTAGGTTTCCAGTTATTTTTATTCCCAAGATCATTTGAGATCTACCCAAGTCTTTCATGTCAAAGCTTTCTGAGATTAAATCCTTGAACCATTGAATGTCTTTGCCGAAAATGGAAAAATCATCGACATGGACATGGACGTAGCAAGGTCTATCAGGGTCCTTGTGAATGAACAGGTCTGGATTGAAAGAACTGCAGTTAAAGTTGTTTTTGGTGAAGAATGCCTTGATGAGCTGGTACCAGCAGTGTGAGGCTTGCTTCAGGCCATACAATGATTTCTTAAGTAGAAGTACAGGTTTTTTGATACCGTCAGGGACCGATATTCCTATAGGTGGACACATATATATTGTTTCTTCTGGAATTCCATTGCAAAATGCTGATTTTGGATCCATTTGCTGGAAATCCCACTTTTCTGCGACAGTAAGAGCGAGCAGCACGCGTAAGGTAGTAAGCCTTCCTGTGGGAGCAAATGTTTTGGTGTAGTCGATTCCAAATTTTTGAGAAAATCCTTGAGCACACAAGTGTGCTTTGAATTTTCTGATTTTGTTTTTGTGGTCAAGCTTGATTTTGAACACCCAAGTACTTCCAATTGGGTGTGCTTCATTAGGACACTCAATAATTTCCCAAACCTTTTTTCTTTCCAAGCAATTGAGTTCAACACCAATGGCATGTTTCCAATTGTTGCTGTTGTCTCCTCTTACTGCCTCCTCGTAACTAGTAGGTGTGAAGTATGTTTCTGATATTGGAATGTATGCTTGAAGAGCATTTTTGTTACTTTGTAAGTCTTGGTTATTTATGTGTGCAATGGCTCTTTCACTTCTTGTGCGTCCACCTTGAATTATGTTGGAAGGATCGACATCGGAGGATATATTTTGTGGGGCAACGCCATTAGTCACTCGATATTCCCAGAATCTGGAAGAAGGTCTCTCATTATTGACTTCAGGCAGTTCAGGTTCTTCGGGGTCTTGTGCTGATTCATCTTCATCAGATTCATTGCGAATGTCAGTGTAATGATCACTGAGATTATCTCATTGGGGATCAGCAGGGTCTCCAGGCTCCTCATTGACAAACAAATTTGGCCATGTTATTTTTGGTTTACTTGGTTCAGAGAAAGGGAAGATATTTTCATGGAACATGACGTTATGTGAGTAAAATGGCTTATTGGTTTCCAAGTTTAATAACCGGTAAGAATTGTGTTCCTCATGAAAACCCAGCAGACATGCTTTGACAGCATTACTGCTGAATTTACCGGAACAAATTTTCTTATAAATTAAGGCATATGCCAAGCAACCGAAAATTCGGAGTTTTTCAATCTTTGGTAAGGGGATAAAAAATTTGGGTTTGATTTTGTCCGAACGTGATTCTCAATGAAGACTGATGTTGTTATTGCTTCCCCCCACATATTCTCTGTCATGTTGGCCTTAAAAAGCATGGCCTTAGCCATTTTGACTGAGGTCCGATTGCCTCTTTTGGCAATTGGGTTTTGCTGAGGGGTATAAGGAGATGTTACTATGATTTTAAAACCTTCAATTTGGGCAAGATCGCTGAATTTTTTATTAATTAATTCTCCACCTCCATCACATACTAAGTTCAAGAGCTTATTCTTTGTGAGATTTTCAGAGTATTTCTTAAATTGCACAAATTTTTCAAATGCTTCTGATTTATTTTTAAGTAAATACACAAATTTGTATGAAGAGTATGCATCTGTCAACTTAAAATAATATTCATTCCCTGACGTTGTCTTCACTAATCTTCCACTCAAGTCGCAACGCACAAATTGTAGTGGCCTAATTGCATCGGGAAAATGTCCTGAGAAAGGGAGTTTGTGGAGCTTTGCTTTGACGCAGTGTTCACAGAAAATAGGACTGCCATTGTCTTCGAAATGGATTTTCAGATGCCTGAGTAATTTTTTTACGTAATCAATATTAATGTGGCCAAGACGTTCGTGCCAGGATAATAAATCAGATCTTATCACGGACGCAATCATGATTTGATGAGTGTTGTGCTTACCATTGGTCGCACGGATTTGATAAAGGTTCGATCCCGGGATTAGTGCGCCGGATAAGACTTTTGTGCCTTTATTTTCAATGAGGATGGATCCATCAGGCTCAGCACTCATACGGAAACCTCCTTTAACAAAAGGGGCAAGAGTAATAAGGTTGCAATTGATCTTCGGTACGTGCAGGCAGTTGGACAGCTTCACTCCTTCATTGTCATTATTGACGAGGTGAACAGAACCGATTCCGGCGGCATAAATCATTTCTCCATTTCCAACACGAATGGGTATTTTGGCTTTACTGTATGAGACAAATATATTGCTTCGAGAAAACATGTGTGAAGATGCACCTGAGTCAAAAATGAATTTGGGGGCATGAGAGGATTTTTCAACAACCGCCGAATACAAGTGGAGAATTTTGTGTGAGAAATTGGCAACTTCAGTGCTTGTTGACTCTGTTTTTGACTTTGGTTTGAAATTAGGGCGTAACTCAGGATGAAGAGCCCAACACTGGTCCTCAGAGTGAGGGCATTTTTCATTGTGTTTGCTGTTAGAGCAGTACTCCCGTTTTTTAGACTGATTATTCTTTGCCTTCTTGGTAGTGATGAGTGCGGTTTCGCTCGAATCCAACTGGTCAGCGATAAGTGAAAGTTTTTTAATGACGACATCCACGGTGAGTGGTTTTCCTGTGTCTTCTGACGTGTTTATGATCATAGCTTGGTGCATTTCAAGCGAATCAGGGAGTTTGTCAAGGATGAAGTAGGGATAGTGTTGATCCTCGAATTTTTGGCCTATAAGGGTAAGTTCGTTTATGGACAATTGGAGTTCCGTAAGGAAGCCTTTCACATTTCCTTTGGCGCACTTGAGAGCAGAGAATCTAGTGTAGGCTGCAGCCACATTGGTTGGACCACTCGCCAAGAATCTATCAGCTAGCTTCTTCCATAAGCCCATTGGGTTTGACCTTGCTGTTTCATCAACAAGTGAATTTAAATTGGTGTCATCCAGTTTTTGAACAATGATGTTGGCAGCTCGGCCACATTTTGCCAGGTAATTAACTTTTGCTTCCCCTTCACTAGGAATCGGAACTTTTCCTTCTACAAGGTCGTCGAGCTCACACTGAGAGAGATAGAATATCATTTTGCGACGCCATGTAAGGTAATTTGATGAGGTTAAAATGGGAATGTCCTGAAGTAACTGGCCAGAATGATTTGTCAATTCCATGTTGCCTAGTTGAGTCTTTTCAGACTTTTAATCTATGGGACTTTAAAAATAATTGTATTGATTTTCGATAAGTTACAAAAATTGGTCAATGATAGTTGGCGCAATTAGTCTGCCAACCTAGACGTGACGGTAACGGAGCGTTGCAAGTGATTTGTTGCGAACAAGCAGTAGTGATTTTAATAGTGATTGATTAAAGATAAGGAGAGAAATCAATGAGTATACAAATGACAAGCTATGAGTGTTGTTTTAGTCTAACCTTTAAAAATAAATGTATCGATTTTTGATAAGTTACAAAAATTGGTCAATGATAGTTGGCGCAATTAGTCTGCCAACCTGATAGTAGGTGATACTTGTCAGTGAATATGTTTTGTAAGAGTGTAAGAACTAATGGTGAAAATAATTATACCTAGACGCGACGGTAACGGAGAGTTGCAAGTGATTTGTTGCGAACAAGCAGTAGTGATTTTAATAGTGATTGATTAAAGATAAGGAGAGAAATCAATGAGTATACAAATGACGAGCTATGAGTAAATATAGTATTATCATTGATGTTAACCTATCTAAAACCTATCATGTGATGAATGTCACGCAACTATCAACTATTCGTCTAGATCAGATTAATAGTATGTATAATGGGAAATAGATGTTGAGAGTAAGGTTGGCGTTGAGTTAGGAAACATTGGTTTTTGAATTCCCACAAATACACCAAATAGCCTTTACTCCTTCATGCCCCAAGCTGGGCGAAATTGTATGAAAAAAATTACTGTCTACATCTTAAACATTGTATATAACTCAATCTGTCACACATGTCCTTCATGCCCCTTGTTGGGTGAGATTGTATGATAATAAAGAAATAAATAAAAAGATTAGCTTGACCAGGGTTACTCAATGAGTCAACCCATGGGCTCAACTAGGGTCATTTCATGGTATTTCCCTTAAACACACCTTGGTATGGAATAGGGTCACAAATTTAAAAAAAAAAAAATTATTTTCAAAATTTAATTTTCAAAAAAAAAAAATTTATTTTCAAAAATAATTTGTTTTCAAAAATTTCAAATAAAGAACTCACCTTGCAACAAACACAGCCAATTTTGGCCAAAAAACAGTAAAAACTGAGTGAGGAACAAGGATATCACCTCCAGATGGTAATAATTTAAAAAAAAATTTAAAAAAAAAATTATTTTACTTTAATTTAATTTTTTAAATTTTTTTTTATTTTTTTTTAATTTAATTTAATTTTTTTTTTTTTTTTCTTTATTTTGTTTTATTTTATTTTTGTTTTTTTTTAAAACTGAACCAGACGTCTAGTTCACTATTTTTTTCCCCTGTGATAGATAGATAGATAGATGAAGGCAAAATCCATGTCATGTTTTAAGTTGGGATCTCATGTCATGTTTTGCTTGTGGGATATTGTCGCCGAAAATGCAAACGTGACTCAATTTTGTCCCAAAAAACGCTGCCCATTCAGGCGCTCCCTTTATATTCTAGTAAACAATTCAACGACTACAACTTCAAGTTTATGCTCAAATTTTAACATTAAAAAATTACAAAAATCATTCCTATATTGTGATGGAGAAAGTATGATGTCCATTCGGTAGGATTTCTGCTGCAAACTTTTTTCAGTCTTCACTCGAAATGTGATTTTTTGAAGCATGACAGTCTACGATGAGTGGCTCAGTAAAATCTCTGACCTTAGGGACAAATGAGTCAAAATATTGCAAAAGCAACCTACTGCGTTGATTAATTTTTTGCAATGTAAAAAGATTAAAGTTGTTGAAACAGGAACAATCTTTTTGTAATTATAATCAATTCTTAAATAGACCTTGAGAGTTATTTCGTAACTCAACGGTATATTCTGTTTTACCAGTACATTTCCTCTGCGATAGTTTCTTATTCTCCCCCTCGTATATTTCTGTGTTTGTGTTTTGACAATTTACTCATGTCACAAGTTTCCTCTACTTTTCCTCGCAAATCTGGCGCAGAATTGTCCAACTTTTCTCAATTTCCTACAACTCGTGCGAGCCACCGATTTTCCACTTTCCGGCCAAAAGTTCCACCAAAACCTTTGCATTTACATTCAATTTCTTGTCACCCTCGAACTTTGCACAATTCAGTTACTAACGCTGGAATCTGTAATGATTCTCCAGGTGATAATCTTAGCTCACATGTGCAAGGCGTTGCTTTAAGAAAATTTGAAATTGATCCACTGGTCGAAGTTGAGGACAACAGTGATAAAAAAAATATAACCAGTTGCGAAACTGAAGCAGTCACAGAAAAAGTTGGGCTAGAATCATTTGAAAGACAAAGTAATCAGCCACAGAATGATGTCGATCTTAGGGTCGATTCTTTGTCACCACAGATTACTCCCAAAATTGCTTCGAGGGTCAAAAAAACAGGTATTGGTCTTGGGCGTGCACCATCCTTATCCACAGGCCATGAAGGATCTCTGAACGTCTCATCCTCACCTTGTAATATGCAAAGAAATCGTTGCAGAAAATCGAGCGCCCTTGCAATGCATCAATTCTTAAAGCAGCATGGAACCAGCTCTCCAATTTATGAAGATGTTCAATTCAACTCGCGAAGCGTAACTCCAGTAAATGGGGGTCCAAGACATAAAATACATCGTCCATCTGGCTCAAAAAATGCGAATTTTTTTCGAGTTGTCTCAGGAAATTCTTCTTTAAATGAAAAAGGCCGAAATTCCCCGATCTGCAGGAGTAATTGTAAAGATGACTGTGAAAATAAGTCCAATCAACAAATGGAAGACGAAAGAGAAGTTGTTTTACAAGACTTGGAAAATGGCGATAATGCCTGGAATTCAACTAATGACTCACGGCAAACCATCAGTAATATTGAAGATAAGGCTGACTCTTTACTTATTCATAATAGAATTCCACATAGTCAAGTTGAAGTGACGTCGAGCGAAAGTGTAAGTTATTTTTTAAAATCTTATGATCAAGACACAAATCTTTTCTATCTGACTTTTTAAAACATAGCTCAATTCTGCCTCATTGCATTCCTATCTTTGATGATAATAATAACATAATGTTTAATTTTGCTTGTTGAAGGGTCTTAAACTTGTGATAACAAAAAAAGAAGAGCTTCAATGTCAAGAAATGCCCAAAGATATAGAAATCAATATAGGAACTTGTGGAACAGAAATTAATAGTGTTTCATTATCACCCATCAAGCGCTCACAAAATGCCACTACCTTCTACCCCCACGTTTTGTCTGCTGCAGGAAAAGATAAAAAGCCGGCGGAAGAGTTGATCACTTATATAAATCATCATCCCGCAAGTCTACTTCATAATCCCCCTCCTAGAGTTGGGGAATCCAACATTGCATCAAATCCTTCAGTTGGTTTGACCACTGAGATAGATTTGATATCCACCCAGATACCCTGTTCTGTAAAAGCTTCTGAAGCCATCAGGGCAGCGCAGGAAGTTATCAATCAAAAGAAAGTTGAAACAGGATTTATGTCTAGGATAACCGGAACCAGAACAAATTTTCCGCTGAAGAGAAATTTTTCCTGGACCGGAGGAGGTGCAAGTGACGAATACAGCATCAAATCCTATATCTTGGCCTCTCCCGAAAGCAATAATAAAAATAATGGAACACTGAGCTACTTAATCGGTAGCGGTCCAAAATGGCAACCCATGGGGCCACCATACAAGGTACAAGTGCATTCCCCACATTCTAAAGAAGATGAAATAGGATCAAAAACCTACACCGTTTACGAAGTTACGACGACATTTTATACCAATGTAGACCCCAACACAGAAGCTTGTTCTTCTGATCTAACGCCAATAAATAAAACTCCTCTTAGAGTAACGGTGCAACGACGATTTTCCGCCTTTGAACAATTAGCTTTAAGCTTAAACTTTGAATTTGGTACAGCAATTATGCTTCCGAAATTACCGGAAAAACAATACGCGGGTCGATGTAAGTTTAATGGGCTTCTTCATTCTTACTTTCATTTTTCCATCTTTGCAAATAACATGCAATTTATGGCTCTTGGCTGTAGTCAACAAATCATTCTTGGAAACCAGATGCCGCGCACTGGAAAGATACTTGATAAAGCTGGCGCGCAACCCAATCCTCAGATATTCTTCTTATTTAACTACTTTTCTGGGTTGTGATGACGATGATGTAGGTATTACAAAAAAGTGATTAATTGGTTTATGTCTATTAATCTCTGCCCAGGTCTAATTACCATTTTTTTGGATTGTAAAACAGGAGTTTGAACGTCAGTTGAGGGAATGGAATACGTTGAACCTTTCTATATTTCCAAGTGTATTTGTCTCGCCCCTTCACAATTTCAGTTCTTATCTGCAAGCAGTTCCGTCTCCCACACAGGCTTTTTTTTCCAATGTGCTACATCCAGATTTTAACGTTGATCATCAAGAAACACAAGAAATTTTTCAAAAGTTTCAAAAACACATCTATGCTTTGGAAAATGGTAAGGGACTATTGTCATTTGAGAAGAGTATGTCTAAAATGAGGGAAAGCATGCAAGGTGCGAATGTTTTTTGAATCAGAAAATAATTATTGGATGCTGGTCAGAGTTTAAATGAATGAGTTGAGGTGCCTTTTGGTTTGGTTTTAACAGATTTAGCTGTTCAACTATCAAGTGTCTCGCGCTCAATCCATCGCTTAACAGCCGGGCTTGCTCTACCACCTAGTGATAGAAGAATTGTTGGACAAAAAAATTCAGAAACAAGAGAATGGAAAGATGAAGATGAAGACGAGGAGCCGGTGTTTTTTCCTGAAGAAGATCTGGAATCGATTGAAAATTTTGAAACTTTGAAGGCTTCAAGAAACAGATCTAGGAAAGAATGCCTACAGAACTCTGAAGGGGCAATCTGCTGGAGAGAAAAATGTTCAGGTCAGTAGCGTTTCCTCAAAGAATATAACTAAATTTATCTAATTAGTCAATAAATTTACAATTAGGAGTGAAGCTGACCCACTTGTTATCTCTTTGATGGCTTGATTCATTTAAT
Source organism: Hemileia vastatrix (assembly GCA_030280995.1). Classification (NCBI taxonomy): domain Eukaryota; kingdom Fungi; phylum Basidiomycota; class Pucciniomycetes; order Pucciniales; family Zaghouaniaceae; genus Hemileia; species Hemileia vastatrix. Next base: position 16,358,005 of record JASXTE010000004.1, on the reverse strand, counting down.
TGTTTCTATAATTTTTTTTTTGTTCTGTCTTGAAGGATGTTTGAGTCTAACGAAAGCACTACAACATCTAGGAGACTCTTTGGAAGACATATCTGAGTTTTATTCTCAAAATTCTGTAGATGAATTAGCAGCTGTCCAGAGTTTAGTGAAAGAATTATCTAAACCTTTTCAAGATCACAAGGTTTGCCTTTTAAGTTTGAGATCTCAATCAAAGAAAAGGAACAAAATATCTATCTGATAAAACTCATTCTGTTTGTCTGGTGGGATTAAAATGTAAAAAGAAAATACTGATAATGTATAGAAATGTTCAACTTGATCTTCTATCTGAGGACGAGGTATCTGTAAATGCTCATTCTGTAGAGGAAGCGGAGTCTAGACGTGAAACTGTATTAAACGTTCTTCTAAGTGAGGTTGAGCGATTTCATGAAGAGCGCCAGGAGGATTTGCGAGCTCTGTGTGAAAGACTGTTGGATAAACAACTGGAGTTACATAGTCAGGTGGGTAATACTTGTTTTCATACTCAAAATTCGTGTGATAGATTATCGGATAGGAAAATCTTGACATTGGTTTCAAACCTTCAGATTTACAAAAAGTTGAAAAAGAGCAGGGAAATGTTTGCCGAGCCACACTTCGCAGAGTTGGCAACCACAGGCCCCCGTACTTACAATTGTGAGGAAATTGGATTTTCCAGCTCTAAACCTTCCGGTCTAGGATTTAGTAGTGAATCTGTACAAGGATTTCATAAAGCGACTTCTTTTAAACCGAGGTCGAAAGCTCATGAAGAGATTCTGGATTCTGAAGCTTCGTGTTCTTCCAGGTGGGAGTGGATTGGTGGATCGAACGAGGGGTTGACTCCAAAGGAAAATGAAACAAACTACAACCAGTCCTTATTAAGAAAGAAATGTAGAGTATCCGGTGGAAGTCGATTTAAAGAGTGCTGCGAAACAAGCTTTTTAGGTGCATCTCAAGGGAAAACTTTTTTCTCTCTTCCGGTTATCGAAACCGTTGCTGCAGCCATTGGATTCGGAAAACCTGAATAAAAAAGTGTTAACGATATAATAGATTGGAGATCAAAATGAATTTTCTTAATGATACAATTCTTTTTTGTTGTTGTTGTTGTTGTGAAAAAAATTCTAGAGAAATCAACAATTTTTTACACACTTCGATCATCCTTTTTCTATACCCTATAAGACATGCAAATGTTGATCACTTTTGAAGAAAAGGTAATCAGTAATAAGCGCCCATACGACAAAAATTGATGTAGAGTTTCTGTAATTAAACCCAGTATTGGCAGAATCCAGCGAAACTGAATCATTTAAAATAATAAAAAATATTTAAGAATTACTAAGTGATTAGGTGCCACAAGTTACACATAGTGTTGATATTATTGTTTTTTCGTTTTATAATTATCTCCATGAAAATAGGTTTCTTTTTTTGTGCTGAAGATGAGTTGAACTTTCTATTTCCTTGGTTGAATTTCTCTCAATCCAAGTTTCTTCATCCAATTCACCGGTATGCATTTTCGATTCTTTGGCTTCAGTGCGGCTGAGAACAAGAAGCCACTCCTCCACGGACAATGGTCTACCACAACAATTGGGACCACTTCGCAAGAGCTGCTACTCAACTTTGCACCAACTCACCTCATACTGTTCAGTCAGATGATATATTGATTCATATTTTTATTTTATTTTATTTTGTTTTATTTATATCTTGATCATGCTGATATAAAGCTTTTCTTTCTTATTTTCTATTTACATCCATCTGACTGTGGTAACCTCTCTTCGGTCAGACTCGCTTTTGCGCTAGATGGCGACAGGATCGTCAAGTTTTCATATTGAAAATCACTGATGATAAGAAGGTTATTTACCTACCACTCTGTCTCAGTGTTTTATTTCTTATTTTATTTTTTTTACCTACTGATGATCTTGTTGTATTCTTTCGTTTTGATAACACTTTTCGCTTGTTCAACATGATCGTATAATATAGTGCATCAAATTCAAGGCCTATTCAACGATCTTTCTAAATCGTTTTGATACTCTCACTAAGACCCTTACGGCTCGTATGCATGGTCTTCCCGAGCAAACAACTCTCTCAAACCAACAGGAAACAGCAGTATCGTCAACTAATCACTCCACTATACCTACACAACCTTCTTCTTCAGCATCCGGTCCTTCAAAGAATGTAAAAGAGCCAACTGGCAAAAAAAAGAAAGGGAAAAAGAAGAAGTAGTTAATCTTTATATATATATATTTCTTTTTTGGAGGAGAAAGAATTGGATAAAGATAGTGTTAACGCACATAAGGATTATTGTGTTTTACTTCTCCATTATGTAAAGGTCTTTTTTTGGGTTTGACTTATCACTTCAAGGACTAGGTAATAGGGTCAAGAAGTATAATAATGATCAGAATCATTTAGCATTAGTGAAAAATATAAACTTGCAGTGCTCTATCCTTCCTAGACACTTGTGTACATACATACATGAACTTGTATTCTCTATTAGATTGTCATTTCGTTGCTTTGTATCTATGTTAAAACATATAGTAACATTTAGCTCCTTCAGGTCCAGCTGGTAATCATGGTGCCGCTGTTTAGTGTTGCTATTGCTGTTGATGCTGCTGTAGTGAAGTCATATTTTACCTAAACATTCCATATTTTCTTTGTTCTGATGGCCCTTTTGTCTCCATCTTTCCCCTTTTGATTGCCAAATGAACAAGTGTGGTTGACTGTAACTGAGCCCAAAACTTAGTATCAAATCCTCAGTGAAACTGGTACATCAGATACATCTTTACAAATTACTACCTATCAATGAGAAATATATATGCATACAGTGATTGAGTAATATACCACAAAACCTGCTCCATCTCCATCAAATCTTGTTATTTCAATTATTTACTTAGCAACGACCCAAGATTAATTCAACTCTCCCTCTCTTTCTGTTTTTACTTCACCTACTCACACACCTTCAAACAATAGATTTATGAAGTAATTTTTGAAAAAAAATGGAATCCACATATACTCACAAAAATAGACATCCACAGAGGACACATTTCAACTGGTGGAAAGGGAAAAGGAAAATACAATAGGATGGGCAACAAATGAGAATTTTGGCAGGTTTATGTTCAATGTAGACATAGGATTGAATGATATCCATTATGATGATCACATAAAAGAGCAGCATCATTATTTTTCATTAAATTTAACAAAAATGTTGATCTGGTTAACAAAAAAAAAAAAGTCTATTTTACTTGAATGTGTACATGATAGTAATAAAACGGTAATTTTTGTTAATCTTTTTGCATATTGAAATTAATAATTGCACGATAACTGAGAAATAGTGAATATTGGATAAATGACTAGTCATAACACTTCAGTTGCCACTTTTCATACTCATTTTTTTTGGTTATTATTGGAAGATTTTTAAGAGTGTTGTGGCATGCGGTAACTATATCATTTTTTCTAACCCAATGTTAGAGGTTATCATAGACAAATTTTAATCATAGCGATATCTGAAAGTGAAGGTTACTGGAAAAATTTGAAGAAGATGAGGTGGAGATGAGACAATAAATGAAGGCATAGTGTAACACCCCACTCCATGCATAATTAGCTATTACTTTGATGCATATTCCGTCACCGTGTCATTTACACCTCACATTAGATACTCATTTTGGTATATGTTGGGTACAAGTAAGTATATATACTTACAGATACTTACTTTGCATCATTAACTCACACCTCTCCCTGCCAATTTTTTTCATTTTGTATTGCTCATCAAGATACTTAATCGCGTCCTTGATTCCACCACTGTTTCAAAAATTATCTTTTCAAGTCACTTTACTCACTACTCATCACTGAATTTCCTCTATTTTGACTACTATAAACTACTTGCAACAAATTCTCAACCCAAAATAACAAAAAATGTCAAATGATCCCAGGAAAAAGAGATATCCAAAATGGAACCCCCAGGAAGAAGAACAACTAGCAATATCTTGGATATCAGTTAGAAAACAACCAGAGTCTTCTACTTCACAGTCAGGAAAAACATTTTACAAGAAAATATAAGCACAATTTAATGCTCATAGTAAACTGCACTACAGAGATTTTGAACAGATTAAAATCAGGTCTGTAAAGTTTTAATTATTACTACTACAATACCTAACAGCTGAATAATGGCTAATAGCACCTCTATCTAACACTAGATGGAAAGCCTTGAACACAAATACTCTTAAATTTAGTACTATATATCATGGTATCAAGAGAAAGCCACCTAGTGTAACAAGCCCAAGCAATTGAATCCAAAGTGCACTTTCAATCTATCAAGATCAATATAAAACTACATTCAAGAGTTTATTAGCTTGGGAGAAACTCAAATTTTCTCCAAAATTGTGTTTAGAACCTAACAGAAACTCACCTTTAGACAGTTTTTCAAGTGCACAAAGATTGGCCCATATAGAAACCAGTTTAAGTACAAAAAGATTGTGTGTACATAGTTTTTCTAGTCAAATAAGCACCCAAATGGAATCATGAAGCTGTCCTTCCTCACCTTCTCCATCATATAATGAGTGTCCTCTTGGTCAGAAAGCAGCAAAAAAGCACCGACATACAGAATCTTCAGAAGCAGAAATAAAAGAAGGTTTTTTCACGTTACAATGACACAGCTGAAAAAAGAATTGAAGCTATGTTTGACAGTAATGAGTTATCTGAAAGAAAATTAGGTATACCAGAAAAACAACTTGACATACCTCAAGACCAACTTGAACTCACCAAAGAGAAAATCTTAATTCAAAAGGAAAGACTCATTCTTGAAAAAAAAAATTTGAGCTTGATAAAACAAATATGAAAACAAATCAGCAAAATATGAGAAAAAATTTGGAAAAGTCAGACTGTGAGATAAGGAGCAGTGAGATTAAACAGCTTCTAATTCTGAAAGAATATAATTTATGCAAATCTGATGATATGGAAATTTTATATAAAAAGAAAGAAAATTTTTAAAAAAGGTGGTCTGGTGGTAGGTCTTAATATATTAGGTTTGTATGACAAAATATAGCTTTATTTAATCAAATAATTTACAGAATATAAGTGTGGTTGAAAATAAATACTACAAATACTTTATATTTATCAGTCCTATGTTTTCTTCCATTTAAAAAACATGAACAAATATTATCACTAATTTATTAAAAATTTGATAAAACAAAAAAAAAATATCTTTTAAAGTTTAATTATAACTGGATGTTAAAAAATTAGCTTAAACTACTTTACAATTAACAAAAATGATTAAAATTAATGCTTGCCTTTAAAAATTTTATTTTGTCATTACAGTCTAGTATATAAGTATGATATAATAGTGTTATTTTATGGTCCTACTACTTATTAATAAATGATTTAGTGATTAAACCTCAGGGGAAGACTAATAGAATAGTTATACTCAAATTAAACTCACAATACTTGGATTTAAATGCATGCTAGTGGTGGAAAATAGAAGAATAAAATATAGTTATAGCTTTTATAAAGATAATATCAATTTATAAGGGCTTTATAATATATTTCTGAATGTTAATAATTGTAGTGTAATGTTTGTTTGAAGTGTAGTAATTGAATGATGATAATAAACCGTCAAAATCCCTTCTTACTTATACCCAAATCCACTGGAGTGCACAGACCTTCAATCCAGATGATGTCACTGCTATCCCCGGCAATTACAGCACTGTGAGGGCCCATCACCTCCCCATGGCTTCCACTTCAAGCAGTTTCAACACCCAGACCTCCAGTAAGGACCCTCCATCACTATTAATAATAACACAGAGTCATACCATAAATAGAAATCCCAGATAAAAGCGGATACCATAAAGAAACAGGTAAAATAAATGATCAAAAAGAGATTTAATGAAACTAAAAGCATATAAAGGAAACAAATAAAATGTCCAAGCCCCCAACAACATCCCCAAGCATCCACATTAACCCAAAAACATATTTCCAACCCATAAATCCGTGAATAACCATCCAAGGAAGTAATTTTAGTTGTCCAAACTGGGTGTATGCGCCTGATATAGGTGTCTATGCTTCTGTAGGCGTTGTGAGTCCACTGATTTCGTCCATATGACCTAAAATAAGCAGAAAAACAAAGGTTATAGGCTATTAAGGGGCTAAAACCCACTTATATACCTAAATATACATAATATACTGCATATTTCACTGAATATGAGATTTATGTATACATATAAGCTTATGTATGTCAATAATTACTTCATATCACTTAAGATTAGTATATTATGACTCCATTAACACCTTAATAAGTATTATTAGGCCATGGATAAGCTATTTAAACTATTATAAATTATATAATAGAATAATTATTATATATATATATAATAAAATAATATATATTATTATTTTAACCTTATTTTTAAGATATAAGCTTAATCTAGTTAAAGTTATCTTATTTTAAGCATAAGAAATACTCAGTCCTAAGGATATTTAGGCTGACATATTTAATGTCCATTATCGTACAATTTATTTTATATATATAAGTAAAATATAAAATATATAAATATCATTTAAGTAGGGTTGAGCTCAAATATTAAAATTAATATGATAAGTAAAAAGGAACATGGGAAGGATAGAAATTTAAAAAACAGAGAAGTGCCAACTAATAGGGGGTATCAATGTTCAGGGATCCACAATTAATTTAATTGCGGAAAATAATCTTCATACCCCAATTGTCTTCCACAATTATTTTTGCTAATAATTGGGTTATTAGACACTTTACGTGTCAATGTTCACCTCTTATCTGACATTTTTATCCTCAATATTTCATAACCACATCTTGGACAACTTTCTGGATATCCCAGCCTTCCCACATTGCTGCCCACTCCTACCCTCATCCCATCCTGTCATATACCCTGAAAAATTCTTCATTGAAATGTCCAATCCTCTTTACCATAGACAATCTCTCTCACCAACATCTTGAATTCCGGGCCAGAACCTCCCCTATGTGGTAAGAAAAAAAATATATTCAATCTATGAATCAAAACATTTAGAATTGTATGATTTCATAGCATATTTTGAACAGAAATGGTATGATCTTTCTCAACCTCCAGACTTGAGAGGCAGTGTTAGACCTATCTTATGGGAAGTAGATGGTAAATAGATTTTCTATTTTATGTGGCAAGCTACTGCTTCTAACCAGGATACTTCTGCATTACTTTTATTTTTTCCTCCTCTAAAAGAGACTCCACCTCACTGCTTCACCTCTACTTGATTCCCCACCCTGAAAATCCGCCTTGCTTGCCTCCCATTTACCTCCAATAGAAACCCCACTCCTCAAACTTACCTCGCTCTCCATCCCTTCATCTCTACTAGACACCCCAGCACACCCTTTCAACTTTAATTGATACCTCGCCTTTCAAATCCACCTCGCTTTACTCCCATTTACCTCCAATAGAAACCCCACTCCTCAGACTTACCTCGCTCTCCATCCCTTCATCTCCACTAGACACCCCAGCACACCCTTACAACTTTAATTGATGCCTCACATTTCAAATCCACCTCGCTTTACTCCCTTTTGCCTCCAATAGAAACCCCACTCCTCAAACTTACCTCGCTCTCCATCCCTTCATCTCCACTAGACACCCCAGCACACCCTTACAAATTTAATTGATGCCTCACCTTTCAAATCCACCTGGCTTTACTCCTGTTTTCCTCCAATAGAAACCCCAACACACCTTTTTAACCAAAATTGAAGCCCCAAGCATCAAATACACCTCTCTCCCTTCCTCTTCACCTCCAATTGACACCTCATCACCCAAAAATTAGCTTGCCACCCTCTTATGTGCTTCTTTAGTACCTTGAACATATATTTAATTTGTCCATGTTAATCAAGATTTATAAAAAAAGTTAATATTAATACAAACTATCAAATTAACCTTTACTTATAGACATCATTATAGAGAAAAAATATATATTTTAAAAATTTTGAATGTAACATGACTGTAATTTTTGTATTCAGGAAACTTACAAAAGATTCAGGTCAATAATTTTCTAATATTTTTTGGGAACAAATTAACTTTTTTACTTATTTATGGCATGAATGGTAACTCTTGGCCCTTTTGACATTTTTTTGTGGACGTTTTATACTGGTGTGGCATCTTTTATGTTGGATGCATCACCCAAAAAAGCCTAAAAACCCCCAATTAGGGCCGGAAAAGTGCTGATACAGGCAAAAAAAGTATTAAATAATTTTTGGCAAAAAGGCCAAGCATTTATAGTTTTGCCAAATATATAATTGTACAAATTAAAGTGACTTTTTGTCAGACTTTTAGTTACTTTTTGGAGATACTTAATGGTGTGAAATATAATAATTTTTTTATTCATTGGTTCATAATTTATTTATGTGTCTAGTGGAGATGAAGGGATGGAGAGCGAGGTAAGCTTGAGGAGTGGGGTTTCTATTGGAGGCAAAAGGGAGTAAAGCGAGGTGGATTTGAAAGGCAAGGCATCAATTAAAGTTGAAAGGGTGTTATGGGATGTCTAGTGGAGATGAAGAGATGGAGAGCGAGGTAAGTTTGAGAAGTGGGGTTTCCAGTGAAGGCGGAAGGGAAGGGAGAAAGGAAGATTTGAGGTGTAGTGGAATTGAAAGGAACACAAGGGAAGGATAGTATCAGAAACTTATGTTAATTTACAAAGGAAATATTTACAAAAAATGAATAAACCATGATTTTAAAAAAGAAATGAAGGTGTGTAGATAGAAAAAAAGGTTAAGTGTTTGCCACCAAAATTAAGTAGCATAGAGTGAGGAAAGACTTAAGGATGGCATCAGGAATTATAAGTCATGTGACTTTCTTAAAAATACATCATGGATGTGATGAGTTTGGGATCAGGAATTAGGAATGGAAATTGGGGTATAAGAGGTGGGATAATGTATTATTGTGCATTCTTTATCCACTAGCCCTGGGGCTAGTGGATAAGAATCTTCCGAAATTAATAATGTTGGATCCGGGCAAAAAAATTCCCGATCCCTAATTGCAGATCCCTGAACATTGATACCCCCTAATAAATTGATAATTCATAGTTAGATAATTAAAATGTCAAATAATATGTAAGGATTAGGGAAAAGGGTCTTTGTTATTAATATATATAAATTTATGATGGAAAAGGGTCACTTATAATAATATATATAAATTTATGATGGAAAAGGGTCACTTATATTAATATATATATATTTATAATAGAAATGGGTTGCTTTTATTAATAAATATATACTTATAATTACATGGTATGAGGAGGGAATGTTCTGCAGAACAACCTTCCTTATATATTGCAAGGCGACCCTCAATCGCCAGTGTTTTTTCCACTGGGCACTTGTGTTTAGAGGGGCCACCTGACACAAATATGCCTCACTCCTGGTAGATTGGGGCAGGTTATCATATTTGACAATTAAAAAAAAGTACTTACCCTTACCTTGACCAAAATAATCCCACATATCTCCTGGAAAATATGGATAGTAATACTATAGAAACTAAAAATCCATGGTGAGCCAAAGAAAAAAAATTAGTAAGAAAAACAAATTAAAAATAAGAGAAAAAAAATTCCAAATAAAAAATAAGGGAGAGGCAAAGGAAATAAATTTACATACTAAAAAAATGGGATAGCCAAAGGAAACAATTTTTTTTTTAAAAATTAAAAAGAAGAGAAAAAAAAGATTTGCCTACTAAAAAAGAAGAGAGAGCCAAAGGAAAAGGAAAAAGTAAGAAAAACAAATTAAAATCTAAAAAAAAAGGAGAGCTGAAAACAAATTAAAGAGTACCGAATAAAAAAAAATTTCCTACTAAGAAAATGGGAGAGCCAAAGGAAACAGAAAAAAATTATAAAAAAATTACAAAGAAGAGAAAAAAAAGATTTGCCTACTAAAAAAGAAGGGAGAGCCAAAGGAAAAGGAAATAGTAAGATAAACAAATTAATTTTCCTTGAAATAGTAAGAAAAAATATTAATTTTCATTTTGCTCTCCCTTCTTTTTTAGTAGGCAAATCTTTTTTTTCTCTTATTTGTAATTTGTTTTTAAATTTTTTTTTTTCCTTTGGCTCTCCCATTTTTATAGTAGATAAATTTTTTTTCTTTTGCCTCTCCCTTATTTTTTAGTTGGAATTTTTTCCTCTTATTTTTAATTTGTTTTTCTTACTAATTTTTTTTGTTTGGCTCACCATTGATTTTTAGTTTATATAATATTACTATCTTTATTTTCCAGGAGATATGTGGGATTTTTTAGTCAAGGTAAGGGTAAGTACTTTTTTTTACTTGGCAAATATGATAACCTGCCCCAATCTACCAGGAGTGAGGCATATTTGTGTCAGGTGGCCCCTCTAAACACGAGTGGCCATTGAGGGTCCCCTTGCAATATATATGGAGGGTTGTTCTTCAGAACATTCTCTCCTCATACCATGTAATTATAAGTATATATTTATTAATAAAAGAAACCCATTTCTATTATAAATATATATATATTAATCAAAGCAACCCATTTCTATTATAAATTTATATAAATTAATATAAGTGACCCTTTCCCATTATAAATTTATATATATTAATATAAATGACCCTTTTCCATTATAAATTTATATATATTAATAACAACAAATTTTTTCCAAAATCCTTACATATTATTTGAAATTTTAATTATCTACCTATTAATTATCAATTTATTAGTTGGCACTTCTCTTTTACTAAAGTTTTATCCTTTCCAGGTTCCTTTTTACTTATCATATTAATTTTAATATTTGAGCTCAACTCTACTTAAATAATATTTATACATTTTACATTTTACTTATATATATATAATAAATTGCATGATAATGGACATTCAACAAAATTTTTTAAGGTAAGCATTAATTTTAATCATTTTTGTTAATTAGAAAGAAGTTTAAGCTAATTTTTTGACATCCTGTTATATTTAAATAGTAAAAGATTTTATTTTTTGCGTTTTATCAAATTTTAAATAAGTGAGTAATAAAATTTGTTCACATTTTTTAAATGGGAGAAATATAGGACTAATTAAATATAAAGTTTTTGTAGTATTTTTTTTAGCTAGGCTTAAATGAGATATACTTTTGAGCAAGGTAGGATTATGATGACTTTGAACTATTTGACTTTATATATTGTGTGTATTAGATAGGAATTGATCTGTCTTAGATTTTGACTCAATGATCATGTTGTGTAATATTATACAACATGTCATTATTTGATTTACAATTTCTCTCCTCCATAGGAAGCATGTCTAGTTAATGATTCCCCATTGTGCACATAATACTCCAAAGGCACACTCAATGTCTTTTCATGAAGTTTCTTGTAGTTTTGAAAAGTATTGACTTGCTTCATCTTGTGGGTGGGGTATAGTCTTAACAAGTGTGGACCATGGAGGATATATTCCATCTTCCAGGCAATACACATTTTTATATCTATGATTATTTATCTTAAAATGCACTTCATCTTGAGAACCAGCCAATAATCTGTCAAATATGTTACTTCTATGGAGAACATTGATATCATTTAGTGCTCAGGAGTTCCAAAAAAGCAATGCCAAAAACGCAGGTTCTTGCTAGCAACAGCTTCAAGTATCATTGTATGTGTGCCTTCTTTTCCTTGAAATTGACCTGCCCAAGCTGCTGGGAAATTTTTCTACACCCAATGCATCCCATCTATTGAACCGAGACATCCAGGGAATCATTGTTCTTTGTATTCTCTCAATGTAATTTTCGTTTCAGAAGCATTAGGTTCTTGTAAGTACTCCTTTCCATATAAACTAGTTATATCTTTTATGAGTTCTTTAGAGCTCTCAGGTCAGTAGTTTCACCAATACGGATATACTCATCAGTGCTATCAGCTGAAGTACCATATGCTAGTTGTTGTATAACAGCTGTCATTTTATGTTCTGGTGTAAAACCAACTTGGCCATAGCAATCCTAATAAAATGTCAGACAATTAAATTGTGACTAGTGTGTTGAAATATTTCATAACTTACCTTTTTCCATCACCAAAAATGCTTATGATTTTGTAGGTCCTGACAGATACTGTTGAATAGATCCCTGCTCATCCAGAAACATTTCTCAAACATGATATCTTTGTATGTACAATTGGGGATAAAGTAGTCACTCATTACTTGCTGATGGCCTTCCATACATTTTCAATTCAATATTTCTTTTTTTTCTCTTTGTATTTTTGAATTTGGAGTGTTGAATACATAAGAAATAATATAGTCTTCTTCTTCAATATTGAGTAATTCATCAAGAACATTGAAGGGCATTTGAGGTACTTAAGTTTTACTGAATGAGCGTGAGGGTTGAATATGAACTTTAATGAGTGATTAGAAAAAGATACCATGTAGGGTGGTTGAATATTGAAATTCATTATGAAATGACCAAGTAAAATGCAATTATATACTTTTTTTTTACCAAAACAAGGACAGATTCTCTTAAAAATATTCTTCTATCCTTATGTAACTCCCTACAATATCCCCAACTCGTGCTAAATATTCCCATCAGGGATATCTTACTTGGTGCATAGTGCATTCCTAAAGATATGTCAATGATAGCACATGCTCTTAGTGGAAGTAGCTATCTAGATTTATTAGTTGTTCAAGCTTAAATTTATATCTTATATACACTCTGAATTAAGTAAGATATCCCTGATGGGGATATTTTAGGGAGGGACATAAGGTCAGAAAAATAAATGTAAGAAAATTAAGTGCAAAAAACATAAGTCCAAGAGACGTAAGTGTAAGAAAAATCATTTTTGATATTGAGAATTTTTTTTTTCAAATAAATTGTAAAAAAAGAGAAAAAAATGAAATAAAAATCATTTTTTTGAGAAAAAAAAATTAAAAAACAAAATTTCCCATGGTTGCAAGATATTTTTCTTATACTTATTATCCTCACATATTTATTTGAAAATATTTTCCAGACACATATTAATCTAACACATAATATTCTTGCGCATAATTTTCAATCTTTATGTCCCTCCCTAAAATATACCCATCAGGGATATCTTACTTGGTGTGTAGTGATATGCAAGAATGTTCTGGTTACTAAACTATGAGAAGAATTGGAGTTATTCAGATGCAAAAAGTACAGTCTATATACGTAAGTTCACGTGATAGCTAAGTAATAATATTTTTATGTACATAAAAGCCCCCCACTTTGCTATCACCATTTAAAGAGAAATATAATCAAGTAACACCTAGTAAATGCCTTTTATCCACAGTAAGGACAGTACCTAAACTCTTTGTGAGAAAATTGGCATTTTTTTCTGTGCCAGGAACCCAATCTAAAACAATGTTCTTTTTATATAATTTTTCATTTACTAGTAAGAAGTATCTATCAGAATGTCTAGTGCATTTACTAGATGGAATTTTTTTTTCTGAAGATACTGCACTATTGCTGTCACACTTCAGGGGAACACTACCTATTTGACCACAAATATCAGATAGTAGATGTCATAGCCATATTGAGTCTTTTGTTTCCAAGCACATAGTAATGCATTCAGCAAAAAATGTTGATTCAGCTACATTGGTTTGATTTTTGAATGACCAGACAATTGGGAAACCATTCAGGTAAATAATGTGACCACTAGTAGATCTATACCACTCACCACCCTACAAAGCCTTGGAGTGTCCTGTTAATGTGGGTTCAGGTGATGCATTTGAATACAGACAAAGTTTCAGGGCTTTAGTTGCCTGTACATATCTGAGTAAGTGAAATTATGCTAACCAGTGATACTCAAGGGGTTTAGATGAGCATCTGTCCAAGAAGTTAACTGCAAATGAAAGGTCAGGATGGGTCAAAATTGCTATATAATTTAGACCACCAATAATGTCAGTATATTCTAGTATCTAAGTATGATTTAATAGTAAATATTAATGGTCCAGCTACTTATTGATAAATTATTTAGTAATTAAACCTCAGGGGAAAACTAATAAAATAGTTATTCTCAATATAAACTCACAATACTTGGATTTTTATGCATGCTAGTGGTGGAAAATAGATAAATAAAATATAGTTATAGTTTATATAAAGATAATATCAATTTATAAATGCTTTATAATTTATTTCTATATGATAATAATTGTGTTGTAGTGTTTATTTGATTTGTAGTAAATGAGTGATGTCTAATAACCCGTCAAATCCTCCCTTATACCAAAATCCACTAGAGTGCACACACCTTCAATCCAGATGATGTCACTGCTATCCCCGGCAATTAAAGAACTGTGAAGGCCCATCAGCTCTTCATGGCGTCCACTTCAAGCAGACTCAACACCCATAACTCCAGTAAGGACCCTCCATCACCATTAATGATACCACAGACCCATACCATAAATAGAATAAACAGATAAAAGCAGATACCATACACCACAGAAAATTTGGGGGGGTATTGCTAGCAATACCCCTCATTTAAAAATGTTGGGAAGTGGTTGGAAAGCTGTTGGAAGGCTGTTGGGAGTTCATTGTGAAACCAGATTTAAATTAATTGGACAAAGATTTGGTAATCAGTTAGACCTAGGTTCAACCAAACTCAATCACAGGTTTCTTGGAGCTTGGTGATTACTTTGATTTTGAGCTGAGCACAGATTGAGCAAAGCTTGAACATATCACTTAACATATCATAATATTCACTTTCCCATCTTGTGGAAAGCAAAATTTGATATTCGTTCTAAGAATATCTACATAGATTTTCTTGCCAAGTTGGTAACAGAAGGTTAAACTGTAGTATCTCAATTATTACACTAGACTACATAGATATTTGATAAAACATACAATTCAAATCAATTTTAATATTATTGAGATCACCATAAGTGTCTTTCCAAAGACTTACAAAAAGTATGTTAGTATCAAGATATCGTTCTAGGTAGTAGTTTCAATTTGGATTTTGAACTGACATCTAAAGCATTTTACTATTAGACAGAAACATAAATAAGTGTAATAAGAGTGAAATTATTCTATTTTGTGATTATAATGTAACAATAAAGCACATTTTTATTGAGAAAATTTTTCTTCCTCCACAAACCAAAATTTACTCTATAGGCTCAAGATTTATTTTTAAGCCATATTATTCATTTCAGTTATCATTGATTTACTTCCAATATTTATTAAAAATATAATAATAATACATGTGAAAGAATTATGAGCTTAGCATAGCATATGCTAAAAAGTTATTTTGTCGTTTTATTCAAAACTGATTCTTCATTTTTTGCTTCAATTCATCTTTTAACAACCACTATCTTCAGATACTATTCTTACTTAATATGTCAAGTCTCAGATGTGTTGGACAGTTCTCAATAACAATCGATCAAATTTATATGAATGTAATTTCAAGATTTCAAAACTCACCGACCCCCACAATTTTACAGCGAGGCCATTCAAATGTTCATATTTTTGGACTATTTGAAGAAAGAAAACCAACCCTTGTTGGTAATCTTTCTCAAGTGCAGAGTCAGCACATTGGACCACTATTGGGTGACATTGGCTCTGGATCTCACCATTTAAACCAAAGAAGTGCCTTGAATCCTATGAAGCCTTTCTATTTTCATGCTTACTTGGTTCCAGTTTTTGGTAATCAGTATCAACTTTGGGGATGCCTCTTTTCTTCAAGTACACTAATCAGTCTTGCTAAAGAAGCATTTTCTTCTGCACAAATCGATTTATGTCTAATCCTGAACTACGACTCCACTATCTTTTTTAATATCCCGCATGTAATTTTTGAAGGCTCTTTCCAAATATCTCAGAGTACTCAAGATTGGAAAGCTGATCAATTTATCCAAGGAATCAAAACAGTTCTCAAAACACATCAACTTCAAGCAATAAATTTTATGATTGACAATGAACAAATGTTAAAGGAAAAGTTGGATATCATGTGGAGGCACCAGGACAACCATTGGCTTAGAACAGGATTCGATGACTATAAAGATCAGTTTCCTAACAATCAATTAACGCCTGAAGGAAATGGGTCAATACTTGCTGATGATATGGGTTTGGGAAAGACACTTTCAACTCTTTCTCTTATAAGTGCAACTCAAGGTGAAGCAAGACAATTCCAGGTATCAGAAAATCAAGAAGGTATTAATCGGAGTTCAGCCACACTGATTATATGCCCCCTGGCAACACTATCGAATTGGATCAATGAAATAAGAGTGCACTTTGAAGATAATGCGCTTCCTTTCAAGGTTCTTTATGGGAAGGATTGTCAAAATACTAATGTCAATGAGCTACAGGACACTGCTATTGTTTTAACGACCTATGAAATAGCTAGCCCAACGATGTCAAAAAATCAAAGCCAAAAAAAGATACCGGTGACTCAAATGCTCTTTTGGTATAGAGTTGTTTTAGATGAAGCTCAGTTAGTGCCCATTTCTATATCTAAAACTTAAAACTTAATTTTTATAATCAATTTTTATAAATATTCTTTTAGTTACATTAAAAATCCTTACTCGCAGAGGGCTCAAACAATATTTGACTTGGAATCCCAACACCGACTATGCTTGACTGGAACTCCACTTCAGAACAGGCCCACTGACCTTCAAAGTCTCATATTTTTTCTTAGAATCGAAAAGTGGCAAGAAGACTGGTTATGGAAGAATTTCCTTTTTCCAGGTTTGCAAAAAGGAAAGGCTAATTCTATTAAATCAATCAATCACTTAATGAAAGTCATAAGCCTACGTAGAACAAAGGATGCAATTTTGTCCCTTCCAAAAAAGATTCAAAGGGGGATATCAGTTCAATTAGCAGATCCATGGAGGTCTAAACTTGATGTGCTTCAAGAAGGATTCACTGAGCGATATGGGCCCTCCAGAAGCACTGACTTCCCTTGGGACTCATCTGAGTTTCTAAGAGAGCTGATGATTTTAAGAAAATTCTGCAACCATCCAATCTACAAAAATCTGGATGAAACTCCAACTTTTGATTTCACCTGGCAGCATTCGGCAAAGATTTGTCATCTTATAGGCCACTTAAAAAACTTTTTGTCTGGTGAAAGGGGTATAAATTTTCCAAAAGCTGTTATATTCACCAACTTTGCAGACTTTTTGCAGATGTAAGTGATTCTATAATGAATTGTTTTACAAAATTGTGTTGGCTTATTAAAAACAATTTTCTAATATTTCAAAATAGAATAAAAATGGCTTTAGATGACCACAATATTAGGTATACCCAGCTTACGGGTGAACTCAGCAGGACAAAGCGAGACAAAAATATGCATGAATTCCATTTTAATAAAAATTGCCAAGTTTTGGTTGGAACGATTCAGGCTGCAGGAGTGGGTATAGATCTCAGGTGTGCTCAAAATGTATATATAATGGTGAGCTCAATGTCTTTTATTTCATATTAAGAACAAAAATATTAAATTTTTTATATGTTCAATGTTTAAATAGGAGCCAAATTGGAATCCAGCAGTTGAGCAACAGGCTGTTGATCGGCTGTATAGAATGGGGCAGCAAAATGAAGTAAATGTTTTGAATTATTTTGTACAAGGAAGTATAGAATTCAGCATGTATAAGATTCAAAGGAAAAAAATGGAGCTAACAATGTAAGCCAAATTTCATTTCTATAAATTTTAATGATAATAGTAATCATTAAAATTATGTTTTTGTTTTCAAGGCTAAGTGTCCCAAACAATGGAAATGTGGAGTATGAGTGTGCAAACCTATTATTAAGGGAGTTTGTCAATCACTCACATTAGAGGAAGAAAGAATTTCAAGGAGAGCAGGTAAATTTATGGGATTTTGAGGATTTAAAAGTCTGAGTTGTTGAGGATTTAGAGATGCAAGATATAAGGGAGAATAACAGTCATTCGGCAAACCCCGGGGGACATGAGAAGGATTAAGGTTAGGGGATAATGTTGAAACCAAACTGATTCTTTTGTACAAGGCCAAGTCCTTTAGCACACTGCAAGAGTAGGTTGAATTATCTCGAATATCAAAGTGTTGTTGGTCAAGATATTGTGCAACTTTAGAAAAATCTTCAGACCTCCATTGCATTAAGATACGTCTTAACGATCCATCATTATCAATTTCGGTGTCTGAACAACACTTGATGTTTGTGAAAAGGTTGTGATAAGTTTCACAATGTGGAAGTTGTTTAAGAAGTTTAGTTCGGTTAACTGAATTCTAAGAATCTTTGTTATTTGAAATAAAGGTCATAAATAAAAACGGTTGAAAAAAAAGGGATTTTCATACTTTTTTTTTATTCTATATTTATGCTTTCTCACTTTGATTATTTCTTGAGAGCTATGAGAATCCTTCCCAAGTCTTAATCTATCAGCATGACCTAAAAACCAACGGTGAAGAACTCCTATTTGATTTGAGAAGCTAATTTGAGTTGAGTCAATTGGATATGCAATCAAATTATTGGTTTTTAAGGCATTGTCCCAGTGTTTAATGAGAATATTTGCCAAGACCTGGTTCCATTTGTCAAACCAATCTAGGTTCCAAGCAAAAGTTGATCCTGGGAAACCACACATGCGAAGGTGCTCAATAAAAGATTCACGGAAAATTGGTGGAAACTTTTCTGAAACCGCTGAATTTGATTCTGGATGAGGTAGTTCAAAGGCAATGTTGCGAGAATTCATGTTGAATGATGAAAATCTGTCTAATTGCTCTTCAGTAGGGTTTTGTTTCCATCCATTTGATTCTGGTGACATATCCAAAAGTGAACGACAAAAATTGTGTATAGATCTACAAAAGTGAGAATTGAATGGAGGCAAAGTCTCATTAAAAATTCTATTAAGTGTTCTTGTGTTTGTGGGCAGGTTTCCATGAGGAAAGTAAGAGCTACTAGGGTTCATAAATAATTATATTAAGAAAGTGTTCAATTAAATTAAACAAAGAGGAAGGATAAATTGTTGAGCTCCAAAACTTTATGATCAAAGTTGATTTAAGGAGAAATATCACAAAAATTAAGAATAAGAAATATTTCGACTTTATGGAATTATAATATGCATAAATTATATTTTTATATGCAACTTGAACTCAAAAGGAATGGTATAAAATAAAGAGAATGATTATGTGATAAAAGCAGACTCATTTAAGAAATGGGGTTTTTTTTCTTTTCAAAAAATTCTTCCACAAAAATAATTTGTTAAATGTGAGGCTATGTTCATTTTTTGATTACCAAAAAATTATTTTTGGTCCAATATGATAGTAATACATATTCTTTTGAGTAATTTTTTTCAACCTGAATAAATAGACTAGAGTGTCACTTCATCACATTTATGTATGAAAAGTTATACAAGGTTTCAGCTTTTATGTAATTCTTTAAGGTTTACACTTTTGTAGCATCTATTATTTGAGTATTTTTGATTTTTTCTTTATAGAAAATTCTACCTAGTACAGACCAATTTTCAAATTGAAAGAAATATGTTTGTGATTGTTTTTTACAAAATATTAAACTTATTTTTGGGTTTAACTTTGATTTTTGGGGTAATTTTTTAAATAATTATGTTAAAAATATGGATTACTTTTCTTATAGTCCATAACTAAGAATTTTTATCAAAATCAAATAATTATAGAGTAGTTAGATATAACTCAGAAGGCATTTGATAGAAAAATAATTAAGATGCTTGTGCGTACAACAGAATTTTTTCTATGATAGAAAATATTCTGATAAACATGCATGCATTGTTGTACAAATGCAGAGAGTATACAGAATACAAATAAAGTAGACTGCATAACTTTAAATTAATATATAATTTATCCGATTAAAAATTAAACATTCACCACACAATATGGGGGGCGGACTTGCTAGCGAGTCCGCAACCTTGGACCCAAACTCACCACAGGTTGAACACACATTGAGCTATTGATAAAGGAACCATACAATCAGGGATGAACACCACTCAGCAGAACAGTTTTAGGTGGGTGTTCAAGTAGAGTTCAGTATGGGTTCAGTATGAGTTCAGTCTGAGTTCCATCTGAGTTCAGGTTGAGGACTTGCTAGCAAGTCCACCCCCTATATTGCGTAGTGATTTAAACTTAAATAATTTCAACACATATTCCATCATATTCTTTTGATAAAAAATGTAGCTTATATTAGCTAGTGCCTTTCAAAAAAAGGAATACCTTCAATCGGTAACTTCGAATAGCTAACTTATTCCTACAATTATCACAATTACAATGCCTCCATTTTTTCATGTATGTCAATGTCAAGATCTTGGATGTGTCAATAGAAAGTATCAAACTTCTTCTGGGTCCTTTGAAGTTGGTATGGCTTTCAAAAGCTCTAATTCTTATGCAAAACATCAAGAGGAAAGAAATAGGAAGGCCCAGATGGTTATTTCTTCCAACAATCCACTTAACATTGGAAGTTCCCGCTCCACAGAAACAGTAAGCTGTATATCTATAGTTCAATGTGAGAATTAAAGTCTTTATGATGTTTCAATGATTTATTACATAGGGGCAGTTGCTATTGGGGGCAGAAGTATCTTCAACAGTCTCTAGAAACTCAAATCTTGGGGAACGGTATAGCCAAATAATTATGTGGCAGGCAGCAAAGCTTTCTCTGATTCATCATTTGAGCAAAGAAGGTTGTACTCAATTTTTGGATGAAGAAATTAAGAAGCTCAAACTTCTAGGTGATAGTGGAATACTGGATTCTGATAGCATTGTCCGCCTGGTCCCACGCTCGATAGATACAGTTTTTAGTCGATTAAAGCTCAATCAATCATTTTTCACTAAAACATGCTGTCCTAAATGCTTTGCTCTTTATGAGTATAACTCTGAATCTCAACCATCTATACTATGTTGCAATCAACCGTTTCTTTCATCATCAAAGCGCTATTTAAAAATGTTTGGAGCAGGACAAATTGCAGTTAAATGTGATGAAAGGCTGTATTTGATGGAGGAACATCAAGAACATGTAAAATACTTATCTCTTAAAACATTTCATCACCATTCTTTTATCAACTGGCTTAAGGAAAAGATCAAACTGTTCAGATTTGAGCTTCTAATTGAGAAGAAAACCCCTGTGACAGAACGTGTAGAGTGTGATTTGATGAAGGATGTTTGTGATGGTTCAATTTGGAAAAACTTTCCCATAACCACTCCAGCTCTGGATAGCAATGATGATGAATATACGATAACTTCAGGCAACTTAATGTTTACTTTATATGTCGACTGGTTTAGGCCTGGTGGCAATAGGATTGGAGGTCATCAGAAGTCTGTAGGCAATATTATGATGGTGTGTATGAACCTACCTCAAGAAGATAGATACAAAATGGAAAATCTTTTTTTGTATTCTATTATACCCGGACCAACAGAACCCACAAGTGAACAGCTTAATCACCTTCTAAAACCACTGGTTAATGATCTACAAACTCTATGGGATGGTATATTGATTGAAAAGACACATCTTTATCCACGAGGCCGGAAATTAAGAGTTGCATTGTTCTCTTTGATAGGTGACATTCCTGCAATACGAAAATTGGCTGGCTTTTCGAGTCACTCTGCAAAAATGTTCTGCTCTTTCTGTAATATCTCTAAAGATGAAATTAGTGAAAAGAATGTGGGAAATTTTTCATTACGGAATCATGAGGATCATATGTGCTGGGCAACAAAGTGGAAAAATTCTAAGTCACATTGGGAGCGTGTATCAATTGTTCAAAATCATGGGGTACGATGGAGTGAGCTGAATAACCTTGAATATTGGCGTCCAACTGAATATTGCTCAATTGATGTTATGCATTCACATATGCTTGGCAACCTAAAAGATCACAGTCTAAGCTATTTTCAAATCCAAAATGCAGCAAAAGATCTAGAAAGAAAGCTGGAAAAGGATAAAAATTGGCATGTAAGAGAAGAAGATGATGATTTCTTTTCTGATACTTCACTGCACAAACATTCGAAAAAACGTAGAAGTAGCTTAAGCACCACGAATAATGATGATGATGATACAGGACACAAGAGACAGCACAAGCAGCAAAGATGTACGAGTTCAAGACAGTCATCAAGTCATCATGGACTAGATAATGAAGGATTGGGAACAAATCGATCAAGAAGCCAGAGTAGGTCATCCAGCTCCAAATTTATTCCTCCATATAGCGATGTGGCCTCAATACAGTCTCACAGCAGTGACAGTAGGAATTCATTGTATAACTTAAGGCAAAGAAGCATTAGCATATCACAGAGTGAAGGATCTCACTCATCAAATGAGACAGCTAGAGATGAAGAAAATAAAAGGAAAGGTAAGGAGAAAGAAAATGAAGGTAGTAGTAATCCACGAATCACAGCAGCAGAGCTACAGGTTGTATGGAAGATGATTGATCAAGTAAGAAGACCTTCCTGGCTAACACGAGTTCCAAAATCAGTAGGATCTAAAAAGGCAGGATCCCTCAAGGCAGCAGAATGGCACATGCTGTATACTCTCTACTTCCCTTTGTCACTTATACCCCTTTGGTTTGAAAAATTTAAAGAATCTGAATCTTCAGCTTCCTCAGCTGATAAACCAAGAGAATATTATCTTCTCAAGTCACTTGTAACATTATGCTCGATCACCAATTTTTTGACATTAAAAAATATACAGACTAATGAGCTTAAAGATCTAGATCAATTTCTGTTAGAGTATCGTGAGTGCCTTGAAGAGGGTTGGAAGAATATTAATGCAAAGCCAAATCTGCATATCACTCAACATTATCCTGAAATGATAAAGCGTCTTGGTCCACCATCAGGTACAGCTACTTGGTCTGGAGAGCGGGTGAATCATATATTATCTGAAATTCCAAACAATCACCATCCACGTATGTAATGTTTGTAAGCAATGATTTAAAAACTCAGCTGTGCTAATTTATTAATATTTATCACAGGAGAGATACCGCTAACAATGCTCAAACATTGGTATCGGAAGTCTAGGGTATTAGATCTTGGTGAAGCTGAAGATAATGATCAATGTGAGACTAAAAAAATCCATATTGATCTCGATAAACAAAACAAATGGATCCATCTAAGTATGGCATTATTTACTAAATGGGTAAGGGCACGAATGGGAAAAGAAACTTCAAGACGGGCTTTGACACCATCGGAGAAAAGTGGGGATCGGGTAGTTGAAAATGTAGCAAGCATATTGATACATGGAAAGAGGTTTACTAGTTACCATCGACACATTGCTAATTCAACAATTGAATTCTACTATGGAAAAGATAGCCAGTTTGGGCAAATTGATGATCTTTTCAGATCAAAGGAAGAGATTGATCAAATATATTTAATAGTAAGTCCTTTCAAAGAGCTCCATCCAGAAGAAACATCAAAGGATCCCTATGAGCTTTTCCCACAAGTGCATTGTCGGTTAGTAAGAGTAGCCAAAGCAACTCAAATTGTGATTAAGAAAGATGCAATAATTGGACATGCAGCTACTGTCGAGCACAAAAAATGAATGTTTGGAATCAAAGACGAGGTTGTCACTGCCATTGGACTGCAGACAGTAGTGAGTGAAAAAATTAATCAAATTTATTTTCTGTTGACTAACATCTTTGTGTTAATTTGGGATTGGGGAAATTTGTAGGATTGGTGATATTTGTAAATGGTGAAAGAAATAATTCAATGCTCGATTAGAAAATGCAATGCATCCAACTTACCTTATCATAAATCAGTGAACAATTACTTTGGTTGCTTTTATTGCGAGAGAACCCATGCTTTCAATGAGTCATTTTTATTTTAAATGTAAGAATGAAAGAAATAAAATCATGATAATGAGAAATATGATAAAATTTTTACTTAATGAATGATCTTCTTGCTCATTCATCTACTATAAATAGTTTGACCTTCCAACTTTAGCTGATAGCTATATATTATTCACTTTATTTTTCGACAAGAGAACATACACGTTTACAAGACTATATACATAGTATCTTTTTTTACTTTAGCTTTGATAGGTATAAATTTTAACAACTGATTATTTTTATTTTATTTTATTTTATTACAGTTCATTATGGATGATAATTTTGAAGGGATGTCTGTTGACCCAACCGATTCTGATTGTTTTCCGCCTCAACATACTAAAACTGGAAATACTCCTCCACCACCCTCTGCTATTCCACCTCCAGATGCATCTCAATCTGTACCACCTAATCCCAATCCAGGCCAAGAGTCTCATTCAGAACCGAGAAATTTTAATCCCAATCATCCTTCTGCTTCTGAAAGTGCTGATCAGCAAGCTGATCAGCTAGGAAGAGATTGGGCTAGTGAAGTATTGAGGGAATTTTTTGGAGACCAATCATCATCTGCTCAGCCTAACCAAGGAGCAAGCACAAGTGGAGCAGGTAAGTCAAATTTGTAGTGTATTCTTTTATTGAAAAATAACCAATTTAATTAACTTATTTGAATTGTTAGTGAATCCCTCAATCATTATGGGTATCAGTGATTACCACAGACTCAATTCAGCAGAGTCTCATGAGCGAGAACGGGGGTTAAGGGCTGTAAGAGGCTTAGTTAGAAGGAATGATGTTCCCAGGAGCTCGGACAGTCTAAATAGAAATATTTACCACTTTCTGAAGTATTGTCTTGGGGGACCAACACAAATATCAAAATATCCTGCGAGCCCAACACCTTTGGAGATTGAAAATTGGAAAGATTGGAGCCAATTCAAACTGTCCTAACCCAAGTCCAATCTTCTAACCGTGCCAATTCTGCAGCTGATCGACAATTTCTGATAACCAATTCTATAGCCTTCTTGCGATCCAAAATTCGACTACCCGAATTTTTTCCAGCACCTGAGCCTCGAGGACTAAAAGGAGGAGCACCGATCCCACTTTCTGTCAAAAGAAACTTAGAGCGTGAATTGCAAGAAAAAGGTTTTCGGAAATTGGCTTTTGATTGGACTTGCCGTGATTTTTCAGAATCAACTTGGAATCAAGTCATGGGAAGCATAGTATGCGACCACTGTACCAGTTGGCTCACCACCTTGAATACAATCGATCAGTCAAAGCTTCAGTTCACTCAATGTGTTATTGAGAAATGGGTAGTTAATAAGGGGAAGGAGATGATAAGGTTGTTTGGGAAAGAAGAGGAAAGGGTAGCAAGAGAAAAGATTGAAAAGAGGGCAAGGGCACAAGTAAAACATTATCGGACCAAGGTAAGTTTTTTATTTTTCTTTGCTTTTTGTTATTATGAAGCTGATTTAGTTGGAATTCAGATTGCTAGTGCACGCTACAAGTTAGCAAGAGATCTCTGCAGTGATGTGCCAGGTTTTGTTGTGCTTTTTCATGATACTAGGTGCATCTCTGATATCGAGGAAGGCCCAGCACCAGCCCCAACTGCACCTATCCGAGCTATTCCTGGATGGCGAAATCCTGAACTCAATGATTTGTTTAAAAAAATGGATAAGATGACAAAGGACTTAGCCCATACACCAGCTCAAAAAAAAATCAGCATTAAAAACATATTCACGGTCATCAGAAAGGACAGTTGCACAAAATGGTATATTCAATGTTCCCAAATACCTCCCCAAGAATTGCTATTCAGCAACATTTTTGCAAGGATTATCTGTGAATGAACGTGAGTCACTTGGGGTTGGAGCTGATATTGATCTAGTAAAGATTTGGGAATCAATTAATAGAGCATCAACATCATCATAACTTAGGTATAACGGTGATCTTCTGTGTAATATAGCTATCTTATATTGAATTTTATGTATTCTGTTTTTTTTCAAAGCAGCTTGGTAAATGTTATAAAGTGATATTGAGAGAGAGTAACATTTTATTTAAGAAAAACAAATAATGTATGAGATATAAAAATGTATTTTCAACAAATTGATGGTCCATACCTCTTTATGTCACATTTATGTATCCATATTAATTTCAATCGAATTTAATGTTGACCAATACATAGTGAATACACGCTATGCCACTTATACTTGCCAGGCATTGCTACCATTAAATATGCCAGTATCAAAAATTAATTTCGATCAAAATTAATGAGCATGATAATCATGAATTTCTGGAGTCAACTGCTTATTTTTATGCATGGTGCCTTTCCAACATTAATTTTGATTGAAATTACTTTTGATACTGGCATATTGCATGGTGTCTATTCCTGGAAAGTGTAAGTGGCATAGTGTGTATTCATTACGTATTGGTCAACATTAATTTCAATAGAATTTAATATTGACATTTTCATATTGAACCCAAACCAGCAAACGACCCAAAAAATTCTTCATAAAACTGCTCATTAATTTCGATCAAAATTAGTGAGCACCATATACATATTGAATGGTAGTTATATCTGGTGTGTGTAAGTTGTAAAGCTTGTGTTCAATGTTTATTGGTCAACATTAATTTTGATTTAAATTAATATTAATGTGTAAATGATATTTACATGCTCAATATGCATTGTAATGTGTTTACTTAACAATAGAGTGCCCTACTTTTCATCTTACATAAAAATGCTTGGTAGCATGTCAAATTCAATTTTTATTAAAATTAATGTTGACATGTTACCATGCATAACAGTAAGCAACTGACTGAATAAATTGATGATAATCATGAACCTTAATTTCAATCGAAATTAATGTTGACAAGTGCAGATTGAAAAAAAGCTATGCCACTTACACTAGCCAGGCATATTTACTATTTATTATGTATTGGTCAACATTAATTTTTATAGAAATTAATATGGATATGTAAATTTTATATTTACCCTCAACATGTATAGTAAATTTCAATACTTAAAAATACTTGCCGTCCTTTACATGTCATGCAAAAAAGCATTATATCATTTCAACATTAATTTTGATCAAAATTAATGTTGGAATGCCATTATGCATTGAAACAACTAACTGACTGAAAAAGTTCATGATCAAAATGCTCATTAATTTTGATCAAAATTAATGTTGACCAATACATATTGAATATAAGTAATCTCCACTTACTCAGACCAGATATAACTACCATTCAATATGTATATGGTCAGCCTTAATTTCGATCGAAATTAATGGGAAGTTTTATGAAGAATCTTCTGGGTTGTTTTCTGGCTTGGGTTCAATATGCAAATGTCAACATTAAATTTGATCAAAATTAATGTTGACCAATACATAATGAATACACACTATGCCACTTACACTTTCCAGGCATATATACATGCAATATGCCAGTATCAAAAGTAATTTCGATCGAAATTAATGTTGGCAAGGCACCATGCATAAAAATAAGCAGTTGACTCCAGAAATTCATGATTATCATGCTCATTAATTTCGATCGAAATTAATTTTTGATACTGGCATATTTAATGGTAGCTATGCCTGGCAAGTGTAAGTGGCATAGCATGTATTCATTATGTATTAGTCAACATTAATTTCGACCGAAATTAATATGGACATGGACTATGCATAAAATTCCTATAAGTATAGGTAAGCTAAGCAGTTAGATAAACTGGTTTGATCAAGTACACCATATAAAAATTGATGTTTTAATGCCTTGGTTAATTTCAATCAAAATTAATTTTAAGCCATGCATGTTGAATTTTATCTATGTCTGTGTAGTCCATGTGAAATGGCTTGTATTCAATATGCAGGGGTCTATATTAATTTCGATCGAAATTATGAGGTTCATTGCCTCATAAATTTGATGGTTTCTGTCAGTGTTTCATGCATGGTGCCATCTGATACTTGTTGATTCCTATCAAAATTAATTTCAACACCAATATATTGAATACAAACCATGGCACTTACAGTACTTGGTCATAGCTAAAATTCAATATGCTAGTCTCAAAATTAATTTCAATAGAAATTAATCAGGATCCATGAAGTTTATCAATAGTGTATGAGTTAAGTTTCAAGTCATATGTTTCATCATTTTCTTGCACCCATTTCTAGGTTATCTCAACAATTTTTTTCAAGTTTTATTATATTAATCAAAACTGTGGTAAGTTGTGAAAAATTAGCTAATCCAAATCTCAAATTGAATATTAATATTTTAATAATTTTGAATGTTGCTTAAGGTATTTCATTGGGTGATTCATAATAATATTTTATCAACTTAGTAGTCCTATAACTTTTGAAAAGTAACAATTTTGGTATAGTTAGGGACAACAATGCAATATCTTGTGCAGACTAAGATATATTGCAAAATAAAACTATTCAATTTTTTTTTCCCTTAGTTGTATCCAAGTTTATCAAAGGTTTGGTCACGGTGCCCACACCCTAGCCTGACACTCCTCCTGTCACTTAAAAAACAAATTCTTATCTTAAATTCTAATGTTACCAATTTTATATTTATAATTCATTTCTTGTTTGATGAGGCATATCAGTATATATGTGAATCTCGCATTGTCATCTGAAATTAAATTTAACAAATATTCATAAAGGATTATCCTTTTTTTTCATATAATATACTAATTAAGTGTATCTCCATTGTTTAGGAGTAAATTCTAATTTAAAAAATTTTGTATTTACCCGTGGCAATTTGAATATGGGATATAAATTTGTTATTATTTGTTTTTCACACTAAAAGTCCCCAAAGAATTACTAGTATTTTCTGTTAGCTACATCAAATTTCGCTTCAATATAAACAGATTGTGATTTAGCATGTTACTCAGTTTACCCCACTATGAATAATACATGTTAAAAAAAGCTCAAATAATATAAAATCCCCCTCTTTATGTTTTCTGTTTCTTTCATCCTCACTTTAATTTTAATCTTATTCAATTTTTTATCCTATTAAAATATCAACTTCAATTTTCTAGAATAGAGTTTCTTATAATTATTCATCATATTACATCATAATTTTTTGATATCGAATACATTTTTTTAATATTAATTAATCAATATGTCTAGTATACAAAATCCTACACCTCCACTTTGTATGTATATCATGTTCCTCTCTCTTAATTTATATATTTCACTTATGTTCTATATCTTTTTTTTTCAAAAATTTGATTTTCCAGCACCCAAATGTGTTTCATCCCACTCTCTGATTGATACTCGCTTTGAAGCTTTTGAGCTTGCACCATGTCTGCCACATGGCATGGCACCTAACCCTCCTGTACTTAGCAATGAGAGGCAGGAAATAACAAGAGTTCAGTATCGCAATTTACTTGAATTGGCTAGAGATAAAACAGAAGAGCTTGTCAAGATCCTTAACAATAATCCTTCTCCTTCATATTTATCTAACCCTTGTAATGAATTACTCCAATATGTGAAAAGCCATGAAAAATGTATGTTCATCACCTTTTTTGTCTCCTTTTAAATTAGTAGATAAGATTATTAATATTTTTTTTTCTTCATATATATTTGTAGCTTATGAGGAGGGCATGATTCCTCCTGATGAAGTCATTGTCATTAGGGATGATGATGAGACAGATGAACCATCAGCTTCAACTCATGCTTCAACTTCTAAGGAAAATCTTGAAACACCTGTTATCCGCTCCAAGAAAAAGAGATTATCCCAAGGCTCCTCTTTTGTTCGACATATTAAACCGGCTTCTGCTAATGAATTTTCTGATGTATCAAATAATAAATCTCAAAAAAAAGCAAAGGTTTTGATAATGAGTATATTCTTGTTTCCTTTTTTTTTATTGTTATTCTTTTATCTTTAAAATTCAATCATATATCTCTTTTATTGCTTACATATTGTACTTTTTATCTTTCTTTTGATATTTTGTACCAGAAACTCACCTGCTGTAGATTGTTCCATCCATAAACGCCCTCTCCCTGATGAAGATGATGAAAAGAGCAATGAAAATAGCGATGATCAACTGTCAGAATATGAAGCTATGCTTGTTCATCAAAAAAAGCAAAGTTTAAAATCTTCTTCAAGACATGTTGATATGTTTGATAAAGATGATGATTCAAACAGCTCATCACCAAATTCCTTCATTTCTAAGAAGCAATACCCATCACCTCCTAAATTACCTACTTTGACCTCTTTGAAAGCTTCTCTACCAATGAAATCAACTCCAATCAAGATATCAAAAAAACCTCTAACTTATTCACCCTCAGTTCTAAAAGAATCTGATTTGCAGGAGGAATTCTGTAAAATTCATAATTTTTATAAAGGTAGAATCAGCACGGCAAAGGTCCTCAGGTCGTGGTTGGAAATTGTTACTCTCCTCAAATTACGCTCTTCTACTTCTTCCCAAGAACCCATGTCAAATATTCCAATGTTTACTTTTCATTGGGAAAAATCTTGTGGA
Source organism: Hemileia vastatrix (assembly GCA_030280995.1). Classification (NCBI taxonomy): domain Eukaryota; kingdom Fungi; phylum Basidiomycota; class Pucciniomycetes; order Pucciniales; family Zaghouaniaceae; genus Hemileia; species Hemileia vastatrix. Next base: position 16,327,859 of record JASXTE010000004.1, on the reverse strand, counting down.
GAAGATTGGCTTTCAAAACTTACTGAGTTATGTAAGTTACCATAATTTTTAGTCTTGACTTTTGTTCTTTTACTTATTTTTTTTTTCCTTTTGTAGCAAATATTTTTTTAGAGATTGATAGCTCACAGCTATGGGTACTCGATAATATTGATTTCAAAAAAATGGAAGATTTATGTGATCCTGATGGTTTAAATACTGAAATTCTTTCCTCAAGAAAGAAAACGGATCACCCTGAATCCAATCTTATCCGAATGCTCATGAGATTAATGATCCCAAGTGACCACTGCCGTTCTTCATGGGTATCTCTTATATCATCTTCACTTTATCTGACCGCACATGAATTCAGCCAGCTTCCATCACATCAAAACATTAACTCAGATTGTCCAATTGAACGTGGTCTTCAGCTTCTAGCTCACCTTTCAAATCTGAAGAGTCCGATTTCTGATGGCTTAGAAGTTGGTCCCACTGCACTTCAAACCCGTGATATATCAATGTCAACTCTTCTTCAAATCAGCAATATTATCATTGATATAATTATGTCAATTATCATTCTTAAATCAAAATATTGTGCTGCAACAATATCAAGTGGCAAGACTAGTGAAGCTCAACAATCAAGTGAGAAAATCGAAAATACTGAACTGACTATAATGAGAGAGAAACAAAAGGCTGCACTAAACAAAATAAATTCTGAATACTCCCACAACCGATATCAATCTTTCACATTCTATATAATTGATGGTGTCCGTGGTTTATTTCTGAGCTCTCAAGATCATAGATTGGCTTCAGCAGCTGATTGCTTGGAGGTAATATCAGAAGTTAAGTTTCTTAATTTACATGAAAAAAAAATCATTTGATGGAAGAAATAATTTGGAAAAATTTAAATAACTATATTTTAACATTAATAAAACCTTTTATAGGCAAGTGTAATCCATTTCCTTTAAAATTTGATACCCCAAGTCCTCCGGGAATTGCTAGGGCTATTTCTGCAGATTTTCTTAATCACTGGAGCTCCATTCAGCCAGTATCACCTTTTTTTGCTAAACATAGCCTTTCAATAAATTAATATTCCAACATGTAAATAGATAAAGTTCTGTCTATATGATATATCTTGTATAATTCAAGTTATTTTCCTTCAAATACGTCAAAAATGTGACCATCTTTGAAATTTATTAAGTAACCTTTGACATGATTTTCTAAATTAATTATTAAAAAAAATTATTGTAAGTCCAGCAATAACAAAGATTTTAAAATCTACTTATATGATTTCAAATACTTTTATTAAATTCTTAAATATTTTATTGTTTATATAAAAATATGATAACTGCTCTAGTTTTGTTACTTTACCTTTAATATTATATAATCTATTAATTATTACAAATATTTTCGTTGATTGTAACATTTTTAATCAGAAGTAGAACAGTTTAAATAATTAAATGAGTACATTCTTAAAAAAATACAATTTAATCTATTATTGATTCAAAATTCTTTCTTCAACTCTTTATTATTAACTTTTTTATTAATAAGCCTGTTTGACCTAAAATACTATACAGTTAATTTGGTAGCATTAAAAGCACATTTTTATGGCTAATATATTTCAAATTCTTTATTATAGTTTTTTTTATTTTAGAACCTTTGCTACCAATTTAATAAAAATGACATTTAAAGATTTCACAACTTATATATTTCCTCAAAAGTAAATCAAATTTTCTTATAATATTATGAAAAAAAATTATTTTATTTCACAAATAAAAAAAATAGATAATACTATAATTATCAAAACTGAAAATGTTACAGCTACTCCCAGTATTTATCATGTTTAAATTTGCATTAAGTTGTTTATATATAATATAAATTTTTAATATTTATATATCTAGATTTTTTAGATTTGTCTTAACATTAGATAAATAATACTTTGCTGATTCTATTTCTTCCTCTATTAAGTCATCTCTTTTCAAAAAAACTCTCAAAGCACTAATCAAATATTCTAACCTAAATTTTTCTTTTTTAATTTCTAAGTATTCTGAAATATCAATATCAAAAACATTAAGCTTTTCTATAGCATGAAAAAGTCTAGTGCTGATTTGAATAGAAGAACCTATCCTAGTGAAGCCAGGAATTTCATGACATCTTGAGGTAAAATGCCTTAGTTGATTGGAAGGCCATAATGTCACTGTTATTCCATTAGTTGCTTCAAAGTTGATTTTACTTCGAATTTTGGGAAACATAAGTTCTCCACCTATTTGTCATGGTTGGGTCTTATCATACTTCATATGAATGGTGTTTTTTTCTGTATCTTTAGGAAAAAATATTCCTAAAGTATACTCACTTGCATCCTTATCGAGATGAACCTCATTAGAGAACCCATTACCATTCCCTCCAGATGTCCAAGTTAAATTACTAGCAAACGGTACACCCTCTTCTTCACTAGAAACTTTTGAAAATCCAGGAATACCAAGTTTTGCGCAAAGATTAGTTGCCTCATTGTACTTTACATATGATATTTTTTTAAAAAAATATTCAAAGTACATTGCAATCCTCTTCACTCGTTTTTTATATTCATCCGTTTTTACAATATCATCAGTGTATTCATCTGCAAGGAAAAGCATTCAAAAATTCAGTATTTAAATTAAAAAAAGTGATACTTACAAATATGTAAAGATTTCTTTCTATCTAAAATAAAGCCACCACCAAACATTTTTCCAAAACCACCAGCTCTTTGATGATAACCATTATTTTTAATTTCATGTTCGGAGTAAGAAAGATCCTTAATGCATTGCACCGTAGCTTCTAACATATCTAGTTCTTTGAGCTCATGAATTTCAAAAGTCTGCACAAGAACATTAGGTATTAAGACACCTTTTGGTTTATAAATACTACATCCAGGAAAAAAATTGTAATAATTATTGCAATCTGTCATATTATTTGCATAAGATCGTGCATAGAAATGTGGCTTCTTCCCGTTTGTATCCATTCCAAGAGCGTTTACAAGTTTCATTCCAGTAGCAATGTCTTTCGCCCACCTATTGTTAGAGTTCTTCCCTGGCCATTTTTTTTTTCAAATCGTTACTCATTGATGGTTCAATCCTAAGAGAATTCAATTTTGATTTAAAATAGAAAAAAATCAAAAATTAGAAAATAGTAACATAATTTCAATTATCAGTCAATGATACCTTTAACTTTATCATATCTTCAATATTAGAAATACAAAAGTTAGCATATCTACATATTAGTAAATTTATATACTTTTTCTTTATTTCAAATATTAAGAAAGCGTTTCAAAGGTATACTTTAATAAATTATACATATAAAGAGTATAGCTTTATCCTGTATGCATTCAGCAAGTACGAGATTTGGCTCTACACTTAATATTAATAATATAATGAAAGTATAACTCCAATACGCTAGTAATATTAAAAAATTTACGGAATTATGATATCCACATATATAAAATGAAAAATCTTGCTCTGATAAATATATTGACTTAGAAAGTTATACTTCAATAAATTATTAATTTTTAAATTGTAGCATTGTCCTGTATGCTTTCAGCAAGTACGAGACTTTGAAACAACTTAAAAATCAATAAATTAAAGGTAAAGTACAAACAATCTAATTATTATTATGAAAAGCAAAACATTATCCTGTATGCTTTCAGCAAGTACGAGATGATGTTTTACTTTTCATATTAATAATATAATGGTTGAGAAAGTATTAAAGAAATATAGAAAAATGATAAGCAAAACATGAACTTACATGTCTATAAAATCTTCTTCCATTTGTAGCTGATTGATCAAAATTAATTATAAAGTTTATTTTATAATCACTGTTTTAAAAAATAAATGGTTAGATAAATAAATTGAACATTTTTGATAAGGAATAAAGAAAAGTAAATTGACAAACAAATAAAAAAACTTTAAGTTAACTGAAAAAGAATTATTTTATAATGAATCGAAAGGGTACAGTAAAAGATACCATAAAAATAAATTCAGAATTAGAATCATTAGATTAACTTGTCAAAAGTGTAAAAAAGTGTAACAAACCAAAATGATATGAAATGCAATAGCAAGAAAAATTTGCTTACCGGTAATCAGATAAGGTCAAGAAAATAGTACCAATAATTCAAAATGATAAAGCAAAAATATGATTGATAATTTTTGAAAAAGGTAAGTGAGAAAGAGAAAGGAAAAATAAATTGGGTAGCAAACAGATGTATATATCATGAATTTTCACTGATCACATTTTCAAAAAAATGCAGCTCTCCAAGTCATATGATAAACTTCATCTAAATTCCAAGAATGATGTTGCCAAGGCACTGTACACAGCATGATCATTTTTTCCTATGCATATACTAATTCCAGCTAGAATTTACTTGGCTGCATGTTGTACAGATGCACATTTGTGGAACACTGAATTTCACATCTAAAAAAAATTGACGCCACATAATTCTAGCTACCATGTTTCACATAGCTAAAAAACATACACTCATCACATTTAAATTTACATTGCGCCAGAATTAATTCATTTTTGAATTTTTTTAAAGGAAACTATAATGTGCACCACCTATTTCTAAAATATGAACCTCCGCACCATATTAAATTGGGAGACTTTTAATTATGCAATTTTTTTGCTGTGACCTTTTTCCTGATCTTACTTGGTTCAAAATATTGAAACATGGCCAATGTTGATGAAAGAAACATTTGATTTTGTTTCTATGTGTAACAATGGAAGGCTGTTTCTTACTGGCTGAAGAGTGTTGTATATTTTATTTGAACAAATTTTTATTTTTTTATGTATTTTATTTTAAAAATTTACTTTTTATTGCAGCCAGATTTATACTGGCTGCTTTTTAGAAACCTTAATTTATGACCCAAGCCTTTGAAATTGGCTTGGGTCCCTTACATTGCAATTTAGTACTTCCAGCCAGGTTTCCCCTGGCTGGAAGTGTCTCTTTCAAGCAATCGAAGTTGCTAAAAGCGACTTCCATTGCTTGCTGTAATGTTTGCCACCCTCCCAGCTAATTTACTAGGCTGGGAGGTGGCCAAAGCAGTGTGCAACGCGCGTTGCTGCTGCAAGTAACGCGCGTTGCACAATCGCTACCATATTTCATGCAGCTGATATCAAGTCAGCTGCATGAGATATGCGCAGCATGTGCAACGCGCATTTCTGCTGCATGCAATGCGCATTACTTGCAGCAGCAATGCGTGTTGCATGTGCTGCATGCAGTGCATTGCACAGCCAGTTTTTTTCTGGCTGTGCAATGCACACAGAGAAACCAAAGTCCCTTCAAGGGACTTTGGTCTCTAAAATGGAAGCGACTTTCCCTACCAGGTGCAATCTGGTGGGAAAGTGAGAGAAACGTTAGACCGAAGTTGTTTGAAAGCAACTTCGGTCTTAAAAACATTAAAAATCATAAAAAAAAAAATGAGAAATGTAGAAAAAAAAAAAAAATTAAAAATTAAAATGTGAGTATAAGAAAAAAAATAATTTCTAGTGATACCAAAAATCCAAGCCAATTTCATTTGGCTTGGTTATTTAATAATTATTTTTTAATACATTAAATTTAAAATTCAAACACCATAAAATATATGAATTTTTTTTATATGAATATTATAAATTTAATCTACCTCTTTCTCATAATTATATTTATAATTTTGTTTTTTTAATTTTTGACATTTAAGTTTATTTTTTGGAAATACAAAATTAAATTTTCAACTAAATTTTTTAGTAAGGTAAAATAAATTATAAATTTGACATTTTGTAATTGAATAATGAAAAAAATTTTAAATTTATTTAAAAAATATTTTTGTTAGAAGAATACAAATATTTTAAGGGTAGAAATATGGTGCAAATTGTAAGTAAAAAAAATTATATTTTTTTTTGTGAGGGGTTATTTCTATTTTTAAAAATATTTTTCAAAAACATTCATTAAATACTGAATTAAATTACTTTGAAACTCAAATTTTTTGTAAAATAATTAAAAATGAAATAATAATATTGTTGTATTTGATATAAAATTTGAATTGGTAATATTAATGTCTCTTTAAGTAAATTTGAAAATCATTTAAAAAGACCATGTTGATAAGTACTTCATTTTTGATATACAATGGTTATATATATATCTTATATATATTTCTTGAGTGTTATTTTTATATACATTCAATAAAATTTGTAATATAAAATGCCATTTAATAATTAATTAATGTTCAACTTAGTTATAACAACTTCATATTTAATACCAGCCACTAGTATTTACTTTTTAATTTAAAACTCCAATATAATATGAGAGTATCCTTATTTTGTCTGTATGTAACGAACAACAATAACAGACCATAAATGAGTGGGTAATTAATTACAATAAATAGTTGAAGAATAACCTATAAGAAATGATAAGTTTATCAAAAAGAGTACATTAAAAAAATATACTTTTGAATTTTTTTTGATATAATTTGGGTAGTTAAATGAAAATTTAAATTATCAGACATCAAAATGGATAAAATCTAAAAGTAGTGTTTATATAATAAGCCTCATATAAAAAAAGGATAAAAAATCTACTATGTAACTGAATTATTAAATATTAAGGTATTATTAAAATTATTGAAAAACTTATTTTACACTTATAATGAAATCTAAATGTGAAAATAATGGTGGGATAATAGTAAGACTATGTGGAAACACTTTAATTTATACATACTTTCAACTATGTTCAGATAAAAAAATTGTTAAAATTGTATAATAACATCTAGTTAATAGTGATGCAATTTTATTTAGATCAAGAATAAATTTTTCTGAGGAAAAACTAATTAAATTGAGATATGGCCATCTCCTTTCAAGAGATAGAATAATAATAAAAATTTAAAAAATTATAATAAGTATTCTTAATCACCATTTTTGAAAAGTCTCTAGTAAAATTCATTATAATATATCATTCATTGATTACATTATATGGAGTTTCATCTTGAAGTAGTGATGTGCAGCTTTGAACTTATGTTATGAAAAACAAAAAAGTTAAAAAATATATAGTTATACTAATGAAAAAGCCAAAAATAAAAATACTATTATAAATTAAAAAAAATAAAACTACATAAATTTTATTCTGCTCTAATGATGGAAGGGTACTATGTATGAATTTCCACATGTTAAATCCAAACCTGCTTTAAGGCTAGTTTACAGGTAGAGCTATTAAGTTTCCTTAAATTCTAAAAATAACTTATGCATTTTACTAATTATTTTTTTCTTGTTTTCTTTCCAAAGTTGTTAGAGTTGCTTAATTAATACTGTTATCTTGATTGTAAGATATATAATTTTTTTTGAATACATGATTTATTGTTTCAAAAATTATATTATAAATTTAAATCATTTATTTCATTTTCTAAAGCTTCATTGTCAAAGACACAACTCCATTTTCTATTACTTAACAAATATATAAAATGTGATAGTAAAATTTGAGGAATTTTCTTTTTGAGAGGGTCAAACTATATTGTGAAGATTTTTATCTAGAAATTCTTGTACTCTAAAACCAAATAATTTTCTCCCTTAAGTAAGCCATTTCAAAAATATGAGAATATAAACAAGAATATTAACTTATCTTATTTTTATTTTCTTTACTGAAAGTTTTAGTTCAATCCCTTTTTTATTTGACATTAGTATAAAAACATGGTTAAATGCTACTATATAATTAATTTTTATTATATATATATATATATATATATATATATATGAAATATTTAGAACATCATCCTTTTTTATTTACTTGAATAAATGGCTCAATTATAATACCCAACACTTATTAATGTTTCCCAAACTCAATAACAAATTTCTCATATGAAATATTAGCTTCTAATATAAGAAGTTTATCTATAGATGATATTCAACATGTGATTTTACTTTTTAGATTCAGCTAAAATTAAACAAAAGGAGAAATCATGCATATGTGTATAAATGGTAACCATATGTTACTTAGAGGATTGTGAAATTCACTCATCAGAATGGTTTAAGTATTAAAATAAATTGAGGTCATTATTTTCTAGTATTTGAAACTAATTAGGAAATTATTCTAAAAATATATTTTAATGTGTATCATGTTTAAAAAGTTGGAAATATGATTTTTGAAAATTGTGAGTTTCTTATGAGATACCAAGCTTTAGTTTACATTGTTTCAAGTAGAATAGAATTTTAGTATTAGAAATTGAAAGCAATGTACCATTATCAGATTTTAACTGTGTTCTACTTATAGAATGATTACATAACATTAAACATTATTTAAATCAAAAAGGTTTAAAAGATATTTAGAATTTTACCAAATTTCACCATTTATTAATCTTTGATTTGAAAACAAACTATGATGTACACTCACTAGAAATAAGCAATCCCAATTTTAACATAATTTATCAATCCAAAAATAATGAGTCAATTAACATGAAAATATATATTATTTCAAAACCAATTCTCTAGATTTAAAATATGATGCTTTAATGAAAAATTATTACAAAACTTTAATGCAATGAAGTCTCTTAAAAAATTCAAAAATAGAATATCAAAACAAGTAATTTCTGCAAAAAAAACTACTAACTATTGTAGATAAAGCATAAAAATAAGTCATATTTTTTAAAAAAATGATCTAACAATATTTATTTTTGTTAAAAAAATCAAAACATTGTTAAGTTTGCTTGTTATAATAATGTTAAAATCCACTAAACATTATCTAAAGGTGGTAAAATATGTTAAAAATAAGTTGAATTTTATGAGATAAAAATCAACAATTTTGTATCATTTCCTGTTGTGCTATGACTTTATTCCACCCTTTTTATCTGATTCTTCCAGTATTACTTTGCTATGATCACTAGTTTTCAAGTTAAAATTTACAAATGTTCATTATACTTGATAATATGAAAAATAACTCAAACTTTTATAACTACAAAATAAGATTTTGTAACTCTTTCTTTCAATCAATATTTGAAGAAATTTTTAGTTTATTTGAGTAATGATTTTAAGAATAACAAAAAATTTGAAATTCACAAGGAATTATTTCCAGAGACTATAATTATTTACTTGTGTAATTCATGAGCTACTTATCAATGATGTAAAACATCAGAAAAGTAAGTTATAGTTATAAATCTACAGATTATACTGTTTCTGGTATATATATCTTCAATAAATCTTTTAAACTTATCTTAGCCTACATACCACACAATAGAAAATCATTATATTAAAAAAGGAAAAAATTCTATGATAATATCATAAAGAATGATAACCATGGATTAATATTCCATAAAAATGGTTAATAATATTTTAAGAGAACCTAAATCAGTATTCTTTCATCAAAATATATCCTTTTTGTCTTTGTAATTTATTCCAAACAAATTTTTTGAAAGTTGAATCTATATATCTAATGCCAAAACCACTATTAAGTTCCCTCTTAGACTTTTTAAGAAATTATATATATATATATATATATATATATATATATTATTTATCAAAAATTGAAATAAAGAATAAAAACATAATTTTATTTACCTTTAATTATTTAAATATAGAGTATTTTCAGAATGCATTGTGGTTACTTGTGAAGGTTAGAAGATTTGAAGTTGGATTTATGAGTTTTTAGAAGGGCAAATATTGTAAAATTCTTTCATAAATATTTATTTCATAGTTTCAAATGTTGAAATCTACAAACTAATGGGATTTAAAATTATATTGAGATTTAAAATCTGTTTTCTACTCAAGTAAAATAAAATAAAATGATGATATCAAAATTGAAATTAAGTTTAAACTTTTGATATGCTCTATCTTCAATTTTATTGATAGTGCATCAAAAATTTAATAATATTTTTTTCCTTCATCACTTTTTACATAAAAGATAGTTTTATCATTTTATGAATTAAAGATTGCTTATATAAATTTAACATCTATGTCAACTGTTTATGACTATTAATCTATATAATAAATTTTTTAGAAGAAAAAATAACATCAGTATATACTGACTTTGAAATTATTCAATTTAAAATAGTTTACAGGTAGATAATGAAGGGTGATTTCATTTTTGAATATGAACTATAGAAGTCTTATTTTATCAATTTTAATTCTTTTTGAGCTCAAATGTATCCACCGCAACTTAAGTAAGAATAAAAATTATTTTTATTGAAATTTACATGAGAAAGTATGCCTATTATTCAAAATCAAACTTGCTCTAATGGTGTTTTTCAATCATTATTTCCATTCATAACAATAAAAAACATTTCAATTTGCTGATGTTTTAGTTTTTGATATCCCCAAGTTTATATCTCAGGTGTACTATTCACAAAATTATTAAAAATATAATTTTCGAAATACATGATAAACTTGAAAGTGAGGGGGCATTAAATTTTTAAAAATGAATTCTAAATTCAGGATGGATAGTATTTTTTCTATTTTCACAAATGAACAATTTTTTGTTTCAATTAATCCAGAAAGAAAATTTTGTTGTAAGCATATTATATTATATTTATTATGATTTTAAATACTATATTTTCAAGATTTGTGTTTAATATTTCCTGTGAAAGTTAATGTTAATGTGAATTTAAAGTAAGCTTGAAGAAATTTAATCAATAGGCATATTGGATATTTAAAATAATATTTTGCTCCAATCTTGAATCATCCTGGGCTAAAAAATATCCCAAATAAGGTTTTTGTGGGTCAATTTGGATTTAAGTAGGATTAAGTGAGGTTTAATAAAGGACAGATAAAAGGCTAAATTCATTACTAGTGACTTTTTTCTCAAAATAGTTATAAAATATGTATCATTCTGGAATCAAGCTTCAATAAAGTTGAATTGAAACAGAGATAATTTCTAGAAGCACAACACCATATTTACAAAGGTGTAAAATACCTCAAATATTACTCATAATATAGGAAGGCAAGGAATCTACAAAATTCACATTTCAAACGAGGATTTATATTTTGAATTTGAAATTGAGAAATGGAATATTATTTTCCAATTTAAATATCTATTAGTCATTTTAACAAAAGTTTTCAGTAATCAGATTGAATTTTGATGGTATTTTGTTGTAGATTAATCATTTTGATGAGACATTTACTCAAAATTACTGGTTTCGTTTCTAATATTCCATGTGAAATTCATTATGAATCTTCTTGAAAGTGAATAGTTGACATATTGGATATGCAAAAGCTTATGTTAGATCAAAGTGAGATCAAAGGGAGCTTAACTGATGATCAAATTAGGATTTTACAAGATCAAACGGTGATCAATGTAGGTTAATCTTGAGCTCAATTTGTGACAAATCTCTGACTAAATTTAAGGCCAAACAATTTCCTACATGGTGATGATGTGTGCATAATTCAAGCATAGATTTGTGGCTCAACGGAGTTCAAGCAAGGGGTATTACTAGCAATACCCCCCCATTTTTTCTGTGGTGATAAAGATACAGGTAAAATAACTCATCCAAAGAGTATATAATGAAACCCAAAACATATAAAGTAACCAAATTGACTTTCCAATCCCCCAATAACATCCCCAAGCATCCATATTAACCCAGTAATCATATCCCAACCCATAAATACGTGAAAATCCATCCAAGGAAGCAGATTAAGTTGACCAAACTAGATATATGCGCCTGAAATAGGTGTATATGCTTGTGTAGGAATTTTGAGTCCACTTAATACATCCATATGACCTAAAATAAGCGGAAAAACAAAGTTTATAGGCTATTAAGAGGTTAAAACCCACTTATAGACCTAAATATACATAATATACTGCATATTTCACTGAATATGAGGTTTATGTATACATATAAGCCTATGTATGTCTATAATTACTTAATATCACTTAAGATAAGTATATTATGACTCCATTAACATCTTAATAAGTATTATTAGGCTACAGATAAGCTATTTAAACTACTATAAGTCATATAATAGTGTAATAATTATTTATATATGTATTATAACCATATATATAAATATTTTAACCTTATTTTTAAGTTATAAGCTTAATGTAATTAAGGTTATCTTATTTTAAACATAAGAATTAATCAGTAATGGGGATACATAGGCTGACAAATAATGGGCAAAAATTTATTGGCATCAATTTTGGCATTGTCTCACTACCAACATCATTTATTACAACACAAAGCATAACAAATGCATAAAAGTTGTGTAAAAGTTGCATATTAAATACATAACAACCATTATGTCCCCTAGAAATTAATAATAATTGTTATGTATTTGTTACACAAACTTTACGTAAATATTATGCAACACAGAATAACAAACAAATTTGGTAGTGTCTTCTTTGGCGGATTCTAGGTTGGCATTCATTTGAAGTGGAGTCTTTCTCTGGAGACCACCTGGATTGTGCTCAGTTAACAGTTTATCAATCAGTCAGTGGAAGTTCAATTTGAAACCTTTCTCTACATATTTTACCTTCATCTCTACTATACCTTCTAACCCACCTAACCACTTTACTTCCAGCCCCCCATTTAAAGCTCTTTCCAAATTTTCCAGTACCTCATCATGACTCCCTTTCACTATCCCATTGTCAACATGTAACCATACTATGCCAGTGGAAGATTTGTCTTTCAGAATATATAGACTGGAATCATATTGACTTGTTGCAAACCCCAGAGTCCTAAGTTTGTCAGAAATATGAAGCTACCAGCACCTGAATGCTTACTTAGTGCCATATAATGCCTTGCTTAGTTTAAGAGCATCTTTAGGCACAGTAAAAGTCATGCCAGGTGGTGGCTCAATCCATAAGTCTTCATCTATGTTTCTATGTAAATACCCAGCTGTGACATCAAAGGATTTCACTTTCCATGCATACATTGCTTCCAATGTCAGTAAAATATGTTGTGATGCAAAATTTGCAGTTGAGGTAAAAGTATATTTTTAATCTATTCCTTCTATTTTTTAAAGCCTTTTACAACATAGTAGGCTTTGAATTTTGTAGGAGGGTTATCATTTGCATGTTTAATGCTTAATACCTATTTTTCTTTGAGCAGAACAGTTCCCAAAGGAATAGAAGCAGGTAAATATACTTTTAAATGAGACATATTATTAATTTCATCTTCCCAAGCAGATCTCCATATAGCTTATTCTGTGGATTGCACTGCTTGGAGATAGGTGGTGGGGATAGAAATGGGAGATTGTGCAGTGGCTGTCTGCATTGTTTCAATAATCATGTCTTGTTAATCAGTGTTTTCTTCTGTGCTGAAGTCCCCAAAATTGAGGGAGTTTAGAATAGATTATAGTGAACCTTTAGGAGGGGGAATTGAAGCAATGTTTCTTGGTGATTGTTGAAAAATAGCTGTGGTACTAGTGTTGTTATTAGGGAAAATTTCTATTGCAGATTCAAATAATTGACAAGATTCTTTGTTCCAGAATAGCCAGCCATATTCTTTTTGGAAGTAGCCTACCACTTTACACTCAATTTCCTGGTTATCTAGTTTTGTGTGAATTGACTTATGGACATGAATAAAATACATTTCACCAAAAGTGCAAAGGTTATTGAACTTTTATTGGGTTCCATATACAATCTCCAGAGGAGTAGATGTTGTGATCTTACTTTTAGGGATTCTTTTATGTACAAAAGAAGAACACTTATAAGCAAGACCCCAAAAACGTTTTGGTAAGACACTGGCCAATAAAGAAGTCTATGAAATGTCACCAAATGTTTGATTAAAATTCTTGGAAGTACTGCTTTGTTTGACATGGTAGGGCATTGTTACTTCATGTATAGCACCACTTGACACAGGGTAAGATTTCATTGTGTTACTATGAAGCTTTCCACTATCAGTACAGAGTACTAACACCACAAAATATGGGGGGTGGACTTGCTAGCGAGTCCACAAACTTGGACCCAAGCTCACCACAGATTGAACACACATTGAGCTATTGATAAAGGAACCATACAATCAGGGATGAACACCACTCAGAAGAACAATTTTAGGTGGGTGTTCAAATAGAGTTCAGTATGGGCTCAGTATGAGTTCATTCTGAGTTCCATCTGAGTTCAGGTTGAGGACTTGCTATAAAGTCCACCCCCTATATTTCATAGTGTAATAGCTACTTTTCAGTGAAGTTTGTAGGTATATTGTAAAATCTTTTGAAAGCACCCATAGTGTCACTTTTGTTTTCAAGAAGAAAAACTTCACCATACATGGAAAATGAATCTCAAAGCAGGGCTGCCCAGTTAAAATTACAATTAGTAGTTGCATCTTTTATGGGCTCTATGAGATTACCTACCACCAGAGATAGTAATGATACTGGTGATACCCCATGCTGAGAAGTGGTTTTTTGTACACTCTTAGTAATGACACAGTCTGCACATTTGATCTTCCCATTTGGACATTCAGAGGCTACACCAATGCTCAGGCTTAGACTTATGAGTTTGAAAAGTACCCTATTACTGTTGTGTCCTAGTCTTCTATCCCAGTCAAGAAGGGAGCCCAGCACAGCATAAGGGCAATAAATATTAGCTGAATTGACATCCTCCATAAAGAGATTGAATGTACCAATAACAGATAATGTTGGTTTTGGAGTAAGGAGAAAATAATTAAAAAAGGAACTTTTATTAAGAAATGAGGCAGAATTATCATGATTCAAAGTATTTACAAGCCAATTTCTGACAGATGTGTCAGGATGTCCAGTAATTAAAGTACCCAGAAATAAGTTCTTAGCACTTTGTATGCATACAGATAACTCACTTTTCTTCCTTACAACCACCATTGTTTTGATACCACCCATTTTTGTCTTAATAACATCACTGACTGAAAAAAGAAGCACTTCAATAACTATCAAAATACACATAGAAATTTTATCCAATAATCTCACCTATATGTGGCATCAAATTTCATTTTATGAGACAAGAAAAAATTCTGCTAAACCCAAAAAATAAAGTTGAATATGGTGACCCCCTGCCATTTAACTCAAATTTTTTTTCCTTTTTTCTTCATCAATTTTTTACTTTCCCTCTTTTTCTATTTGTGGTTGCCTTCTGGGTTTTTCTGGATATTTACCCACACTAATCCTATATCTCTCTGATCTTCAATTCTCCATCCATAAATTGGAGGTCTGAAATTTTTTTAAAATGTGAAGAAACTACTGAAATTTTTTTTATTTTATATTATGAATCTTAAGGTCTCTCTTGACCATGAAAAAAAACTTGAATGAAAAAATCAGTTTTGAGAGAGTAGTACAAAAAAAGAGGGTTACAAGAAGATCTTTCCAGGCACTGTAAACCTATTTTATCATGCATTAGGACAATATTCTTATAAGTGGACATAGAAAACAACATTTCCTCTTTTACCAAATCAAAATGGGACACTTTTGTTGTCATATCCTGTGTTAAAAAAGATATTCTTAGGGATGAGGATACTTCCTATGCCTACAAGTTTTATAACCCTGTACGCATAATAAAAGATGGTGGGCCCTTAGTGGCTACCTTAACTGGAATATGAGGTGATATATATTTAAAGTTGACTAGGATACTCACGTCTCTAGTGACATTACAAGTGGCTCCAGAATCAATTATAGCTTCTGTGTCTGCAATGGATGTTTCTTCTTTTCATTCAAAACTTTTAAAGTCAATTTGGTTGATGGCCAATGAAAGTGCCTCTATGAAGTTGGTTTCAACTTCAAAAAGTTGATTTTCTGTTTTGGCCATATGTTCCCTTGCCTTTCCTTTATTTTCATTAGAAACCTTAGGTTACTTTACCAAGTCAGAAATCTTCTGATTTAGATCATATTAAATATTTAAAGATGGGAAGTAGAATGAAGATTGAAAATTGTAAGGAGACTGAGATTGAATATGTTTGTAAGAGCCTCAGGCATGACATTGTCTTTGGGAATTAGGAGGTTGATAAGAGTAAATTTTCCTTCTTTTGGGATGTTGTCAGAAATCTTGTAGGGAAAAATTGGAGATGTTTGGTGATTTCCAGCTTGTTTCATATGTGAGAGGATATTTTAGTATTGAGAATTTCAATAAGGTGATCATCAACAGACATGGTCAGTGAAGAGCCTTTTGATATAATGGCTTAACTAACATCAGCAAAAAGTTCAGCCTGTGAGGATGGGAGAAGAACTTGACACATAATTTCTTTGAAAGATTCATTCGTGAAGGTAAATCCAGTATGAAAAATTGATTAAATTCATTCTGCTACTTTTTGGCAATGATTTTCAACTGAGATATAGCATTGGAGGGGAATAGAGAGTTATTTTTAGAAAAAAGACAATCATGAAGTATGGGTGGCAAAATCAAATTTTTTGAAAAGGATCAAGTAAGCTTCACAGAATGTGCTTTCTCATGAGATTAGTCTTTGTAATGAAACATCAATAGTGTTAAAAATGATATTCCATGCAAGTCAATCAATAATATCATTTCTAGAGAGATGAGTATCAGTAGTGGAATAGGCCAATGTTCCAATTTAATTTTTCATTATGATTTTAACCTTCCAGTCCCAGTAATGACAGTTTGATCCATCAGAAATGAGTTTTAAAACCCCAGTGGTCTCTTTGGCAATGAAACTGAGCTCTTTTAGGCGCCTTTGTATTTTATTGAGAATAAGGGGGAGGTGATAAAGATGAGGAAGTTTGAGACAAGTTAGAGCTCATATTGTGGGGTTGGAAAGGTGGAGTATAAATTTGGGGAATGGGAGAAACAGTTTCATGGAGAGCAGGAGTAGGGGCGTCCTCTGGTTCAAAAGGTTCAGGGTGTGAGCAAGAATGAATTGGAATAAGATGTAAGTAGGAAAAAAAGGATGTCCTAATTGGTGTATAGGCAAGGTGAAAGTGACAATGGATGGTCTAAAAAAATTGAGCCTAATTGGTGGGTAGGCAAAAGAATTTTATATTGGAAAATGAGCCAGTCAGGATTTGAATCTTGGTAGTAAACATGCCAATTTATTTAATGATGAGTGCTAAAGGGTCCCATAACCTGAAAGAATGCACCAGTGACTAAACTCTGAGAAGAGTTGGAGTTATTCAGATGTAAAAAATACAGTCTATATACATAAGGTCATGTGATAGATAATTAATACTATGTCTATGTACATTACCTGGAAGTAAGTCAACTTCATGACTTAATTTTTTTTCCCATTGCTTCATTGCCTTATACCACCACCATCTGGCTGATACCTGAACTCCTGCGCCTTAAGACTCACTTTCTCACATCTCAAGACTCATTGGGAAATGCAAGTTTTTCATTTCTATAATTACTTTTTATTTTATAGTTCTATAAAGATAAAAATTTTTCCCCTAATTAACCACATTAGCATGCTAAATTACAGGGCTGGAACCCCCCAGAACAGCACTGAAACAAAGTCACTTGTGGTAGGAATGTCAAGGGGAGGTATCTGCCAATCCAAAATAGTACATGAACTTTGTATTCCACAAACCACTATCCATTCAAAACTTTACCAATACCAATCCAGGGGAGCTGTTGAAAATGCACCTGGACCAGTCTGTCCATGCAACACTAATACCCTTGACATGCAAAATATTTCCTGGATCCTCAACTACACCCAATTTTAAAGATTTTTTAAAATATTGAGTGCAATTAATTGCAAAATTAAACCTTGCAACATCTGAAAATGACCCCATGATGTGAGCATATTTAGTCACACAGCTTCCAAGAAGCTTTTTGTTTTAACACACACCTCCAGAGTCATTGCAGAAAGACTTTTACAGTCACCTTGCTGTAAGAAGAATCCAAGGGAGTTGGATAAACAGAAGAAAACCCTGTCCCTTTTAGTTTAATAAGTGTTCAAAATTAAATAAGCTTAAGCATCTACTTGATATAAAATTACCAGTTGACCAATTGATATTAACAATTTAGAGATGTAGTATTGGTGTTATTTAAGTTAAGAGAAGGAAATACAACAGTAAATTAATACTAAGAAACGTTATCTAAAGGATAGACTTATATGTTTATATAAAGCTCTTATTCTTGTGAACAAAAGTTATAAATTAATTCCTGGAGTTGAGACCTTTCCTGTCAGCCTGTATATCTCCAGGACTGAGTAAAAAGTACTTATAAGTTATGTTAAACACATGAACTATACATGGGAATAATAAATAAGAGTACACAAATAGTATACATAAGTAAAATTATGATAATACACAAAAAATGCCATTATAACACCTTATATACACGCATATATCCACCTTTTATAGGTCTTATGTACTTAATATTAAGTTGGAATATGTTAGGGTAATCTTAAGAACCTTAAGTATAAGGCTGCATAATTTTTAAGTACACTTAAAGCTGTTATATTCATTGTTTTATGCAAAAAACAAGAAATGCGCTTTATTTCACTTAAAAGTTGACTATATGCGCTATAAAATTGAGAATATCAAAATTGCGCTTTGACAGATCAATTGGGCTAATTTAGAACTATTGATTTGGCTATTTAAATGCATAAAAATAACACTTTTCAAATTTGGTGTTTTTTATGCCAGAAATGGCTTCTGTGTACTGGCCACATACTGCCTGCTTTTTTCCCGTGTGAATAGCTTCATTTTTAGCAAAGTTAGCTTTTTCACACTATAATTACCCCACATTCTACGCCCACTGTGGGGAAACACACTAAAATAGGCGACAGGCGCTTATTTAGTGTCCTAGCTTAATTAATAATGCATTGACCCTGTTTATATGCACTAATTTCATTAATAACCTCACTCTTGGCACTTTATTTCATCACCATGCTTAAATTCGCCTAATTTTAGTCAAGGATTTACCCGTGCAAGCGCCTGCCAAGAACTGCATGTAGTTACCCCACATCTCACGCTCTTTTTTAAGTTTTTGGGTGGTTTCTCAGTCAATTTTGGTTATTTTTGAATGGGAATTTCACGTAGTATAATGTCAGGATTAGCCCCATTATTTCTACAGTCAATCCCCCTTATTATTAAGCTATTATTAACCTTAAAAAGTCTCCTTTAGTCCTTAATATTATTGTTTTATACGCATATACTCTCTTTTTGTCTTTTTCTTTAATTTTGATGGATTTCCCTTATTATTTCAGGATTTTGGCGGTTATTACTCTTCTAATTATGTCATGGGTCACTGGGAATGTTGATGGGAATGTCTATTAGTTGTTTAGAGGCGTGATTAACTGTGTATTGGGTGGTACATCAAGGGAATCATTGGGGAACTCAGTGTGTATAAAAGGAGGAGGTTTTTGGGTTGTATTTCTTCATTCTTTATCATTACAATTTAACCAATATAACCAAACCAATTACAATACATATCAATTAGTACTTTTATAAGACTTTTGAATAGTATCTGAATTTATATAATCTATTTTTCTACCAACTATAAAGATTGTAAGCCATATATAAGAATAGTGAGAATTATATTACTGAGACCTTTACATTTGATTATATTTTACAACTTAGTGGATTAGAACTACAGTATTCATATAGGACCATTAAAATCTTCTAGACAACTGACTATTCAAGCTAGTTCACGTCCTTGTACTTGACCTTAGCCTGACAATTGGGGGCCTTTCCTCAAGAATTCTCTTATAATCCTGTAAGTGAAATTTTCAAAAGAAGGTGCACGTAAATAATATCCCTATAGAAATATTTGGATAATTACAACAGGTTGGGGTCACTTATATAGTGATTTCAGAAAAAGAAGCCCTGTTATATTATAAAATTGTGATATTGAATCAACAATTTTACCACTAATTTAACTTATAATTGTTATTAGTGGGTCTGTCAATAGACCAATTAAATTTGAGATCTTTGCAGATAAAATTTTTACCACTAATTTAACATATAATTGTTCTTAGTGGGAGTCTGTCAATAGACCAATTAAATTTGTGATCTTTGCAGATAATAAACCAATTAAACTGATTAATTGTTTTCTTTTAACAGGACTCTTAATCTTTTCTTTTATTGGTTTGTAAAATTCATTAAATATTGAGAAAGAATCATACTGACAGTTGTTTTCTTTTGAATTTAAAAACACGGCTACATATTGTAGACCAGTTAAATCAAGTGACCACATAAAAGCATATTTGACTTTTGGCACTTAAAATATTCACTTCATACCAATAAGTAAGCAATAAAATTGTCTTCAGTGGTAATGATAAATACTGATAAAACTCCTTTTTGAAGTTTTCATATCTAAACTTTCAATTCTTTAAATTCCACGTAAAAATGTGTGACAACAATGACATTGTAAGTAATAAGGTAAAACCTTATAACTTAAGACCTAGAGCTGAAAGACCTGTTACAGGACATTCAAATGGAGGGCCAGGACTCTCCCATAATCAACAACACTCCGTCAATGTCTCTGGAGGAAAGGGAAAAGCTTTTAAAGCAGGTTTCAATAAAGAAAACAAAAAATACTTTACAAGAACAAGTTCACTCCCTATCCACCCTACTGAACACCTTGACAATAAGAGTCAACAATATAGTGGACCAGATCAACAATCTGGAAAAGAGAGCAGCTCAAGGTTTCATAGAGGTCAACCAAGCTCTAGTGGACATAAAGACTCAACCACCAACAGTGGCACCCAACAATTCCATAGCAACACCTCCAGCCCAAGAGGAGGACCAAAAAATTACAGTAAGCAAATGGAAATGGGATTGGTACGCCCAAAACTACAACAATCCTCAACAGCAGGGCTCCAGCAGTCACCCTTACAGGGGAAAGGCAAGGAGAGGCAGGGGAAGTGGGATAAGACCTTGGTAAGTCATCCAACTTCTTATGATCAATTATATCAACCTGAAAATAAATTACTTATAGGTAATGAGATTGATAAGGAAATATTGGATATTATTGATAAGGATTTAAAGGATTATTCATTTGAACAGAATATGTTAAACTTGTCTTTACATGAGGACAATGTAAATAGTTTTATTGACCACCAGGAAAATACTATTAATATAAAAATGGAATCAAATGAATTAAATCTTGACCCTGAAAATGAGTCTTCTGAATTGGACACGGAAAAAATAGAATATTTTTTAAAAGAGAATCCAATGGAATCAAAAATAATAAGTAAATTATTATTAAGAATTGAAAAATTGGAAGAGTTCTCAAAAGAGTCAAACATTAATACAGAAAATGTATTATTACAGCTAACACAATCATTGAGTACCACAGCCAATAAATTAAAAATTATTGAAAATTCAAATAATGAATTAATCAATGAGAATAAAAGATTAAAATCTGAGATTAGAAATTTAGAAAGTAAATTAGAACACTCTCAGAATATTATGGCTACCATAGAGGGACGTGTAAAATTGTCTTTTTCAAATGTAAATGATACTTTGACTCAAGTACCTGTAATAAAAGATAGGTTACAAAGAGTAGAAATTGAAGTAGCTAACATTTTGAAAAATACTGAAACAATAAAGGATAATACCTCTTATGTAGAAAGAGTACCAGTTTTTATGAAACACTCTGAGGATAAACCAATGATGGAACATCAACATAGTGTCATGGGCTCTGAGAATATAAAATCAGTAAAAGATGAAATAAATGATCATCTTTCTAAAGTAAGTGAATTACTCAATATTCCTCAGGTTAGGGAAGCAAAAACTAGCCAAAAGAACTGGCCTAAGTTAGATCAGTACCCTTCTTTTGACGGGGATTCAAAATCTGATTGGCAACAATTCATACAAAGAATTGATAACTTAAAATTTTCATATAAATTACCTGATGAAGAAATTACTTCAAAGTTAATATCTTTATTTACAGA
The DNA here is from genome assembly GCA_030280995.1 of Hemileia vastatrix. Lineage (NCBI taxonomy): Eukaryota > Fungi > Basidiomycota > Pucciniomycetes > Pucciniales > Zaghouaniaceae > Hemileia > Hemileia vastatrix. The sequence continues at coordinate 16,306,158 of JASXTE010000004.1, read as the reverse complement.
TGTGGCCTTATTATGGTTTGAATCTGTATTGAGTGAGGGAATTAATTACTCCTGGAATGAATGGATGGCACTAATTGAAAGGCAATTTGGTGGCCCAAAATTTAGAATCACTCAACAAAGACTGTATGAAAGGGCCAGATATAATCCAAATGCTGGAGAAAAACCCATGGTCTTCTTAATGAATTTAATAAAAATCATGAAAGCTATGGATCCAAAAATGGATTATGAAGAGTGGAAAGAAAAAATAATATACAAATTGCCTATATCAGTTAGAGACATTATTGTTGCTAGAACTGAAACTGTCAGAGACACCTCTGGATTCATTAATATATGCAATGAGATATTATTAAACCACAAATATGAAACCAAGTATAGTAATTACAGACAAAGTGTTGACGTGGTAAAACCTACTACAAGTAAGTTACCAGTGGAAAAGAAAAAACCTTCAGCTCCCCTTGTCCCTAAGAGACAAGAAAATAACACTTGTTACAAATGTAATGAACCTTGGGTTAAAGGTCACACGTGTAAGAAAAGAATAAATGTTATTGAAACCTCACAGAATTCTGAACCTAGTAATCATGAAGATGAGAATGTGGAATCCAGTGAGGATTGCAAGAGTAACATATCTTACAGTGATGATGAAAATGAGATATTTGTATTAGAACAGGATATAATGTTCCTGAATGATGCTATACCTCATACAGACACATCTTTAACTTCTATAGAGGAAGCTGAAATAATTAAAGATGTATCTCATGATACTTACAAAATAACACCTATCAGAGCACCTATTATCATATGTGGAAAAGAAATGAATGCCATTCTTGACACTGGGGCTGCAGGTAGTGTAGTTTCACTTAATGCATTAATGAAACTTGATAGTAAGTACCAGGAAAAACTAGAACCTGTTCAGACAAAGAACTGGAGGGGTTTTGGTTCAGTATTAAATCCAATTGGCAAATACAAAACTGCTGTATTCTTTAAATATAATAATGGATATGTTAGAGCAGTTTGTGAATTTGTAGTAATGGATAATAATAATTGTAGTGATTGGTTTATTATTGGCAATGATTTATTGACAAAATTTGGCATTAAACTAGATCCTGCAAACAGTTGTTTCACCATAGGGGTGAATGGTAAAAGAAAATTCAAAATATGTTCTGAAAATTCAGTATATACCATTTCTCCTAGAGAAGAACAACTGCAAGGTGGAAGAACCACCAATGAAGTGGGTGAATTGGAAAATGAAATCCAAAAGGCCTCTTTCAGTCCTCAACTCTCAAAAATTGAACAAGAAGATATTTTGAGATTGATTAAATCATATCCTATGGCATTTGCTCATGGCTCAAATGAACTAGGATTGGTCAAAGACCATGAGATGAAAATCTCTTTAAGCTGTGATCTGGATAATATTCCTGGCAGTTTAAAAAAGAAACCTTACCCAGCATCTCCTGCAAAAAGGAAAGATATTGAAGACAATATAAAATTGTTGTTGGAAATGGGTATTGTTGAAAAAGTGGACACAACACCTAAGTATTGTGTCATTTCACCAGTATTAATCTCTTATGAAAAAGATAAGGCAAGATTATGCAGTGATTATAGAGCTCTGAATACATATACAGTAGATGATATTTACCCTCTACCAAGGATAGCTTCTATCCATGCTACCTTACAAGGAGCAAAATATATTTCCTGTCTGGATGGGAACAAGGGTTACCACCAGATTCCTGTGGAAAGAAATTCTCAAAATTACTTATTAATAACCACACATATGGGTATATATAAGTATGTGAGAATGCCATTTGGCCCAAAGAATGCCCCTTCAGTCTTCCAAAAATTGATGGATAGTGTTTTTCATCAGGAAATGGTTGAAGGATGGTTATTGGTCTATATTGATGACATCATAGTGTTTTCAAAAACATATGATGAACATTTAAATCACCTGAAAAGAGTCTTTCAAAAAATGGATGAAATTAATATGACTATTGCATTAAAGAAATGTAAGTTTGGATTTCAATCCTTGAAAGTACTTGGACATGTTGTATCTGGATTACAAATTTGTGTGGACCAGAATAAAGTGGCAGCAATTAAAAACATTGGGATACCTAAAAATGTAAAAGAGGTTCAAAGTTTTTTGAGTATGTGTGGATATTATAGACAATATATTAAAAATTACCAATCCATTGCAGCCCCTTTAACAACATTAATCAGGAAGAATGAAGCTTTCATTTGGAATAATGAAAGACAGCACGCCTTTAACAAATTAAAGGAATTTTTAATGTCAGCTCCAATATTGGGACTGCCAGATTTCACCCTACCTTTTATCTTGTACACTGATGCAAGTTTCATAGGTTTGGGTGCTGCTTTACAGCAAAAACAGATAATAAATGGAAAATTATCTGAAGTAGTTATCTGTTATATATCCAGAACCTTAAGAAAGAGAGAATTAAGGTATGGTGCCACACAGCTAGAATGTTTAGCCGTGGTGTGGGCTTTGGAGAAACTTCATTACTATCTGGAAGACCAGAAGTTTGAACTTATAACAGATTGCAGTGCAGTAAAATCATTACTAAACATGAAAACACCTAATAGGCACATGTTTAGATGGCAACTAGCTGTACAAGAGTACAGAGGAAGAATGACAATCACTCACAGAGCAGGAACATTGCATTCAAATGTGGATTTATTATCCAGAAGTCCTTTGCCAAATGATGCTGACAACCCAGCTTATGTACCTGAAAATGAGGTTATACATATATTTGGGATTTATATAGTGGATTTAGAAGAAGAGCTTATGCAAACTATATTGGAAAATTATTCATCTGATAAAGATTTGTCTAAACTATCTACCATTCTTAATGATCCAACAAATGCCTCCATGAGTGCATTAATTAAAACCTTGCCTCCAAAGTATAAAAATGCGTTGGAAAAAGGTAAACTATCAATTGAAGATGGATATATATATTACAGGAAAAAGTTAAGCAATGTAATAGTAATACCACCTTCTATGAAAGAGTTAATGTTGAGTACTTGTCATGATGACATCTTAGCTGGTCATTTTGACTTTAACAAAACATTAACCATAGTTAAAAATACAGCCTGGTGGATAAACATGAAAGAGGATGTACAAAAATACATTGAAACATGTGACTCTTGTCAGAAATCTAAAAGATTAACTGGGAAGAGAGCTGGGTTGTTACAACAAATAGAGCAGCCAAAAGCTCCATGGGAAATTATAAACATGGATTTTGTAACTGGCTTGCCATTAGCAGGAAAAGAAAGTTTCAATTCTTGCTGGGTAATAGTGGATAGATTAACAAAAATGTGTAAGTTTATCCCTACCCATAAAGAGGTATCTGCAAAAGACTTGGCATTACTATGGTGGACTCAGATGATGAATACTGCTGGGTTCCCCAAAGCCATAATCTCTGACAGAGATCCTAAATTTACTTCAGAGTTCTGGACATCTTTGATGGAAGTATCAGGTTGTCAATTAAAATTGTCTACAGCACACCATCCACAAACTGATGGGCTGGCTGAGAGAATGATACAAACTCTAGAAGACATGATCAGAAGATATTGTGCCTTTGGATTAGAATACAAAGACAATGAGAAATTCACACATGACTGGGTAACATTAATTCCTGGCCTTGAATTTGCTTATAACAGCACAACTCATTCTGTAACAGAGAAGAAACCATTTGAACTCTGGCTGGGATATGTACCAAATACCCCAGTAAATCATTTAAATAAACTACCAAGGTTGGATATACACCCTGGCACTAAATCCTTTATTCATATGCAACAAATGTGTAGAAAGCATGCGGAAGAATGCATCCAAAAAGCATTTGAATATGAAAAGAAAAGGTGGGACAAATCTCATAAAGAATTTGAATTTAAAAAGGGAGATGAAGTCCTCATATCAACACTACATTTTAACTTACAAGGTAATGTTAAATTAAAGGATCCCTTTGTAGGACCTTTTGTAGTAAATAAAATGGTTGGGAATAATGCAGTGGAAGTCATATTATATGCTCCATATGATAGGAAACATCCAGTTTTCCCTATCTCATTATTGAAACCTTACCATGCAAATGATCCTGACTTATTTCCAGAAAGAAGGGGAAGGCCTAAAAAGCAACCTGAAGAAATTGTGGAAAAAGCAGAGATTGAAAAAATACTCAAGAAAAGAATCCTTACTAAAGAAAAAGGAACTGAGTATTTACTAAGATTTAAAGGGAAATCAAATGAATTTGATAAATGGATACCTGAAAAAGAAATTTCTAATTTATCCACCCTTCTTAAAAAATTTAAACAGAAATAAATTTCTGTTCAACCAGCTGAGGGGTTAAAAAACCAGTACTCATAATATTTTATTATGTTTTATTTCTTTAAAGTTGAATCTTTAATGCTACAGATTTATTCTGAATACCTGAAAATTACAAATTAAATAAAATAAAATGTATGACTTATCATTTTTTTTATTGTTTTTTTTGGGTGGGCGAGTGTCAGCCTGTATATCTCCAGGACTGAGTAAAAAGTACTTATAAGTTATGTTAAACACATGAACTATACATGGGAATAATAAATAAGAGTACAAAAATAGTATACATAAGTAAAATTATGATAATACACAAAAAATGCCATTATAACACCTTATATACACGCATATATCCACCTTTTATAGGTCTTATGTACTTAATATTAAGTTGGAATATGTTAGGGTAATCTTAAGAACCTTAAGTATAAGGCTGCATAATTTTTAAGTACACTTAAAGCTGTTATATTCATTGTTTTATGCAAAAAACAAGAAATGCGCTTTATTTCACTTAAAAGTTGACTATATGCGCTATAAAATTGAGAATATCAAAATTGCACTTTGACAGATCAATTGAGCTCATTTAGAACTATTGATTTGGCTATTTAAATGCATAAAAATAACACTTTTCAAATTTGGTGTTTTTTATGCCAGAAATGGCTTCTGTGTACTGGCCACATACTGCCTGCTTTTTTCCCGTGTGAATAGCTTCATTTTTAGCAAAGTTAGCTTTTTCACACTATAATTACCCCACATTCTACGCCCACTGTGGGGAAACACACTAAAATAGGCGACAGGCGCTTATTTAGTGTCCTAGCTTAATTAATAATGCATTGACCCTGTTTATATGCACTAATTTCATTAATAACCTCACTCTTGGCACTTTATTTCATCACCACGCTTAAATTCGCCTAATTTTAGTCAAGGATTTACCCGTGCAAGCGCCTGCCAAGAACTGCATGTAGTTACCCCACATCTCACGCTCTTTTTTAAGTTTTTGGGTGGTTTCTCAGTCAATTTTGGTTATTTTTGAATGGGAATTTCACGTAGTATAATGTCAGGATTAGCCCCATTATTTCTACAGTCAATCCCCCTTATTATTAAGCTATTATTAACCTTAAAAAGTCTCCTTTAGTCCTTAATATTATTGTTTTATACGCATATACTCTCTTTTTGTCTTTTTCTTTAATTTTGATGGATTTCCCTTATTATTTCAGGATTTTGGCGGTTATTACTCTTCTAATTATGTCATGGGTCACTGGGAATGTTGATGGGAATGTCTATTAGTTGTTTAGAGGTGTGATTAACTGTGTATTGGGTGGTACATCAAGGGAATCATTGGGGAACTCAGTGTGTATAAAAGGAGGAGGTTTTTGGGTTGTATTTCTTCATTCTTTATCATTACAATTTAACCAATATAACCAAACCAATTACAATACATATCAATTAGTACTTTTATAAGACTTTTGAATAGTATCTGAATTTATATAATCTATTTTTCTACCAACTATAAAGATTGTAAGCCATATATAAGAATAGTGAGAATTATATTACTGAGACCTTTACATTTGATTATATTTTACAACTTAGTGGATTAGAACTACAGTATTCATATAGGACCATTAAAATCTTCTAGACAACTGACTATTCAAGCTAGTTCACATCCTTGTACTTGACCTTAGCCTGACATTTCCAATGATACCCTATAAGAATATATATAAGAGTTTTTGAGTGAAATTTGTGAAGTGTCACCTTAGATATCCCCAGAACTGAGTATTTCTTATTTTTAAATTAGGATAACCTTAATTATCTTAAGCTTATAGCACTTATATATATGGTTAATATGCTAATATATATAATTATTACACTATTATATGACTTATAGAAGTTTAAATAGCTTTTCCATAGCCCTATAATACTTATTAAGGTACTAATGTAGTCATAATATACTTATCATAAGTGATATTTAGTAATTATAGACATACATAAGCTTATATGTATACATAAACCTCATATTCAGTGAAATATGCAGTTATATTATGTATATATAGGTCTATATGCAGGTTTAAACCTCTAAATAGCCTATAAGCTTTATTTTTATGCTTATTTTAGGTCACATGGATGTATTTAATGGACTAACCACACCTACAGAAGCATATACACCTTTTTCAGGTGCATATATCCAGTTTGGACAACTTAATCTGCTTCCTTTAATGGATTTTCATGGATTTATGGGTTGGAATATGATAACTGGGTTAATGTGGATGCTTAGGGATGCTATTGGGGGCTTGGAAAGTTGATTTGGTTCCTTTATATGCTTTGAGCTCCATTTTACTCTCTTTGGATGAGTTATTTTACCTGTTTCTTTATGGTATCTGCTTCTATCTGTTTTCTCTATTTATGGTATGGGTGTATGATATCATTAATTGTGATGGAGGGTCCTTACTGGAGGTATTGATGTTGAAAATACTTGAAGTGGATTTCATGGGTAGGTGATGAGCCCTCAAAGTGCTGTAATATCTGGGGATGGCAGTGACACCATCTGAATTGAAGGTCTGTGCACTACAGTTACCAGCAAAAAAAACATGGGCACCTGATAGCAGGTGCCAATTCCTATCTTTGACTTAACTCAAATTCTTCTCAGCTGTATTTCTTCTAGAAAGAATGCACACTGAACAATGAGCACACAAGCTTGTGCAAATCAAATCATATTTACTCTTAAATCAAAACTGAATATAGGGATAGGCACCTGCTAGCAGGTGCCACTTGATTTTTTGTGGTAAGTGGATTTTGGTATAAGTAAGGGAGGATTTCACGGGTTATTGGAAATCAATTACTTACAACAGCTCAAATAAACATTATAAAGCAATAATTATCATATAAAATATATTTTAAAGCCATTATAAATTGATATTATCTTTATATTAGCTATAACTATATTTTATTAGCCAATTTTCCACCACCAGTCTGCACCAATCCAAATATTGTGAGTTAAAATTGAGAAGAACTATTTTGTTATTCTTTGCCTCAGTTTTAATCCATAAATAATTTAATATTGAGTAGTAGGATAATTAATATTTACTATTAAATCATACTTAAATACTAGCATACACTGACAATCGGGGGTCTTTCCTAATTTGATACTTATTATTTTAGTATAGCCTTAGGACATGATTTATTTTCTCATCTCATCTCTTCAGGTAATTCATTTTATTCATTTTTTTGATTTTTTTTTCTAGTTATAATTTTTTTTATGTATCTAATTTTTTTAAGTAGTTATTTTTGATTTTAATGGTAAAATTAACCTTTTTTTCTCTCCCTCTTTTCTTTCTTTTATAGCTCCATCACCCTAATATTCATCCCTCCTTAGAATGGTCATTATCCCACTTTCCCCTATTTCACTTTTTATTGGTTCTATGTCTTTAAAACACATAAATTGCACATTCTTTATGCATTGCACTTACTCCATATTCAATTTCCCCCAAATTTCAACATCAATCTTTCTCACTCTATTTTTCCTACTTTTCACTCAAGGTAAGTTTTATATCCTTTTTTCATGCCTATATGATATCTTTTTTGTTCTATGAAAATTTCATACTTAAATATATGTAGGACTCATATATTGATAAAAGTGGACTTATTAAATTCATCTTGCTCTCATCTCCATTACCAGTTTTCAAGTTTTTATTAAAGTTTGTAAATCAGAGTGGGAGTTTGGGTTAGGTTTATTCAAATGTATTTTCCTTTTTAGTGAAGATTCTCCTGAAGGCTTTGTTGAATTTCTCACAAACAGATTTGAATTTGACTCAGTGGTTTCTGAGATATTGACCTTTAAAGTTAAGCCTTTTTTCCCAAGTTAAATTTTTTTATTTCTTGTTTTTATGTTAAAAATCAGGGTTAGGTTTATTTAAATCAAATTTCCTTTCACTGAAGATTCTCCTGAAGCCTATTTTTCATTTTCCAAAAATGGGATTGAATTTAGTTCAGTGGTTGCTGAGATTTTGAAATTTAAATTTGAGCCTTTTTTTCCAAATTTTACTTAATTTATTTTATGTTTTCATATTGTATGACTAGATAATAAGGCTTCTGAAACTCTTATCCAATTTTTATCTAGGCTTTTATCTCCCTTTTGTTGGAATTTTCATCATCACTTTTCAAGTTTTTGTACAATTTTTAAAAGCAGAGTCAGAATTAAGGTTAGGTTTATTCAAATCTAATATTATTTTAGCTGAAGAATCTTCTGATGCCCATATTTAAATTCCCATAAATGGACTTTAATTTGGTTAAGTGGTTGCTTAGATATTGACCTTTAAAGTTGAGACTTTTTTCCAATTTTCACTTAATTTATTTCATATTTTTATATTGCATAATTAGACAATAAAGCTTATGAAACACTTATCTGATGATTATCTAGGCTTTTATATCCCAAAGCTTAGGATCACTCAATTATTTCTTGACCAATTGCTTGAAAAAATTATATATTCATACATTTCAATTTAATCATAAACTGGCCAAGAAAGCAGGACTTCCCAATTATACAGTGTGGAAGTATGAAGATTATTATGGCACTTAAAATAGCTTAAGTGAATGTGGGATGGTTATATAAAAGATTGGAAATGCCAATAAAATTATATATATTTTTGTTATGAAAAGAAAGGATGGTATATTGCAAAAATGGTCAATTATACAAGTACAGGAAGAAGTAACTAATTAATAGTCAAAAATGCATGTATAGATTAAAAAGTGCTTGTAAATGAATTCTAGGAGTCTCAAGAACCTTTGGAAATTTTCTTAGAGGTTTTACTAGTTTTCTTATATTTTTAATAACTTTATAAAGTATTACTGAGTATTTTTTATTTCTGATAAATTACTTAACTTTGATGATTTTTAGCTTAGTGAATAGGGTTTCACAGGATACCAAAATTTAAGGGAAGTTTCCCCAGATTGAACCCTATTAACTGTAATTTTTGTAGATTGTTTATTGTGGTTTTAAGGTTCTGATTGAGTCTGGAGTTCCGGAAAAGCTCCTGAATTCTCTAGAAAATCTCTGTACAACTTCTGGTGATCTCAGGTTGAGCTCCAGAATGCTCTGGCTAGGAAAAGTATGGCACATGACATAATATGGATATAAATCCTGTAGACTCAAAATTAGAGTATCATATAACAATCATACATCTTAAAAATTAATAACAACAACAAATATCAATAACTACCATCATTATTTTCAATAACATTTTATAAATTGTAATACCCTTAAAAATATAGCACTTTTCCATAACATTTTATAAATTTTATATAACAACTCATATATATATAATTATAGGGTAACATTATAAAGTTCTAAACTTCAGGGACTCAAATTTAACATCTGTTCACATAAATAAAAAGCTTTATAAAAACATATATTATTCAATCATTTATATAAATTTTCTGAGTACAACTTCATTGTTGTATTTCTTTTCCTCATTATAAAGAACACCAATTATTCATATTAAATCTGTTAAAATTTTTTCAACAATTCATTTATTTTAAAGTAGATTTTATAGTTTAGTTAATTGTGAACTATATATTTACTCAAAGGGACAGGGTTTTCTTCTTTTTATCCAGCTCCCCTGGATTTTTCTTACAGAAAGGCCACTGTGTCAGTCTTTCTACATTGATGGCACCCAACATAGGGCTCAAATTCTCTAGCCTTTAATTGATCTTACTTGATACTTGGACTATCTTAGCCTGAAAGAGGCTTATTAAACAAATTCTTATACTATTTTAACGGTTTAATATTATATTTTTGGGATGTCTTCTGCTGCTGGATCTGGTGTTTCTCTTCCTGTTATGGCATTGGTCAGGATTTTATCCTGGGATGAGCCCAATTTTAATGGGGAATAAGTTAAATGGTTTTCAAACAGGTATGAAGCTGCTGCTTCTGTTATGGGGCTTCTCATTTGGACATGGTGAAACAAATCTGGTTTCTTATTATGGAAAGAGAGGTGGAAAAAGAGGTCATTGCTATGGATGGATATAAAAAGAGGGATTAGTTAAAATTTTTAAAAGAGATGGTTGATAAATGGGGTGTCAGGTATACTATGGTGGACCTCAAGAATATTTTCAGTGATTGGCAAGCTAAAGGTGGTGTCTCTAATATGGTGGACTTTTAACAGGTATGTGGAAAGTTTGATCAAGTGGTGGAATACTTGATTCTGGTGGAGGAAAAAGGCCATGAAAATAAGGAAAAGGATTTATTTTGGTCTTCTATTAGTAGGGATATTAGGTTGGATGTGTTGAAGGGAATGTCTAGGAAAAACAAGATTAAGGATCTTCCAAATGGGAAACAGAAGTTGCCTGCTTTAGAGTTATCAAAGAGCAAATCCAGGCATATTTAAAACTTATGGCTCTGGACAAATATCAAGAATCTTGTGCTCAATATTTTTGCAAGGTTAGTGATGTTTTGGCTGAAAACAACAATATTATGGTAAAAGATCAAGAGAAAAAGAGGGCTCATATGGGTCAGCCTGCAGCTAAGGTTGAGGGGAATGTGGACAACAAAATGTTTGATCACTTGGCTGACTTAACTAAGAAGCTCAAAATATTTGTTCAAGAAACTCAGAAGGCCAATAGGACTCCTGTAGCCTCATTTTTAACTTCTTCTTCTTATCCATCTAGGGGTTATGAGAGGAGGAATTATGGCTTTAATGGCAATGGGAACCACTTTTCTGGGAATGGAAATGGCAATGGTGGTAGTAATGGGAATGTTAATGGTGGAAATTGTTTTAGAGGAGGTTATGGCAAGCCTAGATTGTGATCTTATTGTAATAGGAGGGGGCACAGGGCTGGATATTGTTTTTATTTGGATAAGGACTTGCAAGCTAGTAGAGTCAAACTTGATGGAAAGGTTTATAAATTTATAGATGGATCTTTCATCAAATCCAGTGATGGGCAGACTCCTTTGGATTTAGTTAGGAGGAGTATGATGGCTGAAAAAAGGGCCAGGTTTGAAGAATTAAATGGTGAAGAAGAAGATGATGGTAAATGTGGAAAAAAGAATAGTGGTAATAAAGGTGGAAAAGTTGATAAGGGAAAAGAAAAGGATGTCAGAAAGGCCACTTTCACAACTTCTTTTGGTGGATGAGAGCTTGGAGTGGTTGCTAAGGTAGATGGAAATTGTATGATTGGGGAATATGATGTGGATGCTGCTAGAAGGGCAGCTGATACTGAGGCTAAAAGTAGAATTCAAAGCCAATTAAGTCTGAAACCAGGAAAGGAAGAAATAAAGAAGATGGAAAAGAAACCTTACTCTGAGGAAAAACTTTATAGGATGAAGAAGAGGATGGCAGATATGGGGACTCCCAGTTTTGGAAAATTTAATTTAAATAGTGAGCCTGTGACTGAAGAAGATGAATCAGATTCTGAGGAGAATGTACCTTTAGCATCTATCCCCTGGCCAATTTTTAGCGGTCCTACTCCTATGGAAGGGGCAAGGAGGACCAGTGATGGATCTGGATTAGTGAAAGAAGCTGGTGATGGAGCTAGGTTATTTTAGATAAAGATATTGTTTTGGGGGGTTAAGATGGCAATGTGGGTCCTCAAGAGGTTCCCAGAGCCAAGATTGTTAGAAATAAAGTTCAATATGAAAGGCCAGTAGAAGCTGGTCAAGAAAATGATATAGGGGTGGCTTTAGGTAGGGTGAATCAACTCCAGATTCCTCTATCTTTGGGGGAATTATTTACAGTTAGTCCTACCCTTGCAGAAAAGCAGAAGAATCATCTGAAACAGAGACAGGTATCAGTAGGAGAATTCGAATATATCTGTGAAAATTTGGAGAAGTTTGGAGAGGAGGTGGAAACCCATTTTTCTGCTCCTTTAGGGTATTTGATGGTAACTTTAAATAGTAAAGAGGTGAAGGCCCTGGTGGATTCTGGTTCACAATTTAATTAATTTTTTTTGGAGCAAGCAATTTTAATAAGCTTTCCAATAAAAACTGGTATTGGTGGAGACTTAAGAGGCATTGGTGGACATGCTACTGAACTTATGGGAACAGAAGAGCATTTCAAGTTATGTTTTGGTGGATCTATTGGTAGGGTACACTTTTATGTGGCCAGAGGGCCTGTGAAAATGGTTCTTGGTGGGCCATTTTTAATGGATTTTGAATCTAGGATAGGATATCAGTCAAGAATGGGGATAGGTTTGAAAATTACTGGTGATGATATGAGGAGGCTTAATATGCAGTTGGCACCTTCAGGAGATGATGGTTGGGAAATCAGGCCTGGACTTACCAAAATGTGCCAGTGTTGTGTGTGCACCAAGAAGATGCAAATAAAAAGGACAACTTCTGGTGAATTATTTAAAAATGATAATTTTGTAGACCCCCATTTTTCAGGGGAGTAAGGACTTATCACTCTAATGTTTCAATCTCTCCCCAAGAAGAGATCCCAGATTGAAATAGGTCAGCTCACTTGGAGAAAATTCAAGTGGATTCTCAATTATTTTCTGTTGATATTTCATTGAAATGTCACTATGTGTTAAATTTTTCTATATTTCTTTTATCTTTATCAAATATTTCTATAAGTTTTAAAAATGGTTTAAAAGGGAAAATGTGATGTATTGTGTTGGATAAAATTTGGAATGGATATTTTAAAAGTAGAGGTGATATTTGTGGTGGTATATTTTATGGCCTCCAGCTAGAGGATAAAATGCAATTAGATCAACAAAATCAACAAAAATCTAAGTATAATTAATTCATAAAAAAATAGTATTTGTGATGATTCTATTTCTGTCCTTCAGTAAGAGGTTAAACTTCAAACTTTATTTACTGGTCATTATATGGTGGAAAAAGGCGGTAAAGGTGTTGGAAAGTCAGATGTTAAATTAGACAAAGGAATGGAGGGTAAAAATTTAAAAATAAATAATAAAAACTATATTTCAACCTATTTTGTTTCTGATTCTGATGATGAAGAAAGTTCTGTTGACAATTTATTTAATGGTGGATCAAGAACAGATCTAATTCCTCAAGTCAAAGTGGATGTCAATGCATCTAAATACAAGAAGTTAGCTAATAAGGTTAGACCAATTAATGAACCACTCAAAGCTGAATTGAACCCACCTTTGAAGAGGCCAACTTTATCAAGAGATCCATATGATTTTCCTTTAGTCAAGAATCTGCCTGAATTTTCTGAAACATCAAGAATTACTTTTGAGAGATTGGGTGTTGTTAATTTTGGACCTGAAGATTGGTTATCAGGTGAAGAGAAGAATTTGTTTTTAAATGTGATGATAAAAAGGGAGAAGGCCATTGCTTTTGTTGAAGAAGAAAGGGGTGTGTTAAATTAATCTTATGGGGAGCCTTACAAGATTCCTGTTGTCTGTCATGAACCATGGCAACAAAAACCAAATCCTATTCCTGAAGCATTAAAGGATAATTATATTGAAGTCATTAGAGAATGAATTCAAACTGGGTTATATGAGCTGTCTTCTTCAATTTATTCAAGTCCAGTTTTCTGTATCAAGAAACCTAATGGCAAGCTCAGGGTAGTTCATAATCTTGGGGAATTAAATAGGGTTATGATAAAAGATGCTGGTATAGCACCTAGTTCAGCGGAGTTTTTGGAGGAATTTTTTGGAAGAGTGTGTTATGTTTTGGGAGATATTATGGGGGGATATTATGAGAGGGAATTACATCTTGATTCTAGGCCTCTCATTACTTTTGATACTCCACTTGGATAATTACAGTTGAAAAGATTGCCTCAAGGTGCAACAAATTTGGTTGATTTTTATCAAGCTCATATGGCTTGGATTTTTCAAGATGAAATTACAAAATATTCTGGAATATTTATTGATGATGGTGGAATTAAAGGTCCTTCAACAGATTACAATAATGAAGTGTTGAAGGAGAATCCAGGGATATGAAAATTAATCTGGGAATATTCTGTTGTCTTAGATAGGATTTTGTTTAGGATTGAAGAGGCTGGTTTAACTATTTCTGGATCAAAGTTTTCTTTTTGTGTTCCAGCTTTGTAAATTCTAGGTTATGTGGTATGTAGAGAGGGTAGGATTATGTCAAAGAAGAAGATAAAAAAAATTAAGTTCTGGCCAAAACCCAAGAATACAATCAAAGTCAGAGGGTTTTTAGGCATATGTGCTTATGTCAGAATGTTTATCAACGACTTTTCTTCATTGGATGTTCCTTTGAGACATTTGACTAGGAAAGATGCTGATTGGGAGTGGGATGAAGAGTGTTAGAAGGCTTTTGTGAAGTTGAAGAAGGTTTTTGGGGAAGATATTGTACTGCATAAGCTGGATTATGGAAAAGATGCAGGCAGAATTTATTTAGCAGTTGACTCTAGTCAGATTTTTGCTGAGGAGGTTCTGTCCCAAATGTATAAATCTGGTTATATTAAAACAGCCAGGTATGAATCTGTTGTTTTCACTGAGGTAGAATAAAGATATTAATAGCCAAAGTTGGAACTCTGTGGAGTGGCAAAAATTCTAAAGAAACTTCAAAATGTTTTATGGGGGAAACACTTTAAATTACAAGTGTATTCCAAATCTTTAGTTCAAATGATAAATTCCCTAAGTCTACCAGATGAACCCATGACCAGATGGGTAGCTTTTATTCAAAATTTTTCTTTTGATTTAGCTCACAAGCCTGGAAAGATGTTCACTATGAAAGATGGGTTATAAATAAGACAATCCGCTGAAGAGGATTGTTACTCAGAAGAATTTGATGAAGATATATCTTTTATCAAGGCCAGCACAAAAGGTTCTGAAGACTTTCCTTGCATCCCCCATGGGGCTAAACTGGAAGGATTAATATGTGTAGATAATGAACACATCCACCAAGAGGATAAACTGGCTAAATGTAAAAATATGGTAAATTATGTGCTTTGGGCGTTTGATGAGGGTGTAAATAAATTTGGTAAAAAATAGGTTGGAGATGTTTTGTTATACTACAATGAGGATGGTTATATTGTGTGGGATAGTAGAAATTTGGTGAATGGTGTATATTTTGAACTATTAGAAAATTTTGTTAATGATAGGTTGGGTGATTGTAGAAATTTGGTTAAAAGAAGGTTGGAAAAAGAAGAGGATGTTGATGCTGAAAGGGGTGTAAAAGTGATAGAAGAAAATTTGGTTATTAAATGTTTGGAAGGTTCAAAGGAAGAAAATTCAAAATCTTTTATGATAAATAAGAAAAGTCAAGGATTAAAATTATTGGCTCATTCATTTTTAGGTGATTTGGTGATAGGGAAGTTCCAATATATATGGTATTAATTGAGTTTCAAGATGAAGTCTAGGGACAGGCAAGATTTTATTTTAACATGGTCATATATTTGTTAACCTTAGAAAGACCAGATAATTGTGATATTGATGAATTGGTGGCTTTCAAAAGGAAGTCACCAGCATTTGATCTATCTGGTAGAAGATTGATGAAGAGGAGGTATCCAAATCCTCAAGTTGTTATTACTCAGAGAAAGGGGCAAGAGTTGAATATGAAATCACTGCATGAAGATCTTGGGCATAGAGGAGTTGGTAAATCTTATAGACAAATTACTGATAGATTTTGGTGGCCAGGAATAAATTTTGCTGTTTAAAATGGGTTCTGTCATGTGATGAATGTCAAAGAAGGAGCTATTTAAGGTTAAAGAAACCTGGAAATGCAACTGGAGAAAAGACTATTTTTGGTAGGGTTAGTTTGGATGCTGTTCATATTATAGATGGTAGATATAAATATTTAATTGTAGCCAGAGATTATTTATCTGGCTGGGTAGTGGAGGTGCCTCTTATTACTTTTAATTCCAAGAATGTGGCAGATTCTTTGATGAAGGATTGGGTATATAGGTATGGAGTGATGAAATTGGTGATGGTTGATGGAGGTCCAAAATTTGGGTCAGAGTTTAGGGAGGCCATATCAAAAGTTGGATCAAAGGTTAGGGTAGCAAACCCATATTACTCTGAAGCTAAAGGAATGGTAGAAAGAGGGCATCAATGTTCAGGGATCTGCAGTTAGGGATCAGAAATTTTTTTTCCCAGGCTCAGACATTATTAATTGAGGAAGATTCTTATCCACTAGCCCCGGGGCTAGTGGATAAGGAATCCACGATAATGCATTACCCCGCTTCTTATACCCCAATTTCCATTCCTAATTCCTGATCATAAACTCATCACATCCATGATTGATTTGTATGCAAGTCACATGAAATATAATTTCAGATGTTATGAATGAAAGTAGGCCAAGATGTGGTTATGACAGAAAGTTTTCCGGTAAGTGGTTATGAAAAATTGAGTAGAAAAATTTTGCATAAGAGGTGAACATTGACACGTAAAGTGTCTAATAACCCAATTATTAGCAAAAATAATTGAGGAAGATATTTGGGGTATAAGGATTTTTATCCACAATTAATTTAATTAAGGATCCCTGAAAATTGATACCCCCTCTTAAGGATTCTTTAGTTAAAATTTATGGAACAAGTACTGAAGGGTGGATGCACTTTCATCCTAGGGGTACCAGGAGTGCCAAAGTCTAACTTCCAAATGAGGATAAACCACCTATTATCATTTATCTAAATTTTCTCCAGAATAAGGAAAACTATTTAAAATCATTATGAAGAAACCAATTTATAAATTTTGATGTCAACATTTTATGGGGAAGAATGCTGTTTGAATGTAATTATTTTGGTAGAAGTGTTCACAGGGGAACCTTCTAAATTAAATATTGGTAAGTTTGGGGGTAATTGATGGGCTGGCTTCTCTATACACCATTGCCCCACAATGTTTGTTAACAAATTTTCCCTGTTTCTAGTTGTATCCTGGCCTTGTTTTTGTTATAAAGGTAGTCCTCTAAGACTATAAACTGGAGTACTACAACGTCACAATGATCACACTCATTCAAAGCTGTATTCAAGATTTATTTTTTATGTTTTATTTTTGTTATTGAAATTTTTATGTTTGAATTTTATTAAAAATTAATTTGTTCAGGGATAATGCTTACTGGTGGTCTCCAATCATTTTTTACAAATTGGAGGGAGCCCAACCAGTGATCATT
The DNA here is from genome assembly GCA_030280995.1 of Hemileia vastatrix. Taxonomy (NCBI): domain Eukaryota; kingdom Fungi; phylum Basidiomycota; class Pucciniomycetes; order Pucciniales; family Zaghouaniaceae; genus Hemileia; species Hemileia vastatrix. The sequence goes on along the minus strand of JASXTE010000004.1, from coordinate 16,288,804 downwards.
TTTCTATTTTGTTTTTTATGTTTTTCAAAATTTTTAGAATTATTTATAGTTGTTTTTCAATTTCTTTCCTTTGTATCCCACAATCAAGGTGCACTTGGATGTGGGTATGATGTCAGGGGTACAGCTCATCAAATGGCTAAGGGGGGCATCTTATATATATATATATATATTTTCAAATGTTAAAGACATCTTTAAATATTTTAAATTTTAAATTTTTATGATATATGTTATTTCAAGTTTCAAATTTTAAATTTTTCAAAATAACCTTTTCTTTAAAATAAAAATAAATAAATAAAAGAATAAAAATAAAAAAAAAGTAGCAGTAGTAATTTTATTTATGATTTCATATATTTAGTTTTTTTTTAGTTTCATTAAAAATTTCTAGCAGGAGCCTGAAGAGCAAATGAAGTTTTAATTTTGATGAAAAAGGCACAGTAAAAGTTTCAGAAGAATCTCTAGAAAAATTTTTAATTTCTTCAAATTGACAATTTTTTTTATGGTCAAGTCAAGTGGCCATTTTGAAGTGAAATTTCAGTACTTGCTCTCTTGAAAAAACTTCTGGTCAGTCTTTGGGAGGAGATTATTTGTAATGGGCCAAGCTGATGTTTAAAATTGAATAAAGTTGTTGAGCAACCCCATTATATTTCACTGTAGCTGAAGTGGACTCTGGATCAAGAATAAAATAAGTGGATGGAGAAAACTGGGATCCAGAAGAATCTAGATCAGGTCATCAATAAAAGTCAAGATATAAAATTATAGAAGAATGAGAGTTTTAAATACTTACAAGAGTCAACTGTGTAAAGCTCAAGATTTAAATGCAGGCTTGGTAGATATTTTTCTCCAAGGAGGGAAGAGTAGGGGTTTTTTATGTTGTGATATGAAGGAGTTTTTAGGAAATTTAGGAATTCTTTAGGTGGAGTAGGAATAGGTGAACCTTTGCCTATTGGAATATTCCTTTTCTTGCGGCTTATTACTGGAGGACTGGGAGATCTGGGTCTCATTGAAGAAGTAAAAGAAAAAGGATGATGGGGGCTGCTAAAATCAGGATGAGAAGGTATAGGCCTGGATATAAGAGGAGGAGGGATAGAAGATAGAGAAGGAGGAACATCCAGAACTAGGTTAGATTAAGATGAATTTAGAATAGCTTAAGGAGCAGTAGAAGCTCTAGGAATGGAAGAAGAAAGCCTTGACTAAAGAGATGGAGCAGCAATAGGAGCAGATGATAGAGGAGGACCCAGGGATTCAGAGTCAGAAGGAATATTCAAGAGGGAAGAAGGTGTGAAAGGAGCTGAAACTTTGGAGGTAGAGGATTTAGGAGATGGAGTAGATGGATGGCGGTGGGAAGCAAAGCTGGTGGATGGTAGAGGGAGTGAGCTATATTTGAGGCCAGAGACTTTTCTCTTCTTTTCATAACAGTTGGAACAGGCCCTATTGTAGGTGTTTCTTTTCAGTTTAAAGGTGTAGGAGCACTCTTGATGGATAAAGGAGAAATAGTCATAGGCTTGATTTTTAGAAGCAGTGAAGTTGGAAGGAGTCATCTTGAAAAATTGATAATTAGGATAGAAGGGATAGCCTGGATAGAAGAGTAGAGAATGGAGAAAAGGATAGTCCAAAATTTTGAACTCAAAGAAAGTAGTAGGAGGTTGGAATTGATGGAATGTTTGGTCCACTATGACCTTTAACTGGAAATTACTTTCTCTTTTGTCCACCAAGACCTTAAACAGGTATATCATTCTTTATATGGACAATTTATGTAGGGATTTGCAGAAGGGTAGTATACCAAGACTATAAACTGGAAGTCTATTCAAAATTTTGTTCACCAGGGGTTTCAATGGGGGATGTTAATCTATGTGGATATTCAATTCAATAATCTTTAATTTTTCACTGGTTCATCAGTACTCATACTGATATTCACTCATTGGAAAACTCAATCATTGATGGATATGGTGCAACAAACTTTAGAAAATGAAGATTTAAATTGGTTAAGTTTTATTTTATGATTTAAAGAAAGGTTTATATTTTGGAAAGAATTATTGATGGAGATTTTAAAGACTGGAAATAAAGGTGTGAAGAAAGTCTGGTAAATATGAAAATTCTGATAAATTTTTGGAGTGGTTTAAAAGGGTTGGAAATTTATTTGAATGTTGTGACTCTGAATCTTTTGAATATGGATAGGAGTTGAATTATTAGTGGGTGTCATTGGTAGACTATTTAGGTGGAAGATTGTAGGACCTTATGGTGAGAATGGAATCAAAGTATTTGGCTCAGTGGGTAGCCCACTCTCTCATGCTGTGAAAAAGTAGAGATTAGTAGAGGGGAGTCTGAAGTGATTCAAGCCTTGCTCTCAGTAGTGGAATCATCACAAGGCAAATACAGTTTATATAAAGTTTAATTTATTAAAGAAACACAGAAAGTTTTAAATTAACCAGACAAAATTTTTTATCAGCATTAAAAGAAATAATTTTAAAAGAAGAGAAGAACAGTAAAAATAAGTAATCTCTTTCATATCTTTCTACATAAGTAACAAAAAATTGCATTAGTAACCTTCTCTTCATTATGTCTTCATCTTGAAGAGGATGAAGAGGGGATGAATATGTGTTGATCAAATATGCAAAATTTAACAGTGGGGACATTCTACGTTGGAGGGAGGATGTGGCAGTCTAAAGATTAGTATGGCACTTAAAATACTTTAAATTAATGTGGGAAAGTTATATTGGATATTGGACAGGCCAATCAAATTATATATATATTTTATTATGAAAAGAAAGGATGGTTTTTTGCAAAAATGGCTAATTATACAAGTCTATGAAGAAATAATTAATTAACAGTCAAGAAATGCAAGTATAGATTAAAACTTGCATGGAAATGAAATCTAGGAGTCTCAAGAATCTTTAGGAATTTTTGTAGACTTTTTACTATTTTTCTTATATTTTTAATAATTTTATAAAGTATTACTAATTTTTTTTAATTTCTGATAAATTACTTAACTTTAATTATTTTTAGCTCAGTAAATAGGGTTGTGGGGGATAAAAAAATTTAAGGGGAGGTTTCCAGATGTAACCCTATAATCTTTAAATTCTGTGAATTTTTTATTGTGTTTTTAAGGCTCTAATTGAGTCCGGAAATTGGTACAAGTTCTGGATGACCTCCAGTGATCTCTGGTCAAGCTCTGGAATGCTACAGCTAGGGAAAGTATGAAACATGACATAATATGAATACAAAGCCTGTAGACTCAAAATTAGAGTGTCATCTAAAAATCATATATCTCAACAATTAACAACAACAATGCATATCAAAAACTACCATCATTATTTTCAATAACATTTTATAAATTGTAATACCCTTAAAAATATAACACTTTTTCATAACATTTTATAAATTTTATATAAAAACTCATACATATATACTTATAGGGTACCTTTTTAAACCTCTCAGCTTCAGTAACTCAAATTTAACATCTGTTCACATAAATAAAAAGCTTTATAAAAACATATATTATTCAATCATTTATATAAATTTTCCGAGTACAACTTCATTGTTGTATTTCTTTTCCTCATTATAAAGAACACTGACTCTTAATCTCACATCCGTTAAAAAGAATTGTTCAACAAGTCATTTGTTACAAAGTATATTTTATAGCTTAGTTAATTTTGAGCTCTATATTTACTTAAAGGGACAGGGTTTTATTTTGTTTATCCAACTCCCCCGGATTTTACTTACAGCAAGGCCACTGTAAGAGTCTTTCTACAATGTATAAAATTTTAAGTGCCTCTGAGATAAATTTTAGAAAAGAAATTAGCACCATTTAATGAAGTAAGAAGTAATTACATAGGAATAACTGGATAAACATTCTTCTTAGTCACTGTGTTGAGTCTTCTATAATCAATGCATAACCTAAGACTTCCATCCTTTTTCTTAAAAAAAAGAACTGGAGAGCCGGTTGGAGACTTACTGGCTTGAATGAAACCTTTTTCTAGATTCTCTGCAATGTAGTTTCAAAGAACTTGAGATTTTTCCTTCAAAAAATATTAGTAAAGACCTTCCAAAGGTTCTTCACCTATTAAAATTATCTGATTATCTTAGGATCAATGGGGTGGTAATTTGTTGGCCTTACGTATTAAAAAAATATTGAGGAAATCATGGTAAATTTCTGGTAGAGTCAATTTAATGGCTTCAATATTTGTTTGGTGCTCCTCTTCATCTTTGAATAATTCTGTCAATGGTAGACCTGAGTTTAGAGAGCAAGAATTGGTTACTTTGAAGATATTTAAATCTTCAAGTAAAGTAATCAAGCTAGAAAAGTTATCTGAGTGCTCATTTTAAGAAAAATCAGATGATTTTAATTCATCTGGCAGAGAAGGGTCCTCTAGGAGGACTTGTTCAGGCAGTTTGTTTAACTCCCTATTGACATGCATTTTTGAGTCATAAATATACTTAGAACAAGGGGTGATCAATACCTGTGACCCATAAATGACTGGATTCCAATACTTTAACAATTCATGGCCAATAATGGTATCATCCATCCTTGGGGTTTCTAAGACTGTCAATTCCCACTCAAAGAAGGGAAAATTTGGAAGGTTGAAAACCCATAAAGCTTTCTTACTAACCCAAAACTTGGGTTCCTCTGATTTGACCATGTAAATTGGAATTGAGTCAATATCTACAAATGTCAGCTTAAGTTTTTTGGAAAAAGATAAATTGAAAAATGAGATTGAAGCTCCAGAGTCAATAAGACAACTGAATGGAATATCCTTCTTAAAAACAATTAATCTCAAACAGTTTGGGGAAACTCCAGTCCTTAATAAATAGAGGTTCTGTGCATTGGGGGAGATAAAATAGTTTGCTTTGCACACAAGTGAAATATTTACTATCTTTTTGACTTGGAAATAGTACCTTCTCTATCTTTCAACTTAGCAAAATCTTCTAACTTGTGCTTACCACCACATTACATAAACAAACCATTTTCTGTTCTTCTTTTCTTTTCAGCTTCTTTTAATTCCCCTTTTGTGTCTAATACCTTACTGATATCTCCCAGGGTCCAGCTTTTGGGTTGAGTTTTATCCTTACCTTTTAGACTGGGTTTGGATTAAGTCAATGAGTGGTTGGAAGAAGAGTGATTTAAAGAGGGACCCAATTCAAAGTTATAGCTGTGAATGAAAATATGGTTATGAAGTCAATGTTGGAGTTGTCCTTGATAAGCACTTTTGAGCTCAAGGGTCCTATCCCTCAAATACACCAAAGTGGTCATTTTTTTACCATGAAGATTCAATTGGTCCAGAATCTTCAAGAAAATTCCCTTTTTAAAATTATATTTTAAAGCTGAATCATTACAACATAATTGAGGTTGTAAAGCTCTGAAATCTGAGATGTATTCAGAAGCTTTTCCATTATCATTCATGCAAAGGAAGTCAAGTTTGATTTCCATGTTCTCAGTTTCATTTGGATCACCAAACAATGTGAAGAGTTGGTCCTCAAAAATATCCCAATTATTGATAAGTAAATGGGCCTCTGTTGAAGAAGGCTTGAGAAGATAAGGCTTGAACTATCTACATGCTTTTACAGCTAAAAATGAGGAAGCATGAATAACCTTGTAGAAATCAGAGTTAAAGGTTTGAGAGTCATTATGGAACAATAAATTTCAAGTTTGAAAGAAGGATTGCAATCTTTCTGGATGTTCTCCATAAAATTTATCAGGTGATTTCATCAAAGTTGTATTGAATTTATATTTCTCAGAAGGGTTATGATTTATAATTGTTTTTACAAAAAGTTTCGTGAACTCTTCCAAAGAAGCAGATGGCCCAGGATCTAAAGGTTAGCCTGAAGGGCTGGTAGCCAAGGCTAATAGTGCCTTGCTCATAGTGTCTTTTCCTTCTTCTTCTCCACTAGAATATTAAAAATCCTGAGGAATATAATCCACAGATTGGATTGAGTTTTCCCTTTCCCTTATATTTAGGGGTTCAAGGGAGTGACTGTGGGAAAAAGGTTGTATATATGGCCTGCCTCTAGCACAAGCTCTAGTATTAGCACCCATAGGAGGATTGCATTGAATGGGTGCCATTTAGATTCAGCACCTGAAAAATATGTAGTATTGCAAATGATGTGAACTACAGATAATTAAATTATACTGTCACCAGACAATTAATGCACAAGGTCAAGGGTATTCCTGAGAAAGTGAGATTGGGAAGGAGATTTTAAAATGATTTTAGGCACAGTGGAATACCTTGAAGAGTTTGTTTGAAGATATGTTGAAGTAACTTATCTTTCCTTGAGATATATTCAAGGGGAATATTATTATTGATTTGAAGGTAATACTAATATTCTAATGAATCTCAAAAGGATTGGAAACTTAATAATAAAGGGAAATAATTTAAGGATTTAGGATTAATTTTAAAATTGATTATTAAGAAAATGAAGGAAAAAATTATAGCCTAATATATATTTCTATAAATTTAACTACTATCACAACAATATTTTAATTTAATTCTAAGGAATTTAAAAGCAAAACTATTAGAATATTCAGCTGTGTGCATTGTATTGTTCTAATTACTTATTTATTCATTCATCTCTAATAGAAGTAAATATGCATAATCTTATACTATTTAAATGTAAAACTCACCAATTATTTACTCACTTACGATCAGCGAGTAAATAATTGGTAAGCATATTGTGTTATTGTTTCACTAACTTAAAATCATTACTTATATAATTCTCCCTCATGTAGATATTTGGTGTTCTTAGGTATTGTAATGAACTCACTTACGATCAGCAAGTAAATAATTGATATTTGGTGTTCTTAGAATTTACAGATTAAAAGTCTGAAGCTCTATCTGCTTTTGCCGCATTGATAAGTCAACATGGATGCTTCAACATTCTCCAATATTAATTCATTTCCCCTTCTTACTAAAGACAACTTTATCGTCTGGGAAACTAAAGCTAAAGCTTATCTAAGAGGACAAGGATGGTTATCTGTTGTTCTTGGTACTGAACCTCCAGGAATAACCAAGACAGAAAGAATATTACGCCAGAAGAAAGTTGACAGAGCATTATCATTCATAATCCAAAAACTGGATGATCAAACCATCCGAGCCGTCATTAATTCAGAAACGACTGAAGATCCAGCAAAATTATGGATTAAACTTCAGCAACTATACGCCTCTAACAATGCAGCTAATAGAGCAAGAATTATGCTCAAATTTGCTAGTGCAACATGTCATGAAGACTCCATTCCTATCTTCATCTACGAAATGAGAGTCATGAAAAATGAAATGAACATGGTTCAAATCAAAATTGACAATGAAATTCTGGCATATTTTGTCCTTGCTAAACTACCAAGTACCCTCAACACTATTAAACAGTCTATCACTCACGGTACAGCCAATTCATCTCTCACCATGGAAATCATCCTCCAACATTTACAACAGCATCTTGACAAAGATATTGATCAATCAATCAATTTAGAGGCCAATGCGGCGCACAGACCCTCTAACAATAGGCGTAACGCTAATCTGTTCCCTTGTCGAAATGGGACCCATAATCCTCACTCCTCTCATCCAGAAAACAGATGCTGGATTCTACATCCTCATCTCCATCCCAACTTCAACTCTTCTAGCTCAAGACCACATCAAGGAAATGCCACTGTTGAAAATCAAAGAAACAGTGAAGGTGTGAACCTTGCTCTATCCTCTTCTTCATTTATATACTCAACAAAAAAGAAAATACCTATCATTGACAGTGGGGCATCCACCCACATGTTCTCCTCTAGGCACTTCTTCATAAATATGCAACCTTGTGACAGTGATATTGTAGTTGGGAATGGAGCGGTTATCAAAGCAACGGGAATTGGAGATGTTAAACTTAGCAACAACAATTTTATCATAGAGAATGTGTTATATATACCTAAACTTGATAGAAATCTTATCTATCTCATACGGAAAGCTCAGAACCGACAAATTCAAATGTCTCTGCAATGAAGACAATAATGAGTTTTTAATACAAAGTCCATCAGAGTCCACTATAAAAGGAGTGATCAAAGCCAATATTTTTTATATTCTTGATTCTAAAGACACCAAATTTGAATGTAATGTTGTGACCAATGACTATTTTGTATGGCACCAACGACTTGGACACCCGAGTTTTGACTATCTCAAATCGCTGTCAAAAGAAATGTGTCTCAACATCAACTTTCCCAATTCACCACCTTCATGTGACATCTGCGAAAGAGTAAAAATGAAAAAACTTCCATTTCCAGGTAATTTACCTAAACCATCAGATATTCTGCATACAGTTCACATGGATCTCAGTGGAAAGCTATCACCAAAAACCATTTTGGGATATCAATATTATTTCAAAATAACCAAAGGTTATTCATCATACTGATGTCTTTATCTACTCAAAGAAAAAAGTGAAGCATTTGAGAAATTTTGTGAGTATAAAGCTTGGGTCAAAAACAAATTCGACAAGACTATTAAAAGAGTTGTTAGTGATGGAGGTGGAGAGTTCGTAAATAAAAACTTTTTAGAGTTGTTTAAAAATGATGGAATTGAGTTTCAAATTACAGCTCCCTACTCACCACAGCAGAATCCAATTGCTGAACGTGGGAATAGAACAACAATAGAAAAAACACGAGCTCTGTTACTTCAATCTGGTCTGCCTCTCACATTCTGGGGAGAAGCAGCACTCACCTCAGTATTTCTGGAAAACAGACTTCCAACAAAAAATGTTAATAAAAAAGTTCCTTACGCAGTATGGTGGGGTCAAGAGCCAAATTATGACACGTTGAGAGCATTTGGATGTCTTGTATACTATCTGATTCCAAAAGAGATACAAAAAGGAGGTAAATTCATGCCACCAGGTAATGGAGGTATACTTCTAGGATTCTCCCAAGGAGTAAAAAACTTCAGAATATTAGACATAAAGACAAGAAAAATCTTTATTACTCACAATGTTTGTTTCAATCACCACGGGAAATCTGGGGGTGAACTGCTAGCAGTTCCCTCTTTTTGAAACTATTAGGAATTTGTCAGGAAACTGTTGGGAAACCATCCTGAAACTGTCATAAAGATGTTTTTAAATCTGATGAAAAAACATTGAAAAAATAAACTGTCACAGATTGAATCCAGAACGATCCCTCCTTGAGCAGAGCTTAAGAACCACATTGAACATCAGTTAATCTCAGGTTTGGCAAAAGGTTGAACAACATCACTTAGCATACCTTAATATTCAAATATTAAACTTGAATATATGTTGCGTGTATGATATAGATGCATATGCATTTGAATTTGCATGGTGGATACTTATTGCATGCTAAAAATTGATGTGAATTGCCTATCCAAAGTGTATGCATAATGACTATGAAGAATAAATATGCATAAAAAATATGCATAGTTATTATGCATAAAAAATATGCATATTGAATATGCATAAAAATATGCATATTGAATATGCATTAAAAATATGCATATTGAATATGCATTAAAAATATGCATATTGAATATGCAAAAAAAGGTGCATATACGTATATGAATAAAATATATTAATATGCATATAAATCTGTATAATGAATATGCATATGAATATGCATAAATATGCATAATGATTAAAAAATGCAAAAAAATGATGCTTAACAAGTATATTTTATGCATAAATAGAAATATGCAATATGAATTCATATTGCATACAGATAACACTGGCAAACCATTTTGACCAAAACTCATACTAAATTTTCATTCTGGACTAAAGGTGTGAGGGAAGGAAGAAAAACAGTCCGACGTTAGAAAAATGCTACATGCAATCATTTTGTAGCAGGGCAAATAAGAAGTGCTGAATTATGGTTGGTGCCCATAATTTAGTATGATATCATAATTTTATTTAATTGTTTTCAATATTGAAAAGACTTTAGGTCAGTTGGTATGGATCTAGCTGTGCCAGGGTCTAATCTAATTATTTTAACAATTTCTTAATAATTAACGGGCTTTAATACAAAAACAGGTTGTATTTTTTGTGGGATATTGGATATGATAAGGTCTTTTGTAAAAAAAACTTATATTGTTTAAGAATATTCCTGAATCAGATGTGGGATAATCACTACAAAAAATTGTAGTACTGTGGGCAATAAAATATATGCACAAGCAGTAAAGAAAGGACCAAGTGAACCCTTTTTGTGCAGTGGGAATCATTAGAGTGGAATTGTGGATGAAAAATATAATTCATTATTACCATTTTATTTGATCAAAAAATTTATAATATTAAAAAGAACTATTGATTAATTGGTATTTGACCTTTGTGCCTCACTCATATTTATCATTTGATTGATGTTTGTCACCATTATGTTATTAATATTATAAGTATAGCAAAAACTCGTGTGCCAAATGCATACCGGGTGATGTTACACCTTTTATAATATTATTAAATAAAGGTAAAAAAATATGAAAATGATTTGTTTTACAAAAAATAAATTGATATCCAAAAGCAATATGAGGGATAAAAAGGTAAAATTAAAGGGATCAAATATGAAATAAAAAATTAAAATGAAATTCCTCCCATCAAGAGCAAGTAGACATGATGGGGTGAACGCCCACCAGTGGCACTAAACTTGGACTATAATTTCTTTTTTGTAAAAATAAAAAAAAATCCACTGGAGCTTTACCAAAACTTGAGAATGACAATTTTGCTATATCAAACAACTTCTAGTGCAATTATTGAAGAAAAATTCATTTTCATTGCAATAGAGAGAATTGATCACATCAGACTGCATGTGACCAAAAGTGTCCAGCACAAGTTCGTCCGAACTTGTGCTGGACACTTTTATGATGGAGGTTAGCTAGGGTGGAATTTTTCTTCAGTTCATCTGGTATTTCTTATAAACATGTCCACTGGTATTTGATCTTTGTGCCTCACTCATATTTATCATTTGATTGATTTTTTGTCACCATTATGTTTTAATATTATAAGTATAGCAAAAACTCGTGTGCCAAATGCATACCGGGTGATGTTACACTTTTTATAATATTATTAAATAAAGGTAAAAAAAATATGAAAATGATTTGTTTTACAAAAAATAAATTGATATACAAAAGCAATATGAGGGATAAAAAGGTAAAACTAAAGGAATCAAATATGAAATAAAAATTAAAATAAAATTACTGCCATCAAGAGCAAGTAGACATGTTGGGGCAAATGTCAACCAGTGAGGCTAAACTTGGACTATAATTGCTTTTTTGAAAAACAAAAAAGTGCCAATCTGAGGTTTAAAAAAACTTCAGCATAACCATTTAGCCATATCAAACAACTTCTAGTTCAATGATTGAGAGAGAATTGATCACACCAGACTGCATGTGACAAAAAGTGTCCAGCACAAGTTTGGCCGAACTTGTGCTGGACACATTTATGACGGAGAGTAGCTAGGGTAGAATTTTTCTTCAGTTAATCTGGTATTTCTTATAAACATGTCCATTGGTACTTGATCTTTCTGCCTCATTCATATATATCATTTGATTTATTTATTGTCACCATTATATTATTAATATTATAAGTATAGCAAAAACTTGTGTGCCCAACGCATACTGGGTGATGTTACACCTTTTATAATATTATGAAATAAAGGTAAAAAAATATGAAAATGATTTGTTTTACAAAAAATAAATTGATATACAAAAGCAATATGAGGGATAAAAAGGTAAAATTAATCTCAAAGAGATCAATTATGAAAAACAAAATACTAGTAAAATTCTTGCTCTCAAGAGCCAGTAGAAGTGTTGAAAAAAATGGGAGCCATCAGGGCTAAATTGTAATAAGTGACCTTTTTTTTAAAGATAAAAAACTATACACCTGAGGTTGGGAAGAACAACAGGTGGATGATTCAGCTAAACAAAACTGCTTGTAGTGAAGTTTAATAAAAAAATGTTTTTTGTTGCCATATAGAGAATTGATCCCATCTGACTGCACGTGACTAAAAGTGTCCAGCACAAGTTCGGCCGAACTTGTGCTGGACACTTTTATGATGGAGAGTAGCTTGGGTGGAAATTTTCTTCAGTTCCTTCATCTTGTATTTCTCATAAAAATGTCTACTGGTATTTGATCAGTCTGTATCTTTCATATTTATCATCCGATTAATATTTTATCACCATTATATTATTAATGTTATTAGTATAGCAAAAACTTGTGTGCCAAATGCATACCATGTGAAGTTATACCTTCAATAATTTTTTAAAATAGACATAAATAAATATGGAAAGGATTAGTTTTACAAAAATTAAATAGAAATTTAAAAGTAAAAAGAGGAATAAAAGAGTAAAATAAAAGTCAAAGAGTTAAAATATGAAAAAAATACTGGTAAAATTCCTGCTATCAAGAGCCAGTAGAGGTGTTAAAGCAAATGGGAGCCATCAGGGCTTAATTGTAATAAGTGACCTTTTCTTTAAAGATAAAAAATTATACACCTGATATTGGGCAGAACAGCAGGTGGATGATTCAGCTAAACCAAACTACTTCTAGTGAAATTTGATAAAAAAAATTTTTTGTTGCCATACAGAGAATTGATCCCATCTGACTGCACATGACCAAAAGTGTCCAGCACAAGTTCGGCTGAACTTGTGCTGGACACTTCTATGATGGAGAGTGGCTGGGCTAGAATTTCTCTTCAGTTCATCTGGTATTTCTTACAAACATGTCTACTGGTATTTTATCTTTGTGCCTCACTCATACATATTGTTTGATTAATTTTTTGTCTTAATTATATTATTAATTATATAAGTATAGCAAAAAATCGTGTGCCAAATGCATACTGAGTGATGTTACACCTTTTATAATATTATTAAAAAAATGTATAAAAATATAAAAATTATTTATTTTAAAAATTATTATTTGATATCCAAGAGCAATATGAGGAATAAAAAATTAATTTAAAGCAATCAAATATGAAAAACGAACTATAAGTATTATTGCTAATATCAAAGGCCAGTAGAGATGTTGAAGCAAATGAGAGCCGTCAGGGATAAATTGTATTTAATTGATTGTTTTTTAAAGATAAAAAATTGTGTACCTGTGGTTTGGATGAACTCTAGGTGGATAATTCAGCTATATCAAACTACATCTAGTGAAGTTTCTTATCAAATAATTTTTTTCATTTCCATAGAGAGAATTGATCCCATCTGACTGCACCTGACCAAAAGTGTCCAGCACAAGTTTGGCCGAACTTGTGCTGGACACTTTTATGATGGAGAGTAGCTAGGGTGCAGGTCTTCTTCAGTGCAACTGTTATTTTTTTAAAACATGTCAAATGGTGTTTGATCTTTCTGTTTTATTCATATTTTATTATCTGATTAATTTTTTGTCATTAGAATTTTATTAATTTTATTAGTATAGAAAAAACTTGTGCGCCAAATGCATGCCATGTTATATTACACCTTTTATAATATTATTAAAAAATGTTAAAAAAATATGAAAATGATTTCTTTTCCAAAATTATAAATTAATATCCAAATGTAACATGAGTGATAAAAAAGTAAAGTAAAAGAGATCAAATATGAAAAAGAAAAATTCAAGAAAAATTCCTGCCTTCAAGAGCCAGTAGAGGTGTTGAAACAAATGGGTGCCATCTGGGCTAAATTTGATAAAATTTAATTTTTTTTAAAGATATAAAATTTTTCACCTGAGGTTTGGAAAAACTCAAGGTGGATAATTCAGCCATACCAAACTACTTCTAATGTAATTATTTAGCATTTTTTTAAATTTAATTTCCACAGAGAGAATTGATACCATCTGACTGCATCTGAACAAAAGTGTCCAGAACAAGTTCGGCCAAACTTGTGCTGGACACTTTTATGATGGAGAGTAGCTAGGGTGAAAGTGTTTCTCAGTACATCAGTTTTTTGTTTTTCACATTTCTATTGGGTTTTTAACTTTTTTTTATCATTCATATTTATCTTATAATTAATTTTTTGTCACCATATATATTATTAATGTTTCTAGTATAGCAAAAACCTGCATTCCAAATGCAAAATTGGTGATGTTACAACTTTAATAATATTATTATATAAAGTTAAAAAAATATGAATATGTTTAGTTTTTAAAAAATTAAATTGATATTTAAAATTAAAAAGAGTAATAGAAAAGTAAAATGAAAATAAATGGGATCAAATACGAAATAAAAAATACAAGTAAAATTTTTACTATCAAGAGCCAGAAGTGGTGTTGGGACAGTTGGGGACCCCTAGGTCAAGACTGGGTCTAAACTTACTTTTATGTGTAACTAACAAATTTTGAACTGAGGTTTGGACAGACTTCCAGAGGACAATTATACAATATTAAACATTCTTTACTTCAATAATTGAGTGAAATATCATTTTTATTGCCATAGAGAGAATTTATCCCATATGACTTCATGCAACCAAAAGTGTCCAGCACAAGTTCGGCCAAACTTGTGCTGGACACTTTTATAATTGAGAGTAGGCATACAGCAAATCTTCTTAAACTCAAAAGGGATTTCTTATAAACATTTCCACTGGAATTCGATCTTTCTGTGTCATTTAAATTTACCATTTGATTAATTTTTTGTCATTATTATATTGTTAACGTTATTACTATAGTAATAACCTGTGTGAAAAATGCATACCAGGTGGTGTTCCACCTTTAATCATATATTATTAAATAAAGGTATAAGAGTATGAAAATTATTTATTTTAAAAATTAAAAATTGATATCCAAAGCAATATGAGCAACACAAAAAGTAAAATAAAAGGGATGAAATAAGAAAAAAAAATCTAAGGAAAATTCCCACTATCAATAACAAGTAGAGGTGTTAGATCAAATGTGCACCACTAGGGCTAAACTTGGACTATATTTTCTTTTTTGTTAAACCAAAGAAAGTGTCCTGATGAGTTTTGAAAATTCATCAGGAGGACATTTTGGCAATATCAAACTACTTATTGTGCAATGATTGAGAAAAATGTCATTTTCATTTCCATAGAGTAAATTTATCCCATCTGACTGCATGCAACCAAAGGTGTCCAGCACAAGTTCGGCCGAACTTATGCTGGACACTTTTATGATGGTGAGTATCTAGGGTGCAGGTCTTCTTCAGTTCATCAGGTATTCCTTATTAACAAATCCACTTGTATATGATCTTTCTGTGTCATTTATATTTATCATTTGATTCATTGTTTTTCACCATTATAATATTAATGTTATTAGTATTGAAAAAATTTGTAAGCCAAATGCATACTGGGAGATGCTACATCTTTCATAATCTTATTAAATAAAAGTAAAAAAAATATGAAAATTATTAGTTTTACAATAAATAAATTGATATTTGAAAGCAAAAACAGGAATAAAAAAGTAAAATAAAAGTGATTAAATATGAAATTAAACATTCAAATAAAATTTCTGCCATCAAAGATAATTTGAGTTTTCAGACCAAATTTGCACCACCAGTTCTAGATTTGGAATATGTTTTCTTTTTTTTAAAAATTAATAAAAGTGTCCACCTGATGTTTTCCAAAAAATCAGGACGATAGTATAGCAGTATAAAGCTACTTCTTGTGCAATGATTGAGAAAAAATTCATTTTAACTTCCATTGAGTAAATTTATCCCATCTGACTGCATGCAACCAAAAGTGTCCAGCACAAGCTCAGCTGAAATTGTGCTGGACACTTTTATGATGGAGAGTAGCTAGGGTGCAAGTCTTCTTCAGTTAATCTTATATTCATTTTAAAAATGTCTATGGGTATTTAATTATTCTGTGTCATCCATATTTATTATTTGATTATTTTTTAGTCACCATTATATTATTAATGTTTTTAGTATAGCAAAAAAATGTGTAATGAATGTACACTGGATGATTTTACAACTATAATAATATAATATAATAAATATAAAAAAATGTGAAAGTTATCAGTTTTACCAAAATAAAATTGATATTTAAAAGCTAAAGGATAAATAAAAGGGTAAGATTAAAATTAAAGAGATCAAACATGAAATAAAGATATTAAGTATAATTTCTGCTATCATGAGCCAGTAGAGGCTTCAGAAAAAATGGGCACCATCATAGATTAACATGGATCAAATTTACTTTTTACCAAAGGAAAATATTGTCTACCTTAGGTTTGGACAAACTTCCAGGGGACAATTTGTCTATATAAATCTACTTTCAGTGCAATGATGGAGTGATAATTCATTCTCATTTCCATAAAAAGAATTGTTTGCGTCTGACGGCATGCAACCAAAAGTGTCCAGCACAAGTTTGGCCAAACTTGTGCTGGACACTTTTATCATGAAGAGTAGCCAGGGTGCAAGTCATTTTTAATCATCTGAAATTTCTTATAAACATTTCCACTGTTATTAAATCTTTGTGCCTCACTCATATTTATCAATTGATTAATTTTTTGTCACCATTATATTATTAATATTATCAGTATAGCAAAAAATTGTGTTCCAAATGAATACTGGGTGATGTTACACCTTTTATAATATTATTAAATAAATGTAAAAAAATATGAAAATGATTTATTTTACAAAAAATAAACTTCTATCCAAAAGCAATGAGAGGAATAAAGTAAAATAAAAGAAATCAAAGATGAAAATTAAAATCCAAGTTAAATTCCTGCCATAAACAGAAAAAAGAGATGTTGAATTAAATTAGAACAATCAGGGCTAAACTTGCACTAAATTTTCTTTTTTGTAAAAATAAAAAAAAATCCACTTGAGCTTTACCAAAACTTCAACATGAAAATTTTGCCATATCAAACTACTTCTAGTGTAATTTTATATCAAAAATTTATCTTCATTTCCATAGAGAGAATTGCTCCCATCTGACTGCACCTGACCATAAGTGTCCAGCACAAGTTCGGCCGAACTTGTGCTGGACACTTTTATAATGGAGAGTAGCTAGGGTAAAATTTTTCTTCAGTTCATCTAGTATTTCTTACAAAAATGTCTACTGGTATTTTATATTTGTTCCTCACTCATTAATATCATTTGATTAATTTTTGGTCGCCATTATATTATTAATTTTATAAGTATAGAAAAAAATCATGTGCCAAATGCATACCAGGTGATGTTATGCCATTTATAATATTATTAAATAAATGTATGAAATATGAAAATAGTTTATTTTAAAAATTATTAATTGATATCCAAAAGCAGTATTAGGAATAAAAAATTAAGTTAAAGGGATCAAATATGAAAAAAGAAATCCAAGTAATATTCTTACTATCAAAGGCCAGTAGAGGTGTTGAAGCAAATAAGAGCCATCAGGGATAAATTGTACTAAATTGACTTTTTTTAAAAGATAAAAAATTGTGCACCTGTGGTTTGGATGAAATCTAGGTAGAAAATTTGGCTATGTAAAACTACTTCTAGTGAAGTTTTTTATCCAAAATTTTTTTTCATTGCCATAGCGAGAATTGATCTCATATGACTGCAACTGACCAAAAGTGTCCAGCACAAGTTCGGCCGAACTTGTGCTGGACACTTTTTTGATGGTGAGTATCTAGGGTGCAGCTCTTCTTCAGTGCAACTGGTATTTTTTTAAAACATATCCACTGGTATTTGATCTTTCTGTTTTATTAATATTTTATCATTTGATCAATTTTTTGTTACCAGTATATTATTATTTTTATTAGTATAGCAAAAAAAACATGTGCCAAATGCTTACAGGGTGATGATAAACCTTTAATAATTCTATTAAATACAGGTAAAAAATTATGAAAATTATTTGTTTTACATAAAATTAATTGATATCTAAAAGAAAAAAAGGGATAAAAAGAAATAGGTTGAATAATAGGGATTTTATATGAAATCAAAATTCAAGCTAAATGCCTACTTTCAAGGCTCAGAAGAGGTGTTGGATAAAATGGGCATCATCAGGAATAAAATTTTACTTAATTTGATTTTTTGAAAAATCAAATGAAGTTTTCAACTGATTTTTTTCCAATATTTAGTTGGACACTTTATCTATATCAAATTACTTCTAGTACCATGATTGACCAAATTAAATCCTCATTTCCATATGCAGAATTGATCCCATATGGCTGGACCAGGCCAAAGGTGTCAACCACAAGTTTGAGAATTCTTCTGGTGAACACTTTTATGATGGACAGTAGTAGGGTGCAAGTCTTTTTTAGTTAATCTAGTATTCCTCATAAACATTTCCAACTTATTTTTGGCCAAAAATCAGGTGGAAAGTTTTTCCATATAAAATTACTTCTAATGCCATGATTGACTAAAAATTGATTCTAATTGCCATATAGAGAGTTGATCCCATATGACTGGATCTGGCAAAAGTGTCACTACAATTTTTGATAAACTTAAGTTTGAAAATTTTATGATGGAAAGTAATTGCAAGTCTTCTTCATTTCATCAAGTAATCCTCATAAAAATTTCCACCTGTATTTTGGCCAAACTTCAGGTGGACAGTTTAGCCATATTAAATTAATTCTAGTTCCATGTTGATAAAAAACTGATACTTATTGCCATATATAGATATTAAACCCATCAGACTGTGCCTTTCCAAAAGTGTCTACCTGAATTATGGCTAAACCTCAGTTGGACACTTTTATGATGCAGAGTAGCTAGGGCAAAAGTATTCTTCAGTTAATTTGGTATTCATAATAAATTTATCCTCCTAAAGTTTATCCTAACTTGAGGTGGACAATTTCGGAAAGCACCAGTTAGTCACTATCCATCAAAAAAAGTGTTCACCAAAATTTTGGCTAAACTTGTGGTGGACCCCTTTGATCAGCCACAGTCAGATGAGATCAACTCTTTAGATGGGAATGAGGATGATGTTTTGGTCAATCATGGAAATAGAAGTAGTGTGATGTGGCCAAATTACCCCCCTGAAGGTCAGAAAACCTCAGAAGGACACTTTTTAGCAGGTAGTAACTGAGAAAAATCCATTTATCAGAAGGAAAATCTTTTATTGGATAGATGCCAAGGTTTCATACTTGTGTATTATGGTCAGTATTAATTTTGAAAGTGTCTGTCCAAGCAATTTCATTGCCCATCATGACTCATTTTGTTTTAAATGTTTCAAACTGCGTGATACAGTATTAAGGTGTCACATAGTATAATTAAGTTCTATTACGTGCCCTCCTATGATGCCTAAATTTATAATTTAATATCTTACATAATAATTTTTTTTATATAAATTCATCAATATTTTATTTTATTATCAAATTTAATAGAGTAAGTATCCTGAATTATTATATATGCATAAGCTTAGGTTAGATCAATTTGTGCTCAATCTGTTCTCATCAGAGGACCAAAATCAAGTTCTGGAGGATCAACTTGTGCATAATTTGGAATCAGTTGATATTCTGTCTATAATCAATCTGAGAATAAATATAAATCTAACTCTCATTTACTTATGTTTATAAAGTATTCATAAACCTGGCATATTTAAGGGACACTCTAAATTTCAAGAGAGGGGATTGCTAGCAATTCACCCCTAGATTTCCCGTGGTGAATGAGAATGAATTTCCACTTGTCTCAAATAAATTCCTTTTTAATCCACCAAACTCTCCTCCTCCTAATCCTTTTGATCTCATCAAACACATTCCACAAACAGACAATGATTTAGTGCTACCAACAACCAATTCAATCCCAGTTCCACGAATTGCTCCCAATAATATCTCATCAGATATAGATATTGCTAATATTCTACCTGAAGGAACTCAACGGAATAGAAACGTTGCATCTGCAGTATCAGAACTTCTAAATAGTGATCCAAGAAACTACAAAGAAGCTATGAAAAGTAGATTAAGTGAAAAATGGATGAGTGCGATAAAAGATGAAATGAATAATCTCACAAAACAAAAAGTGTTTCAAGAAGTAGTCAAACCAAAAGATAAAAATATTGTAGGAGCAACATGGGTATTCAAGACCAAACTCAATCAAGATGGCAAAATCACTAAATACAAATCCAGATTATGTGCAAAAAGATACTCACAAGTGGAAGGTGAAGATTACTTTGAAACATTTTCCCCCACAGGTCGACTCACAACATTTCGAGTTCTGTTAACAATTGCTGCAATTCAATATTATGAAATTGAACAGATGGATGTTAAAGGGGCTTTTCTTTATGCAGATCTTGATGAAGAAATATTCATGGAAATTCCAGAAGGATTAAAAAACGAAGAAAATAAAGATTCAGTTTTTCTTTTGAAAAAGGCATTATACGGGTTAAAACAAGCTCCCTGAAGTTGGAACAAAAAGATATCAAATTGGATAACTTCAAATGGTTTTCAACAATCTGCTAGTGATCCCTGTCTCTTTCTATATAAAAACTCTAACAATCCATGTTTTATATTTCTTCATGTCAATGATCTAGCAATCATAGGTAGAGATGTGCAATGGATAAAAGATAGCATCAAAAGAGAGTTTGAAATGGACAATTTCAGACCAATCAAACACATGTTTGGGATGAAAATTATCAGAAATAGACAAAAACAACAACTCACGATATCCCAAACACAGCTCATCAAGAAAATGTTAGAAAAATACAATATGACCGATTGCCAACCACTTCACACACCTCTTACCAAAAAAATTGACTTAAAGAAGGCCACTGAAAATGAAATAAAAGAGTTTTCTAATCTTAACGTAAATTATAGAACTGCAATAGGATTTCTTAATTATCTTTCCCAATGTTCACGTCCTGATCTAGCATTTACCATTAGTCTACTATCACAATTTCTTAATTGTCCTGGAATCACGCACTGGTCCACATACCTGAAAGTACTTCAATACTTGAAGAGAACAATGAATATTGGTCTGATACTAGGTAAAGAAAATGAGATAAGTATTTGGGGATCAAAGTCTCAAGCTCATCCAGCAGGATTCTCCGACTTAGACTGGGGAGGATGCAAAGTAACAAGAAAATTAACTAGCCGATACATATTTCAATTGTTTGGGAGTACGGTAAGTTGGAGATTCAAGAAACAGCCTACGGTATGCTTATTGGTCTCAGAAGCTGAATAAAAAGCACTTGTGGAGGCTGGACAGGAAGTGATCTGGATCAAACAGCTACTCGAAGAGATGAATATCATTGAAAGAAATACAAATGTCACTTTCTACGGGGACAATCAAGGAAGCATAAATCTGGCTAATAATCCGGTATATCAAGCACGAACAAAACACATTGAAATTCAATATCATTGGATTCGAGATCAAATAAATAAGAAAATATTTAATCTACAATACACTCTGACAGAAATGATGAAAGCTGATATCATGACAAAAGGTCTTGGAAAAAGTAAAAATCTGAAGTTTATGAAAGAATTAGGATTGATTCAATGTCTAGATTAGAAAATACTCAGAAAAGGGGGGTATTAGAATATTCAGCTGTGTGCATTGTATTGTTCTAATTACTTATTTATTCATTCATCTCTAATAGAAGTAAATATGCATAATCTAATACTATTTAAATGTAAAACTCACCAATTATTTACTCACTTACGATCAGCAAGTAAATAATTGGTAAGCATATTGTGTTATTTTTTCACTAACTTAAAATCATTACTTATATAATTCTCCCTCATGTAGATATTTGGTGTTCTTAGGTATTGTAATGAACTCACTTACGATCAGCAAGTAACTAATTGATATTTGGTGTTCTTAGAATTTACAAAAACCAACACCATTTTTATAGCCAACTCCACCCTACTTTGACCCTTTTAATGAACTTCCTTTGCATATCACAGACCCCTTAATATTTCCACCTTTTACTACTCACAAACCTGTTAGCACCCCTCAGACACACAATAACCCTCATTGAGAATATCACATTAATAATGGTGCAAATAGTACATCAATTTTCTTAAATTGAAAAGAATAAGCACATAATTGAAATCAATTGACTAATTTAGATTTAGAATTTAGACCAAGCACATTTGAATAGGTTATTCTGGGATGAGAACACAAAGGAAACACAGTCTCTAAGAAACTTTTGCTTCTGCACTTTGTGTATGGATTTAGTTGATACAATTATGCCCTGGATTATGGAATCAGTGAGCTGCTTTTGCTTCAAGTGTCACATTTCATGTGACACTCTGGGGGACATACTCTTTGGTGAAAAGGGAAAGATTTTTTTTTATATTATAATTATATATTTAGAATCTATATATGCTTTTTAGCCATGGTACATTTTTTAAATTAAAACTAAATTGTAATTTGAGAGAAATGAGAGTTTAAAAAAAATCATGGAGTGGCATAAACTTGTTTCCAGCCACTTTAAATCCCCTTTGTGAAGTAAAGTGAGGGGATGGTTTCAACAAAAGTTACTTCACAGTTCAGAAATGAATTACAGACTGAGATTTACCAGGGACCAAAAAAACTACTACACATTGAGTCCACTGGTTTTCCCACTATGTAAGGGGCTTTTAAGAAAAGGGATTGAGAAAGTGGAAATCTCAATGAAAACCAAAACTGAAAATGAAAAAACCATCAATCAAGTCCACCTAAAAATAAATAATTTTATGACATTTAAAATAAATCATCTTATTATATATGTAAAATTGTATTGTCCACACAATTTAGATTGGGATACATTATAGGGATCACCTTTTTAGCCACAGAATAAATCACATATCTATTTATAGTGCAATTTCCTCTCTAAATTGGAGCATTTTTCATAGATGATAGTGTTAGATTACTTATGCAATTTCCTTGGCTTAAGGTTTTTGGTAGATTTCTATCTTTATTTCATTTTATAAAAGCTAGAATTAGCTTTAATCCATAACATTGAGTCTTCATCAAAGCAAGTTCTACTTTTCTGGTAGCTGTTTAAAACTAAAAAATCCAAATGAGTCTTTAAATATAAAGGTTGTCTCTTTACACCATGTTCAAACAGCCAACATAAAAGAAAGGTATTTCAAAAACTGGCCCACTGTGTTGGCTAATTGTTTCTCAAAGTAGCCAAGTAAGGGTTTTTTCATTTCACATCTTCTCAACAGCTTAATAAATTTACAAAAAATTTCTTTCTCTTTGAGTATACGCCTGGTACATACAAGTTGTGCAAAAACTTCCTTGATTTCCTTACCATTTGGGCTGAGTATCTTACACCCAGTACATATTGAGACATCACAAATTAATAAAGAGTTTGTTGGGTCATATATGGTCTCCTCTACACTAGAAAAAAAATTTGGAACCCTCTTTCAGCAGTCAATTAGTATACTGAGAGAAAATATTGAGGCTTAGGTCAAATGATGAAAGTTGAAATTGATTTGATTAAACACATTTGACTTAGAGCCTGTACAATCATTCACTATAAACACCATTAGCAAATGGGACATAATTTCACTGAAGTGAGTTATTTTTTATGTTTCTATTACAGTTCAAAATATCATGCAATTTAACTTTGAAAATTTCTGCTAAAATGAGATCTCTACAATCATGTTCCATTAAATCCTCATGTCTCCCCCTCATTTACCATGTGATCTATCAATTGGTCAATTTTTTTGAGAAACCAAGTTTTAGAACAACAACTCAATCATATGGGGTGTAAGCTCCGGAAAATCTGTACTTAAGTTAATTTTGGAGTTCAAACCCAATCAGCACCTAAATTTAGAAAAAAAATTCACTTATTCAAAAAATGGGTGTCAGTTATGACCTCAAATCAGCAACTTTTTCCCAATTTTTTCTTCACAACCACACGTTGGCCACATCATCAATTCCTTACCCACCCTTTTTCTGTCACATGTGACACACTGACCTCCATCCTCTCATCAATCCTTAACACACACCCCTCACTAAGATTTGAAACAATTTATTGTGACATTTTAACCAGGCATTTTTTTCCCTTGTTTTTTTTATGTTTTCAAACTCTTAATCTCTTTTCTTGTAACATACCAGTTTCATAATTCCTCCCAGAAATTAAAACACTCAAAGGGAAACTCAAAATAATGCTTCATCACAAAATTCTTCCCAAAATGCAAGTCCATCACCTGAGAAACAAAAGTCTGGAAAGCTCAAAAAGGAAGATTATCTCATCATAATCAACTTCTTCAAAATTAAATCAAATTATGATGCATGTTTTGGATCTGATAATTCCACTCAAATTTGATTTCCACCTTCAGAAAATGTCAATGGCTTCTTTTTGATGGCAAAGGAAGTAAAGAATAAAACAAAAGGGAGAATTGACAACAATTCTAATAAAATGAAGGAGATGTTAAAAATTTATCAATCAAAATATAAAAAGGATCATTTTCTTTCCACTTCCACTGGCTTTTGTATTGATAATGATTATTTGGAGTATGTAATTACTACAGTTTCCAAAAAGGTCAATGTCATATGTCTTTTCTATGAGGAAATAAATATTCCTTTTGGTTCCCAAGTTGATGTCAACCCTTGGTTTCAACATGATACTACTAAGGATATACCCTCTGGATCTCAAACATCAAATAATCCTCCTAAAACACCTTTACTTCAAGGAAATCAATCCTCTTATTTACCTCACCATATTTCAGATGAAGATGATCCCAACTATCAAGCAGAACAATTTTTTAGTGACTTTTTTAATTTATTAATTTTTTTTGGTTAATGGTTGGGGAATTACTTTAATAGTTACTTTTAATCTTTTCAAAAATAGTTATACCATGAGATTCTGATAACACCATTCATTCTTACTGGACTCTAAATTATCACACTTTGGGAATTTCAGATGGTGAACTAATTCTGAAAGCTGCAAAAATCCTCATCACATCCTCACCACAATCTAAATTTCGATCCCTTTACCATCCTCATCACCAACATACTTTTACCACCTCACTGACAGTTTGAATTTCTAAATAGAGCTACGTCAACAAAACTCTATATCTGCTTTAAAAATTTGGCTATACCTACCCTGAATTTTATTGATGTAAGGGGTGGGTATAACTAAAAATTTTCAAAGTCATCAATTTCGCATTTCAGATTTATAAATTTGGCAATACCCTCACCTGCATTTTATTGAATTAAGGGGTGAAAGTCACCAAAGTTTAATATAATTACATAAATTAATAAATAAATAAATAAGATAAGTCAAATTAACTAGTTTTAAATTAATGACAATTCCTCATTCCAAAATGCAGATCAAGTCTAGAAACTAAGTTTGTGAATTTCCACAGGTATAGGCTAGAGGAGCCCCATGATAAAATTTAATGTTTTCATGATTACCATTTATACAACACAAAGTCTTTTGGCCCATTACTTTAGTTTAGTAAATTGAAATTTCAGATTTATTTATTAAAAATTTAAGAAAGAATAATAAATATTTGATGAATTTTTAAATCTCCATACTTTTTGATCTACCTAAAGTATTATTGAATTTATTACTTTTACCTTCTTTTTTTAACCTTGTTGATTCATTGGATTAAATTTTGACTGATCTGTAATGAGCACCCAAAATTTCTGAACTCTTGAAAAGACTGAAAACCTGGAGTTGCTTTTCTTTTTTGGTGATTATTGTGAGTAGAGTTCCAAAAGATGATATATATGATAAATATGAAGATAGAGGTGTAAGGCTTTTTTCAGAAGAAAAAGACATTTTTTTTCTGAAAAAAATTTTTATTGGTCAAAAAATGTCAAAAAAATTATTATAAAATAAAAAAAACTGACATAATTTAAAATAAATGACCTTAAATATTTGCTACAAAAAAAAATAAGATTAATTATTAATTCAATTGAAGCTGAGGAATATTTTTATAAAATTCTGTAAATAATAAGAATAAGTTTTATAATACATATCTGAAAAGTTTATTTTAGGCAGTTGGAAGTTGGTGTGACAGGGTAGGTAATAGAAAAGTGAGCTTAGCTGCATAGGTCTTATCATTTCCTTTCTGTTAAATTTTTAAAGAGGAGGGTGGGGGTTTCAGGCTTTTAAATAACAAGGTAGCCAGTAACCTGACTGGCTGTTTTTATATAGAAGGCAGGTGGGAGGTGGTGTGTGGTAGTATGTGGTTAGCCAGTCATCCAGGAACCTAGCTGTCTGGTTGTTTATATTTTAGGCATTAAGTTAGGGGGCTTATGGTACCCCAGCCAGGCTGCAAAGCTGCCTGGCTTAGGTTTCCAAGGGGAGAGAGGTGGTGGAGAGGTTGGGGGGCTAAAATACCCCAGCCAGGCAGAAAAACTGCCTGGCTGGGGTTTTCAAGGAGAGATAGATGGGGGAGGGGGGGAAAAGAATGCCATCCAGGTAGCTTTGATGCCTGGCTGTTTTTTGAGGTGGAGGTGGGGGGGAAAAATTCCAGCCAGTTCCAAGAGCCAGAGTGGCTTGAGGGGAAAGGGGGGGAAATGACCAGGCCAAGGAGAGATATTTAGTAGGATAGAGAGAAAAAAAGAGATAAAAGAGAGATAAAAGAGAGATAAAAGAGGGAGGTAAAAGAGGGAGAGAAGAAAAAATTAATCTTACCGTTAAAATGAAAAACAAAACCACTTTCCAGAAAAATGAGATAAAAATATTAGCCAAACAGTAAGTGGTGTATACATATTT
The DNA here is from genome assembly GCA_030280995.1 of Hemileia vastatrix. Lineage (NCBI taxonomy): Eukaryota > Fungi > Basidiomycota > Pucciniomycetes > Pucciniales > Zaghouaniaceae > Hemileia > Hemileia vastatrix. The sequence goes on along the minus strand of JASXTE010000004.1, from coordinate 16,262,342 downwards.
CTACCCACTCTAAAATGCTTTGAGTTGTGGAGTGTTATGCTGCAGAGTGTTTTGTATGAGCAGGATGATGCTGAAAAATAAGTGAAATGGGCTGTATGGTGAAACCAGCACTTTTGGTTGAGAAAGTGTGGATTTGAGTGAAATAAATGACTTATTTCACTTTTGAAATCCACCAGTGTTGGGGCTAGTGTTTTTCAGAAATCTGCACTTATAAAAGTGTGTATTTGGTCAAATTTAAGTTCAGACTTTTGAGTTCCAATTTGCCAGAACTGACACCCCCTAAAAGGAAGTCTCAGACATGGCAAATCAGCCATTTCAAAATCCCATTTTTTTCAAGAAAAAAAATGGTAATAAAATTCCAATTATATCCTTAATACTTTTATTTTGAGAATTTAGAATGGAGGGAATACCTATTTTTCTCATGAATGAAAATGAATATAATGAGTTCAAACATCTTCCATGTTTAAGACCTCTTAATTTATATCAATTCATATACATATTAGGGGGTCTCAAACATTACCAAATATGCCACATAAACACACCACAAAAAAGGTACCAAACCCGCCATCAGAAAATGAAATACACCTGCCTGTCACCCGCCACGTGACACTCGAGGCAAAAGCAGCTCATTAAATCAATAATAAAGAGGTCTAAATCCATACTCAAAGTGCAGAAAGCAATTCTACATAGCAACTGCAACTTTTCCTTTGTGTACTCACTATTCAACTGCACTAATCTAAACTTTAAATCTAAATTAGTCAATCTCTCAATAGTGTGTTTAGTCTTTTCTTTGATAAGCGACACACAGTGCCATAGTCAATGAAATATTCTGCTAAATGGTTTATTAAGTATCTGTGGGTTATTAACAGGGGTAGTGAGCATGGACGGGATGGTTAGTGGAGGATTAAAGGGTTAACAGATGTTAGTGAGGAGGGTCCGGGTGTAACGGGTGTATTTTCGGAGGTCTGTGGTGTGTGGAATGATGTATGGGTATGAGGTCAATGCAAGGAGGAGTAATGGATATAAAAGGGGTTGGATTTTGGTTTGATATTTTGTTAGAATTAAATTATAAAACATATTTATAGTTAATAGTGGTAAAACTTCAGGTTAAATCATTGTTATTATACATTTCTATATTTTCTCAGTAATCATTTTTAAAACATTAAATCCTTGATTATTGAGTTTACAACCCTTTGTGAGATCCTAAGAATATTAATATTACCTTTAATTTTTATTGAGATTCTTATCAAACATATCTCAAAGAAGAAGCTCTTCCTTCAAATCATCTTTGAATCACTTCCTTGAACATTTCTTCTGTGCTTCAAAGAAGTTTCTAAACTCCTCCCTATCTCACTTTCAGGAACACCCTCAACCTTGTGCGTAGGTCATCCAGTGTAGAGTAGACTCCTACAGTCGCCTTGCTGCAGGCAGAATCCAAGGGAGTTGGAAAAACAAAAAGAAATCCCTGTCCCTCTAAGTAAATGTAAGATTCAATTAACTAAGCTTGAAGATCTGCTTGAAGAGTTGGATAAGTTGAAAATCTGAGAGAAAGACTTTTAAAGTGTTGAAAACCTATAATATAGGAAAAAAATAAGTGCAATAAATGATTACACCCCCAAAACAAATACCTTATACCAGATTACACTGATACAAGTCACAGCAAATACTTAGAACAAGCCGCAAAACTTGCCCCAGAGACTGAAAAGCACAGTAAAGTACCCCAGAAACTACCCTTGGGATGATTTGTTCAAAGGTGCCTTATTAAAGGTCTGCCCAAGATTTACACAGTTTCCCACCAAAATTAAAGAGTGTTCTTTATTATGTTTTTATTTTATAAATTTTATAAGAAAAGAAATAAATTTGAGTCACCAAGGATGAGAGCTATCAAATGGTACCCTATATGTTGATATTTTTTTATTATAATTGTTGTTATATGTTAAATATTGTTAATTATCAAAAAAGACCCTTGTTATCGAAACTAAAAGACAAAAGACATGTAGAAGACTAAGATTCTCCCCCCTCTATCTGATTCTCCTCCTCCAGACCTTTCCAACAATACCCTACATGCATAGGATCTACAATAAACTATTGATCTAACAAGCATGATAAATTCTAACCAAATTTTGCCACAATAGCCAAATTTTTCTGCAGTGACCAAACTTTGCACTGGTGATCAGACTTCTCTACAGTGACCAAACTTTACCACAGTGCCCAGACTTTTCTGCAGTGACCAAACTTTGCACTGGTGATCATACTTCTCTACAGTGACCAAACTTTACCACAGTGCCCAGACTTTTCTGCAGTGACCAAACTTTGCACTGGTGATCAGACTTTCCTACAGTGACCAAACTTTACCACAGTGCCCGGACTTTTCTGCAGTGACCAAACTTTTCACTGGTGTTAAGACTTTCCCATTGTGAGCAAATTTTGCCATAATGAGCTAATTTGGCCAGAGTGAGTTAATCTTTTCACCATAACCAAGCTTTTCCACAATGACAGAATTCTTCCAGTACACTTCGCTTTTGCACCGGAAAATCACCGGAGCAAACCGGAGCGCACCAGAAAAAAATGGCTACTCCATGAGCACACTGCATCCACCAAAAATACCAAGAGAGGCCTAGAAAATCCAGTAAAACAAATACTCAATCCATGAAACCATCAAATAACAATAGGAATACCAACATATATCCATTCCAAAACACCATAAATCCTCCAAAAAATCACCATAAAACCTCCAAAAATCACCATAAATCCACCCAAAAAAAACTCCATTTAACTCCCTTCAACCAAATTAACACCCGCTAACACCATGATTTTCTTCCAACCAAGGTCCAATCAAATTTTCACCTAAGTAGCCTACCCAGATTTGGAATGCCACACCGGTGACACTGCCCTAGACAGGTGTATTTCAACAGCGTATTTGTCCCCAAACATGTCTTCTTTTGGGTCAAAAAAGTCATCACAACACTTCCCTTTATTATAATGATTAGTCAGAACTAGGTACAAAAGTGCCAACACCTAGATTATTTTTCACCAAATCCTTAAGGGATTATTCATATGAGTGAGGTATATGACTTACCAGAACTTAATCAATCCCATAATTATACACTTACTTTTAATCTTTACCACTTTTCACTAACATAACATGCCACTTTAAGTCAGCTATCAACTTGAGATCACTGTTGCAGCTTCTCATTTTGAAGGTCTAGCTTAACTGATTTACAATTTTGTTTTTTGTGTAATAATTTTTGCCAATGAAATTCCCCAGTTTCTCAGTTTCATTTGTTTTGGTTCAGCTCCCAGACTTGAAATTGCATAACATTTATAAGATTCTGTCTCACTAAGATATTTCACCTTCTCTTCATCTCTAACTTCCATCATTCATTGTTGGTTCTATTACTTCTCACTTCACAGCACTCAAAGTAAGTCACTTTCTCATTTTTTAAATTTAATTGTTAATTGAAATGTCTTTTTTCTTGTCTCTTTATTTTGTTTCTTTTTTTCATCTTTTATGTTTGATTATAGATTTATCTACTCTTATTTACCTTTCACTTCCCTTTTTTCCCTTTTTTTCTGGTTCTCTATCATTTTTATTCATGATTACTTGCCTTTTTGGTGTTTTTTGGTCATTTTTAGGCATTTTCACTTTTTAGGCATTTTTCTTTGCTAAATTGCTTTGGAATCATTTGGAAATGAAATGGAAACTTTTTCCCAGAAATTTCCACTTACTTTGAGGTGTTTTTGGCCTGTTTTTTGTATTTTGTTTGGTTAAAATCTTCCAGAAACATTTTCCAAGCATGTCTCTGTGAATTCTAGGTGTTTTTTTGGCTATTTTACGTCTATTTTTCACTAAATCAATTGGAAAATGCTCCAAAACCTTTGGAAACCATTTGGAATTATTTCAAAAGCTTTTTAAACTGTTTTTAAGTCATTTGGCACTTTTTTGGACAATTTCTGAAACCTTTTTTGGCACTTTTTTTCCACTTTTCTGGATTCCTTTTGGCACATTTCTGGAAATTTTTGATGAGGTTTTAGGGTACTTTCAAGACACTTTTTTAGAAACTTTTGGAACAATTTTATGGCACTTTTGAGACTCTTTTTTTGGAAACATTTGGGGCTCTTTTGTTGAACTTTTGGGACTCTTTTTTGGCAATTTCTGGGACTGTTTCTTTCAGGTAGTTTTAGAGCTTTTTAGGTAAGTTTCATCCAATTTTAAGATGAATAAAGCACCACCTGGCTTAAAATCCTGTGAAGAATTTACTCACTTTGGCTGTTCTTTTCAAATCAATAGGGAGTTGGCCGATAGTATTGATAAGGTATGAGAAAAAGGTGAGGTAAAACAAAAAACATTAAATAGAAAGAAAAAGTATGGGGTGTAATATAGTTTGTCAACTTTTATTTTTATTTCAAAAATTAACACTTTACAAGTCATATATGATACTCTACTTACCTAAATTAATGAGCCATTGGCCATGTGTTTTATAACGGTAATCATGAGGAAATTTGTTTTTCTCATGAGGTTCATGTATACATTTGTGTTTGATTTCATTGACTTCTGTCACAGAAGATTTCCACTCACATTTTTACATGAATTGTCATTCATTTAGGTTTGTAAATTATCTTATAAGAGCTGTTTACATGCTAATTTATGCAATGAACATAAATTTTGTAAATCTATGCCCCTACTTCAATAAAATACAGGGGAGGGTATTGCCATTTTTTTTGTCATAAATTTTTTTCTGAATTAGAAAAAAAATGTTGATCCCCACCCCCTGTTATGGTAAATAGCAGGGGAGGGTATTTCCAAAAAAAATTATTTTGATGTAAATCATTTTTAATTCATTGTCTTGTAACTGAATTTTGGTGTTTTCCAATTGAAATTGATTATTTTTGAACTTTTCATCATTCTCTCTTTGAATCCTAACCTTCTCCCTCTCCAAATCTAAGCAATATTTCTCAATTTCTAAAAATTATTCTTCCTTTGATTGTGAATGAAATTACTTCTTTTCCTCAAAAAGTAGTTGACATTCTGCAGTTTTTTCATGAGACTCCAACGTTATGATTTCAATTTGCATTCGTTCTTTTTCTTCAACAAGTTTAACCTTTAAGATTAAGATAAATAAATTAAGAAAAATTCTTTTGTCAAAACAAGAATAAAAAATATAACCTTTTTTGCATTTATTAACAATCTCCCCATAAATCGAAAAAAAGCCTTTGAGGGTTGACATTGGGCCTTTGTTCAAAGAGTTCATCCATTTGATCATATAGAGGACACATAGAGTTGAGTTTTTCTGAATTAGATGTGATTACATGATTTTCACCATCTTCAGTAATTCTAAAACCAGTTGAAGAAGAAGTCATCTTTGCTTTCTTGTGTTTGGTTTGATAGTTTTTGAATCTTTCCCACATTTGCTTTGTTGTCAAATTCATCTTACTTTTAGTTTTTGATTTTAACTCCACTGCCATTTGATTAAAGCCACTCAATTTTGATGCAGGTGGATAACCAACTTGAGTAGACTTTGCACGGTCAAAACAGGCATCAAAATTAGATTTAATTTTCAGCCAGTTAACTATGATCTGTAGGTCAGACGGTTTCATTTGAGTAAATTTTTGAGAAGTAGATTTTGGGGCAAGGCATGATAAGTTAACACTAAACAAAGAAATAAGTAAAAAAAAAATTTTTTTTTGAAGAAAAGGAAAAACTAAAAAAGATTCTAGATGTTTGTGATGTCTTGTATAAAAATAAGAAGTTGTGAGTATAGAAATTTGAGCAGGAAAATTTTTTAAAAAGCAGAATAAAATGTAATAGACTTACTGCAGTGTGAAAGAGAAAAATTTGATTTGGAAATGAACTGGGGGAGAAGAGTTGTGATGTTTTAGACAATCCTATAGTACTAGATATAGGCCTTGACCAAGGCAGTTGGAGTAAAACTGGAGATAAAAAACCCTGTCCCTTTGAGAAATACCAGGTGCAATTTATTTGCTACAGCAAGTTAGAGACTGTTACTATACCCCTTCCAGCACACTTCTTGACTGCTTAACAAGTCAAGAAAGTAGCCTAGATTGACCACAGACCAAAGAGAACCTGTAATGCACAAAGATCCACACCAGAAAAACAAAAAACTGTGCACTTGTTGCACAGAAAACAGCAATAATACTTGTTGCAGGTTGCAAAGCTACACCAGAAAAACCAGTTGCCAAATTTGAGTCAAATGAAGAACTAACCTTTCAACAAAAGCAGCCAATTGTAGCCAAAAAAACACTGAAAACTGAGTGATAATCAACAATTTAACTACCAGATGGATGTCTGATAATTAAAGTTGCCTCAAACTGTCTTATTCAGTATGTACACACAGACCACAGCAACAAATTTGGCGCTTTTGACAGCAAATTGCATAAAAACCCTCTAGAAACTCTTCCCAGCCTTCTATAACCATGGCAGGAAGCTGGACCTCCCTGAAGCCAGAAAAGCACCAAAAACCTCCAATAAAGCCCAAAATACTTAGAAAAATCCACCACGACTACTAAAACCCTTAAAACACAAAATTAAGCTATGACAACATTGTGACATAAAATTTAGAGCCAAGTTAGCTTCACTTAATGGTACTAAGCACTTAACCATAAGACTTTAGGTTAGCCCGTTGTGGTCTTCCAACATTGGCAGGGACCTTTGTTGTGCAATTTGGCGTTGTTTGGGCATGTCTTAATTGACATCTGCTAAGGAATTGGGTATTTTTCTGGTTTTATTCCGTGGATATTGGGTCTGCAGGTATGTGGGTACTATCATTGGATAGCCCCGGTTTTTCTCTATATTTTATGTCTTGTAGACATTTTTCATATTCTAAGTTTTAAGGGGTCATTTCCTCATTTTTCATTTATAAAAGATAGCTGTTTAATTTTGTTTTTCGTGTTTTACGGGCTAAACTTAAGTCTTAGGTTTAAGTACTTAGTACCATTGGATAGAGCTAATTTTTCTCTATATTTCATGTCTCAATGTTGTTATAGTGAAATTCCGTGTTTTAAAGGTTTTAGTAGTTGTAGTTATTTTTTCTAAGTAGATTAGGTGTTTTTATTGGTTTTCTGGCTTCAGGGAGGCCGTGCTGCTTCAGGCGGCGCCTCCGAGGTCGGGAGGCCTGCCCGCCTCTGGTTTAGAAGGTTGGGGAGCGCTTCTGGAGGGCTTTTATGCAATTTGGCGGGTACAGGCGCCAAATTGGTGGGTGTGCATGGGCTCTTAGATAGTGAATAAGACAGTTTGGGGCAACCTTAATTATCATACAACCATCCAGAGGTGATATCATTGTTCCTCACTCAGTTGTCACTGTTTTTTGGCCACAATTGGCTGTGTTTGTTGCAAGTGAGTTCTTCATTTAACTTAACTTTGGCAACTGTTTTCTCTGTTATAGTCTTGCAAGCTATAGCAAGTATTATTGCTGTCTCTGGTGTGGATTTGCAGCCTACATCAAGTATCTTTGCTGTCTCTGGTGTGGACATTGGTCTACATTTCAGTTATTTGGTTTGGTAGTCTGTCTGGAGACTACTTTCTTGGCTCATCAAGCAGTCAAGTGTATTGGAAAAGGGGCTTTTGGTAAACAGGAACCAATTTACTGTAGCAGGTAAATCTCACTTATTTTTCTAAAGGGACAGGGGATTTTCTCTCTGGTTTTTCTCCAACTCCCTTGGTCAAGGCCTATAGCTAGTACTGTCAGCCTAAATATCCTTAGGACTGAGTATTTCTTATGCTTAAAATAAGATAACCTTAACTAGATTAAGCTTATATCTTAAAAATAAGGTTAAAACAATAATATATATTATTTTATTATATATATATATAATTATTATTCTATTATATAATTTATAATAGTTTAAATAGCTTATACATGGCCTAATAATACTTATTAAGGTGTTAATGGAGTCATAATATACTTATCTTAAGTGATATGAAGAAATTATTGACATACATAAGCTTATATGTTTACATAAATCTCATATTCAGTGAAATATGCAGTATATTATGTATATTTAGGTATATAAGTGGGTTTTAGCCCCTTAATAGCCTATAACCTTTGTTTTTCTGCTTATTTTAGGTCATATGGACAAAATCAGTGGACTCACAACGCCTACAGAAGCATAGACACCTATATCAGGCGCATACACCCAGTTTGGACAACTAAAATTACTTCCTTGGATGGTTATTCACGGATTTATGGGTTGGAAAGATGTTTTTGGGTTAATGTGGATGCTTGGGGATGTTATTGGGGGCATGGACATTTTATTTGTTTCCTTTATATGCTTTTAGTTTCATTAAATCTCTTTTTGATCATTTATTTTACCTGTTTCTTTATGGTATCCGCTTTTATCTGGGTTTTCTATTTATGGTATGACTCTGTGTTATTATTAATAGTGATGGAGGGTCCTTACTGGAGGTCTGGGTGTTGAAACTGCTTGAAGTGGACGCCATGGGGAGGTGATGGGCCCTCACAGTGCTGTAATTGCCGGGGATAGCAGTGACATCATCTGGATTGAAGGTCTGTGCACTCCAGTGGATTTGGGTATAAGTAAGAAGGGATTTTGACGGTTTATTATCATCATTCAATTACTACACTTCAAACAAACACTACAATACAATTATTAGTATTCAGAAATATATTATAAAGCCCTTATAAATTGATATTATCTTTATAATAGCTATAACTATATTTTATTCTTCTATTTTCCACCACTAGCATGCATTTAAATCCAAGTATTGTGAGTTTTATTTGAGTATAACTATTCTATTAGTCTTCCCCTGAGGTTTAATCACTAAATCATTTATTAATAAGTAGTAGGACCATAAAATAACACTATTATATCATACTTATATACTAGACTATACTGACAATTGGGGGTCTTTCCTTATATTTTACTTATTATTTAGTATAAGCCTTGGGACGTGATTTTTACCTTAGTACAACTCAAAATTAACCAAATATTTGGGTCTGCTGCATATTAGTGGGTCATCATAACTCATTGATTGCGGAAAAGAACCCTTATAATAATTGTACTAATTTTTTATCATAAAAATAAGATATTTACAGTAGTAACTGTACCCAATATAAACCCAATTTCACTTGGTATTTGGACACCAATATAACACCCAATAAAATTGGTATTTGGCTAAAGCTTGGTAATCTAATTATTCACCCTTATAGAGGTCTAGTTAAACTTATTATTATATTTTTAACTGATTTTTTCGAATTTCTCTTATATTTTATTTAAATAAATAAAGATATAAATTCAGGGTAATCTCCATTGCTTTTTTATTAGTAATATAATTGCTAATATTATTTGTCTACTAATTCCACAGAGTTTTTTCCTTTTGTAGACGTAAAATATTGCTATTCTGAACAATATGAGTGCTCCCCAGGATAGTGTAAGTGAACAGCCTGCTTATAATACCAGGTCTAAAGCTAATAAAAACTTTCCAGGACATCACCATGGAGGGACAACAGTACCCCCAGCCAGAAAGCATGAGTATAGAGGAAAAGGACGCCCTCTTAAAAAAGATAACTATCAAAAAGACGTCTCCTCCTCTTCAGGATCAACTGTCCCACCTGGCCAAACAGGTTCTGAAGCTAGAGGAATCAAAATCTCTCATGTTCAAAGAGGTAGAGCAGTTGCAAAACAATTGCAAGGTAGGATTTCAGCAGATGAATCAGGCAATGGCAGAATTAAAGGGAGGCCAGCCCAGTCAATCAAATTAGCAACCCCCTACCCAAGGAGGGTCCACTCACTCCCAGGAGAAAATCCTGGTAGACAAATGGAAATGGGACTGGTTTCACCAACAGTGGACAAGCCACAGTTGCAACAGGGATCCACCCCCTCATCTGACTTCCTCAGCTCACCCTTACAAGGGAAAAAAGCGCCAAAAATCAGGACTGGCAACCATCCCTTGGTAAGTAACTTACCCTCTCAGATTAGACATAATGCTGATAATTACAATATAGGTAATTCTATTCATGTTAAATCTGTACAACAAATAGAGGAGGATTTAAGAAATTTAGGTTTTAGAGTAGATACACCTGACTTGTCTTTTGTCCATAATAACAGTACTATATACAATGATAATACAGTTAATCCTCAGTTGCAACCACCTACTAGTGAGATGAGAAGTTCACAGGAGAGTGAGAGAATTGAAAAGGAGGACATGGAATATTTTAACAATAATCCAACTGTCCATAGAATTGTTTCAGCATTGTGGAATAGAATGACTGATTGTGAGGAACAGACAGTTAAGCTCACTAGTGATACAATTTCATCCTTGACATTGAACATTTCTCAATTAGCAACACGTAATAAAGAATTAGAGAAAGAACATTTTTCTCTAACTCTTAAATATGATTCATTGAGTAATAAATATAATGACCTTTCAAACAAATTTTGTGAGTTAGAAAAATTATATGAAACACACTTATTAAAAACTGAATCAAGAACAAAGTTATCTTTTTCCCAGACAAATCAATGTGTCTCTGAGTTGCTACAAAGATTAACTAAAGTTGAGATTGAAACTGCCAATCTACTAATGAACCAGGATAATCATAAGTATAATCAATATAATAATAATCCTTTCATTGGAAAAAGTGAATCTCATTCCTTCCCTGTACCACCACAATTAAAACCATCTGGTGGTAGTGTCAAATCTGAAAATGTAAGTCACAAATCCGTGCAGGAAGAAATACAAGACCATTTATCAAAAGTGAATGAGTTGTTGAATTTACCTAAGATTAGTGAGATAAAATCCAATCAGAAGAACTGGCCTAAAATAGATCAGTACCCAACTTATGATGGGGAAGCCAGCTCTGATTGGCAACATTTTATTCAAAGAATTGACAACTTGAAATTCTCATATAAGTTACCAGATGAAGAGATAACATCAAAATTAATTTCTTTATTTAAGGATGTTGCTTTATTATGGTTTGAAGCTGTCTTAAGTGAGGGTAGAGACTACTCTTGGGCTGAATGGAAACAACTTATTGAAAAACAATTTGGAGGTTCTAAATTCAGGCTTACTCAGCAGAGACTGTATGAGAAGACTAGGTATAATCCGTTGAATGGTGACAAACCTATGGTATTTTTAATGAATTTAAAAAAAATATTAAAAGCCATTGAGCCTCATATGGATTTTAACTTATGGAAAGATAAGATAATATACAAATTACCTATATCTGTCAGAGACATTGTTGTAGCTAGAACATTAAATGTTACTGAATATTCTGACTTTATTAATATTTGCAATGAAATATTATTAAACCATAAGTATGAATCAAGGTATTCCACTTATAAGCAAAATGTTGAACCTGTAAAAACTCAGAATTCAAAAACACTTCAGGAGAAGCAGAAAAAACCTACTGCACCTGTAGTACCTAAAAAGTATGAAACAAATACTTGTTATAAGTGCAACAAACCTTGGGTCAAAGGTCACAAATGTGAGAAAAACATAAATATTGTTGAAAATCAACGTGAATCTGAAACTGAAACTGAAAAAAGTAAAGAATCAAGTGATTATGACAGCAATATCTCATATAGTGATGAAAATGAAGTCTGTATGTTGGAAGATGATTTGTCCATCTTTGAAAATCCAATATTAAATATGGACTCAAATGAATCTTTAATGAATTTTGAGGATGCTGAAATCATTAAGGATATACAAGCTGATAACTTTAGAATGACACCTATCACGGTTCCAGCTATCATTTCTGGTGAAAATGTTAATATAGTATTGGACACAGGAGCTGCTGGTTCAGTTGTTTCCACTAATACATTACAGAAAATTGATAGTGAATATAAGTTTAAGCTTGAACCACTTCAGAATAAAAATTGGAGAGGTTTTGGATCAGTACTAAACCCCATTGGTAAATACAAAGCTGCTGTTTTCTTTAAACACCAACATGGTTATGTAAGGGTAACTTGTGACTTTGTAGTAATGGATAATACAAATTGTAGTAACTGTTTTATCATTGGAAATGATATTCTGACAAAATTTGGTGTAAAATTAGACCCTGCTAATAACAATTTTACAATTGGCATGAATGGTAAAAGGAAATTTAAAATAAATTCTTTTAACACAGTCTTACACATTGAGTCAGTAACAAATTCCCCGTCTAAAGGAAGAGAATCCAATGAGTTGGAACTTCTGGAAACAGAAATTTCAAAAGCATCATTTAACACTCAGATAAGTAAAACTGAGAAAGATAATATTTTGGAATTAATTAAAGCTTTTCCAATGGCTTTTGCACATGGTACAAATGAACTTGGCCTTGTAAAAGATCATGAAATGAAAATTAGTTTAACCTGTGATATGGATAATATTCCTGCTAGTCTTAAAAAGAAACCATACCCTGCTTCACCAATGAAGAGGAAAGACATAGAGGATAATATTAAGATGTTATTAAAAATGAACATTCTTGAGAAGGTTGAAACTACACCAAAATATTGTGTAATATCACCAGTGCTGATTTCTTATGAACAAGATAAAGCAAGACTGTGCGGTGATTATAGAGCATTAAATACATTTACAGTAGATGATATTTATCCCTTGCCAAGGATTGCCTCTATACATGCTACCCTTAAAGGTGCTAAATATATAAGTTGCCTAGATGGAAATAAAGGGTACCATCAAATTCCTGTTGAAAAGAATTCACAGAACTTTTTGTTGATAACAACACACATGGGAATTTATAAGTATGTCAGAATTCCATTTGGACCAAAAAATGCTCCATCAGTATTTCAGAAGTTAATGGATATAACATTCCATAATGAAATGATTGAGGGATGGTTGATGGTATACATTGATGACATCATAGTGTTCTCTAAAACTTTTGATGAACACTTAATCCATTTAAGGAAAGTATTTCAGAAAATGGATGAAATAAAAATGACCCTTGCATTGAAAAAATGTAAATTTGGGTTTGAATCTTTAAAAGTGCTTGGTCATATTGTATCTGGCTTACAAATATGTGTAGACCAAAATAAAGTGGCTGCAATAAAGAATATTGGCATTCCTCAAAATGTGAAGGATGTACAATCTTTTCTTGGAATGTGTGGTTATTATAGACAATATATAAAAAACTACCAATCAATTGCTGCACCACTGACCACACTGATAAAGAAATCAGAAGCTTTCATTTGGAATAATGAAAGACAACAAGCTTTTCATAAGTTGAAAGAATGTTTAATGACAGCTCCTATCTTGGGATTACCAGATTTCCAATTACCTTTTGTATTATATACAGATGCAAGTTTTATTGGACTGGGTGCTGCTTTGCATCAAAAACAACTTATTGAAGGTAAAATGTCAGAAGTAGTAATCTGCTATATTTCACGTACTCTGAGAAGTGGTGAATTGAAATATGGTGCTACTCAACTTGAATGTTTGGCAGTAGTATGGGCTCTTGAAAAGCTACATTATTACCTTGAAGACCAAAAATTTGAGTTAATAACTGACTGTAGTGCAGTTAAGTCACTCTTAAACATGAAAACTCCTAATAGACACATGTTTAGATGGCAATTAGCTGTACAAGAATACAGAGGACGGATGACTATTACACATAGAGCAGGAACCTTGCACTCTAATGTAGATCTGTTATCTAGAGTACCTCTGCCTAATAATAATGATAATCCTGCTTATGTTCCTGAATCAGAGATTATTAACATTTATGGCATTTATATTGTAGATCTTGAGGATGAATTTATGCAATCAATTCTTGATAATTATAATTCAGATCCTGACTTAAGTAAATTAACTACAATATTAAATGATCCATCTAATGCTTCAATGAATGTTTTAATAAAAACATTACCAAATAAGTATAAAGAGGCATTAGAGAAAGGAAAATTTTCCATTGAGGATGGTTTTATATATTACAGGAAAAAATTAAGTAATGTAATTGTAATTCCCCCTTCAATGAAGGAGTTAATGTTAAGTATATGTCATGATGATATATTAGCAGGTCATTTTGACTACCATAAAACATTAACCAGAGTAAAAAACACAGCTTGGTGGATTAACATGTCTGAGGATGTTCAGAAATATGTTGAAACATGTGATTCTTGCCAAAAATCTAAAAGATTAACAGGAAAAAGAGCTGGTTTATTACAACAAATTGAGCAACCAAAAGCTCCATGGGAAATCATTAACATGGACTTTGTAACAGGTTTGCCAATAGCAGGGCATAAGAGTTATAACTCCTGCTGGGTAATTGTAGATAGATTTACAAAGATGTGTAAATTTATTCCTACCCACAAAGAGGTTTCTGCAAAGGACTTAGCTTTTTTATGGTGGACACAAATGTTAAATACAGCAGGTTTCCCCAAAGCAATAGTTTCTGACAGAGATCCTAAATTTACTTCTGAGTTCTGGACGTCACTTATGGATGTTTCAGGGTGTCAATTAAAACTTTCTACAGCACACCATCCACAAACTGATGGGCTAGCAGAAAGAATGATACAAACCTTAGAAGATATGATAAGAAGATACTGTGCTTTTGGTCTTAATTTTAAAGACAATGACAAATTCATGCATGATTGGGTAACCCTTATCCCAGGTTTAGAATTTGCATATAATAGTACAGTACATTCTGTCACTGGCAAAAAGCCATTTGAGTTATGGTTGGGTTATGTACCTAATACCCCTGCTAAAACTCTTAATAAGTTACCTAGATTGGATATTCATCCAGGTACTAAATCTTTTCTTCAGATGCAGGAATTATGCAGAAAACATGCTCAAGAATGTATAAATAAGGCTTTTGAGTATGAAAAGAAAAGATGGGATAAAGCCCATAAAGAACAAATGTTCAAAGAGGGTGATGAAGTCCTTATTTCAACGCTACATTTCAATTTAAATGGTAATGTTAAATTGAAGGATCCATTCATTGGACCATTTGTAGTTAAAAAGATGGTTGGTAATAATGCTGTTGAGGTTATTCTATATGCACCTTATGATAGAAAACATCCAGTATTTCCTATTTCTCTTATAAAACCATACCATTCTAATGATACTGCTCTCTTTCCAAGAAGATCAGGAAGGCATAAACAGCAACCTGAAGAAATAGTGGAAAAAGCAGAAATTGAAAAGATACTTAAAAAGAGACACCTTACTAAAGAAAAGGGAGTTGAGTATCTATTAAGATTTAAAAATAAATCAAGTGAATATGACCAGTGGATTCCAGAAAATGAAATCTCTGATCTTAAAAATCTCTTGAAAAAATTTAAATCTAAATAATACTGTTCATTCAGTATATGTATTATAAAAATTATTTTTTTATTTTATTATTTCATTCCTTAAGATTAATTAAAATGTCTTAACATTTTTTTTATTGTTTTTTTTGGGGTGAGGGAGTGTCAGCCTAAATATCCTTAGGACTGAGTATTTCTTATGCTTAAAATAAGATAACCTTAACTAGATTAAGCTTATATCTTAAAAATAAGGTTAAAACAATAATATATATTATTTTATTATATATATATATAATTATTATTCTATTATATAATTTATAATAGTTTAAATAGCTTATACATGGCCTAATAATACTTATTAAGGTGTTAATGGAGTCATAATATACTTATCTTAAGTGATATGAAGAAATTATTGACATACATAAGCTTATATGTTTACATAAATCTCATATTCAGTGAAATATGCAGTATATTATGTATATTTAGGTATATAAGTGGGTTTTAGCCCCTTAATAGCCTATAACCTTTGTTTTTCTGCTTATTTTAGGTCATATGGACAAAATCAGTGGACTCACAACGCCTAAAGAAGCATAGACACCTATATCAGGCGCATACACCCAGTTTGGACAACTAAAATTACTTCCTTGGATGGTTATTCACGGATTTATGGGTTGGAAAGATGTTTTTGGGTTAATGTGGATGCTTGGGGATGTTATTGGGGGCATGGACATTTTATTTGTTTCTTTATATGCTTTTAGTTTCATTAAATCTCTTTTTGATCATTTATTTTACCTGTTTCTTTATGGTATCCGCTTTTATCTGGGTTTTCTATTTATGGTATGACTCTGTGTTATTATTAATAGTGATGGAGGGTCCTTACTGGAGGTCTGGGTGTTGAAACTGATTGAAGTGGACGCCATGGGGAGGTGATGGGCCCTCACAGTGCTGTAATTGCCGGGGATAGCAGTGACATCATCTGGATTGAAGGTCTGTGCACTCCAGTGGATTTGGGTATAAGTAAGAAGGGATTTTGGCGGTTTATTATCATCATTCAATTACTACACTTCAAACAAACACTACAATACAATTATTAGTATTCAGAAATATATTATAAAGCCCTTATAAATTGATATTATCTTTATAATAGCTATAACTATATTTTATTCTTCTATTTTCCACCACTAGCACGCATTTAAATCCAAGTATTGTGAGTTTTATTTGAGTATAACTATTCTATTAGTCTTCCCCTGAGGTTTAATCACTAAATCATTTATTAATAAGTAGTAGGACAATAAAATAACACTATTATATCATACTTATATACTAGACTATACTGACAAGTACTATAGGATTTTCTACACCGTAAAACAGGAAAAACAAAATTAAACAGCTATCTTTTAGAAATGAAAAATGAGGAAATGACCCCTTAAAACTTAGAATATGAAAAATGTCAAAATGACATAAAATATAGAGAAAAACTGGGGCTATCTAATGGTAGTACCCACATACCAATCGTCCCAATATAAACTGAATAAAACCAAAATAACACGCAATTATTCAACCAATGCCAATTAAGACATACAAAAACAGCACCAAACAGACCAACAAAGGCCTCTGCCAATTTTGGAAGACCACAACATGGAGTATATGAGTGAGAATAGAAGGATGGTGATGCGCAGCTGATTGGGAGGATGTGAATACTTGTGGGCTGAATTATGGTAAAGAAAATTGTACAAATGTAGGACGTATTTGACCCCATGTTTGAGACCCCAAGTAATGAATCTGCCATGTTTCACAGTGTGTTTTTATGACATTTTTTCAAATGAAACACGCTAGGCATGTTTGGTAATGTTTGAGACCCTCTATTGTAATTACATACATATTATACTAGCAGTATTTTTCACTCAAGAAATTTAGAAGTATCATTCACTCAAATCAGTTAGAAGAATTTTTTTCTCAGAAGTTAGAAGTATCATTCCCTCAATTAAGTTAGTGGTATCACTTTCTTACTCTCATAATTCTTGGATTCTATAAGTGGAATATCATTATTTTTATTGTAAAAATTGTCTAATAGGTGTGCTAAAAAAAGGTGAAGAAATTCACCTTCAAAAAACCAAGGTTTCTACTATTCAGAAGCAACTTTGGTCTTTTTCTAGCCAGGCTGCACCTAGCTGGGAGAAGCTAAAGAATTTAGTATGAAAAAAAAAAGAAAAATCAAAAACATACACCATTAAACAACAGAGCTTGCCACTATTCAACAGCAAAGTTAATCTTCTCCCTATCAGGCTGCTCCATCTAGAAGAGGATATATAAGTTGAAAAAACCATAACAAAAACAAAAACTTGAACCTTTTAAGAAAATTAATAAAGAAAAAGAAAGAAATGAAAAAAATGAAAAAATGAAGAAATAAAAAAATGAAAAAAATGAAAAAAAATGAAAAAAATGAAAAAATGAAAAAATGAAAAAAATGAAAAAAATGAAAAATGAAAAAATGAAAAAATGAAAAAAGAAAAAAGAAAAAAAATATAAAAAATATAAAAAATGATATTAAGAAAAAATGAAAAAAATGAAAAAATGAAAAAAATGAAAAAAATGAAAAAATGAAAAAAATGAAAAAAATGAAAAAAATGAAAAAAATGAAAAAAATGAAAAAAATGAAAAAAATGAAAAAAATGAAAAAAATGAAAAAAATGAAAAAAATGAAAAAAATGAAAAAAATGAAAAAAATGAAAAAAATGAAAAAAAATGAAAAAAATGAAAAAAATGAAAAAAATGAAAAAAATGAAAAAAATGAAAATAATGAAAAAAATGAAAAAAATGAAAAAAATGAAAAAAATGAAAAAAATGAAAAAAATGAAAAAAAAGAAAAAAAAGAAAAAAAAGAAAAAAAAGAAAAAAAAGAAAAAAAAGAAAAAAAAGAAAAAAAAGAAAAAGAAAGAAAGTGAGAAATGTTAAAGGTGGCTCATTTGTCAGTAGAATTATCCAATATTATTCTGTATCCCAATCATCTTCTTAAACTCACATTTTAAGCTATTTTAAGCTCTTATATTGCTTAATTTTTAAATTGAGGGCTCAAGTGGGGCTAATTATGTTGTAGTTCCCCTCACCAGCTTCAGAATATTTTTTTTACATGGATCATTTCATTTTTACAACATAATTGTATTTTCTGAATGTTTATTTATATTGATAAAAGTCTTGCCATTCTTATATTTTGAAACTAATTTATAATTATGAAAAGTATAGGAAATGGACAGCCAAAAAAAAGTACTACTTTTAAGAGAAAGTGGAAGCCTTAGCTTATGACAATATCAGCTAGTTCTTGAGTAATTTCTTTACTTTGATAAGTAGGAAAAAGATTTATATATTGCATGTGATAAAAGGAACTCCTGGACAGAATTTAAATTTGTGCCACAAGATATTGAAAAAAATATTTTCTCCACAATAATCCAAAAAATAAAATTAGAATTTTTCAAAAAAAAAAATGAATTATTGACACTTCTTTCACATTCATTCCAATTAAAAATGGAAACTAGCCAATTAGCATGTCATATTTTATTAATTGGACTAATTTCAACAGAATCCCTAATCTCACATTATCTTTTATGTATTTTATATCACATATTATAGTCCATTGTGTTTATACATTCCAAATATTGAATAAATCAGTTTTTTTGGTTTTCAGAAAAATCAGATGCACCACATTGGTTGAGGAGTATTTATGATGGTGAATGACTCATTTTCAACATCCTTTGTGGAATACCAATGAAGAAATAAAATTTTATTTTAAAAAATTTAAATCTGATTCTTTTGAAGCATTTATTTTATCACCAAAATTAAAACAGAAATTTTTTTCCCCATATATGCATGAAGCAGACAAGCTATATTGGATTAATCCTATTTTTTTAAATAAAAAATCCACAATTTCATCCTTTATAATACTCAATTCAACCTTGGAGAATTCATAAAGAAAATAATCTTCAGAATTCATCAAAAAAATATATATCCTTCAATTTCCTAAATGTTTTCCAAAAATGCTTATAAGCTTCTATTGAAGATTGTGAAATCCTGTTACATTCTTCAAGAGTTGAGTGGCAGTGTTAATTATCCCCCAGCTTCAAGTAAAAATCAGTTTAATCAAATAAAGAAGAGAGATGAAATTAATATATTAGGGGGTGTCAGTTCTGGCAAATCCGCACTTAAATTAAGTGCGGATTTCAAACCAAATCAGCACTTACAAATCAGCACTTAAATTTTGCAAAAAAGTCACTTATTTCAAAAAAGGGTGTCAGTTATGACCTCAAATCAGCACTTTTTTCCCGTTTTTTTCACAACCACATTTTGTCCACAAAACATCCCTGTCACATGTGACACACTGACCTTCCTCGCTACCTACCCATCAATCCTCGGCACACACCCCTTCCTGACATTTTCAATATTTTGACCAGGCATGTTTACATTTTTTTTTAACACCTTTACTTGAAGAAGATCAATCCCCTCCACCTTCTAACCATAGTTCAGCTGAAGATGATCCCAACTATCAAGCAGAACAATTATATCGCAGAAGATCTGAATCCTCAGAGGCCCAAAATTTAAATGTATGTTTACTTTTTGTTTTTTCTTCAATTCTTCTCTGAATTTCTCTTTCTTTCTAGTCTCCTCCTACTCAAACTCAATCTCCATTAAATAATCTCAATTCTGGAAATGTGAATACCTCTTTAGAAGCTGCTTTAGAAGAACTTCCTGAAGCCTCTTGTTCAAACTCCAAACTAAAGTGTCGAGCCTCAACTTCAATGAACTTGAACCATCTATTAAAACGTGGTAATACTTCAACAAGCTCATTTGGCTCCCTTGAGGATTATTTTGAAAAAAAAAGATATAAGTAAGATTTGTTTACTATATATCTTAATCATTAACTCATTTATTTATTTATTTCAATTTAATTTTCTCAGCGAAATCAACTATTGCAAATAATGCCCTTGACTTTGAGAAGATGAAGTTTGATCATATGCTAAGGAAAAATCAGCAAGCCTTAGATTTGGAAGAAAAAAAATTTGAGGTAGAGCAGATGGAAAGAGTAAATGACCGTCAATTTCAAAGAGAAATGGCTACTTGTGAATTGGAAAAACAAGAGAGTTTTAAAAAAAAAGATTTCATTATGGAATGTGTTAAAAATGGCCAATCTTATGAGGACATTAAAAAATTACTTGACCTTTTCAATTGATAAATTGTTTTTCTAGTTAATTTAATTTTGGTAATATTTTCTTATATGCTGACTTATAAAAGGAAAAGAATATAGTACATTATTTTTGACAAAAATTTGAATGTATAATAAAAATTTTCTATCTTTACTTTCTAGTCAATAAGTTTGTTATCTAAATTTTTCTAAGTCATCAATTTCACATGTCAGATTTAAAAAATTGGCAATGCCCTCCCCTGCATTTTATTGAAACAAGGGGTGGGTACCACCAAATTTTTCTAAGTCATCAATTTCACATGTCAGATTTAAAAAATTGGCAATACCCTCCCCTGCATTTTATTGAAGTAAAGGGTGAAAGTCATCAAAATACAATATAATTACATAAATTAATTAATATATAAATAAGATATGTCAAGTATACTACTTTTAAAGTAATGACAATTCCTTAAGCCAAAATGCAGATCAAGTCTAGAAACTAGGCTCAATGCAAAGTATTTTTTGAAGCAACTTATTTAAATAATACTTTATTAAATTAAGTTGATCAATAAAGATTGATTGACAATATTGCAATTCTTAAATACAATAATTTTATTAAAAAAAATTCAGATTACATATAAAAAAAATCAGTGACTTTTTCTATTACTTACAACTGTTTTTACAGAATTGAAAACTATGTTTCAGCTAATATTTTATGGAAGTGAACTCTGTTCTTCGCCCGAAGAACAGAGTTCATCCTCCTATTTTCACACTCTGTTTAAAAAGAATAAAATGACTTACCTGGAGAGATGAGTTTAGAAAAAAGAAATATAAGTGAATGGAAGTGAACTCTGTTCTTCGCCCGAAGAACAGAGTTCATCCTCCTATTTTCACACTCTGTTTAAAAAGAATAAAATGACTTACCTGGAGAGATGAGTTGAGAAAAAAGAAATATAAGTGAATGGAAGTGAACTCTGTTCTTCGCCCGAAGAACAGAGTTCATCCTCCTATTTTCACACTCTGTTTAAAAAGAATAAAATGACTTACCTGGAGAGATGAGTTGAGAAAAAAGAAATATAAGTGAATGGAAGTGAACTCTGTTCTTTGCCCGAAGAACAGAGGGGGTTAGAGGCGGGTTTGGTGGGGATTTGGAGGGAGGATTTGGGGGATTTGGTGGGGGGTGGAGTGGAATGAGGGGAAGATATGAGGAGACCAAGAAGGGGGAGAAAGGGAGAGATGAGACCAAAGAGGGAGAAAAGGGAGGTTAGAGTGAGCCAAGGAGGGGTGAATGAGGCAGCCAAAGGGGGGAAAAGGGGGATGATTCCAAGGAGTTAATGGCAGTGATACATCGTTTGGTATAAGTGTTAACTGAACCATACCCTAAATCAAAGACATTTTCTAAACGTTTCAAAGCGGCTCCATTACCATTTGAACCCAAACGGCATAGTGTGATGGCCAATTGAATTGAAGGATGTCGTTGTTCTTTTTGAGAATTATTGTGAAATATGGGATGATCCTGAATAAGCTCAAGCAATTTAAGGAAAAATTCCTGAGAAGTCCTGAACAGCTGTCTAAAACTGGGTGTAGATAGGTTAAGAAGTGTTTGGATGGTGTACTTGGGGGTATGAAGTACTTGAGGCTTTCTGGGAAGAAGGTAACGTTTCCTGGCCATTTTTGATAAAACGACAAAATCTTCTTCTAGATCAGAATCGGAATCAGAGTCCAAGAGCAGTTCAAGAGCCATGAAAGTCATTGCTTTATGTAATTTATCACGATTTGAAAGTGAGGAAGGCATGACTCTTATATGATATGATATGAAGATGTAAGTGATGTACGATGTTTTGAGTTATGAAGTGTTATTCTGCGGAGTGCTGCGTATGAATGGGATGCTGCTGACAAATCAGTGAAATGGGACTTGATGGTGAAATCAGCACTTTTGGTTGAGAAAGTGCGGATTTGAGTGAAATAAGTGACTTATTTCATTTTGAAATCCACCAGTATTGGGGCTAGTGTGTTTTGGAAATCCGCACTTATTTAAGTGCGGATTTGTAAGTGCGGATTTGCCAGAACTGACACCCCCTATTATCAATTCTTTACTTGCTCTACATCACAAGTAATTCCTGAAAAATATTTGTTGAAATTCTTGGTCACTAACTCATAAAACTTTTTTCCAGTTTTATTTGTGCCATTAATTGGATTTTAGCTCACATGAAGGCAAGATTTGGCAAGTTTTTTATCTTCTAGATGTGAATAATTTTCTACCTGAGGTTTTCTGAGCTTGGTTGAAGGATTGGGTGATGTGGATGGTTGTGTATAGGGTGGAAAATTATGAGTTGTAACTTCCATAGATGTATCTTGGCTCATTTCAGGAAAGAAATTGAAAAATTAGAGTTCAGGAATAGCAAAGTCAATATGAAACAATGTCAGAAAAAAATTGATAAATTGGCTAATTTAATGGACAATTGTACATTCTCTAAGAGTATCTAAGGGTGTGTACAATTATCCATCAAACTAGCCTATTTATTCAATTTTTTTTTGAATTGATTTGCCCATTTTTCTCCAATAATAACTTCCACATTTTTTGGTAAGATTAGCAAATTGGTGAATACAAATTTCATAATGGAAAAAAATGGAGCTCTATTCTATATTTATGGTTTTTATTTTATGTAGCTTAAGCTTATTTTTTGATTAATTTTTACATTTCTTTCACTTTATGTTTTTTTCACATTTTCACTGGGTTTATATGTACATGTCAACCTTTACCTTCCCTCCCACTGATTTTTCACTATCTTGTCATTTGAAATTCATTCCTCTAACTCACAAGTTTTCTGATATTTTCTCAGTTCAAATTTTCTCTTCCTGCATTCTAATTTTCCACTTTAAGTCCTGAAATGAGCCAAGATACATCTCCTGAATTTACAACTCATAATTTTACACCCTATCAGCCAATCCTTCAACCAAGCTCAGAAAAACTCAGGCAGGAAAATAGTAACCTTAATAAGATAAAAAATTCACTAAATCTTGGCTTCATGTGAGCCAAAAATCAATTAATGGCACAAATAAAAATGGCAAAAAGTTCTATGAGTTAGTGATCAAGGCTTTTAACAGCCATAGTTCAGGAATCACTTGTGATGTAAAACAAGTAAATAATTTTAAAATCTATTTATCTTATCTCTCTTCTTTATCGGACAATACTGATTTCACTTTAAGTTGGGGTATAATTGACACAGCTACTCAATTCTGAAGAATGTATGAGGATTTCTCAATCTGAAATAGAAGCTGATAAGCATTTTTTGCAAACTGTTAGGTAATTAAAAGATATAGAAATTTTATTAAATTCTGAATATGATTCTCTTGATGAAGTTTCAAAGACTGGGGTGAGTTTTATAAAGGATAAAATTTTGCCAAAATTACCAAGAAAAAAATAGGATTAATCCACTATAGCTTGTCTGTTTTATGTATATATGGGAAAAAATGTTTCTGTTTCAACTTTGGTGATAAAATACATACTTAAAAAGAATATGATTTATATTTTTATAAGAAAAATTCATTCCTTCATTGATATTCCACAACTGATACTTAAAATGAGTCATTCTCCATCATAAATACTCAAATGAAATGACACATCTGTTTTTCCTGAAAACCAAAAGCTCAGATTTATTCAATATGTGTCATGTCTAAATATGATGAAGTATACTATGTGATTTAAAGTGCATAAAAGATATTGTGAAATTATAAATTCTGTAAACTTTAGTTGGATTAATAAAATATGATGTAGAACTTGACTATTTTACCTTTGCAATTGGGATGATTACAGGAGTAGTGTCAATATTTTTTTTCAAAATGAGAATTTTATTTTTTTAGTGATTGTGAAGAACAAAATTTATTCAATATCTTTAGGCATATATTCAAGTTTTCTCTAGGAGATTCTTGCAATACTTTCAATTGACACATATTCTTGAAATATGACAAAGTAACCAAATTACTCATTTCTTCTAAAGCTTATGGAGGCACTACAGCATAACTAGCCCAACTTTTATCCCCAAAAATACATGTATTTTCAAAGTAAGAACATAAACAACATAGAATCCTACAATACAAGCTTAAGAAGATGATCAGAATATAAATAAATGGCAGGTAATTCTCAAAATTGGGTCACCCTTTATATTGCTCACTTTCCTTTACTATTTTTTTCTATATTTGTTTTTTTTTAATTTATAGGTCCACTAAGTCAGAAGAAGCCTGGCTGAGAGAGGAAAAAAGTTGTTTCTGAGTATCTGAAAACTTGGTCATTTTAATTTGTGTCACATTTTTTTAAAACTATTTTTATTTTTAGCCCCTCCCAGCCAGGGACAGTCTGTCTGGGAGATGACAAATTTTCTTCTTGTTTTAATTTATCCACATGTTCACCTAAAAACCTATTAGGATCTGGGTTAGCTCAGTGGTACAGAAACTGGAATGTTTTTGGTGGTCATGGGTATGACCCCCATAACAGGCACTGTTTTTTGTGTCTCTTTTGGTTATGTGCACAGATGCTCCATTCTTTGTTTCATAATCATCAGCAACATTATCATCATCATCATTGAAAATTTTTCATCTTTCTTCATCTGAAAGAGAAATTGAGAATAGAGTGATAGGTGGATAGGGGTGTTGGAGTTTATCCACCTACCACCAGCTGGGTTATCTCAGTGGTAGAGCAGCCAGTATGTATTAGATTTTTACATGATCAACCCTTATAACAGACACAATTTTTCATCTCTCTTCACTGCTGAATAGAAGTGGCCTTTTTCCTTTATGTGCATCAAATTTTTTTAACTATTTTTCTTTTTTTAAGAATTTTGTTTGAGGAAGCCAAAATCTTGGTAATGAGGTGAGGGGAGTACTTTGTGCAAGTTTAGAAATGACAGAGAAAAAGTGGGCTCAGAAGTAGAAAGAGATAAGCTTGAAAATCAAGAGAGAGAAGCTGTAGATGGAAGACATTGTAGAAAATCATGTAGTACTATCTATAGGCCTTGACCAAGGGAGTTGGAGAAAATACAGAGAGAAAGTCCCCTGTTCTTTTGAAAAATACCATGTGAGAATAATTTGCTACAGAAAATTAGAGACTGTTACAATACCCCTTCCAACACACTTCTTGACTGCTTCACAAGTCAAGAAATTAGCCTAGATAGACCACAGACCAAATAAAACCTGAAATTCAGAAAGATCCACACCAGAAAAACAAAACACTGTGCACTTGTTACACAGAAAACAGTAATAATACTTGATGCAGGTTTCAAAGCTACACCAGAGAAACCAGTTGCCAAAGTTGAGTTAAATGAAGAACTAACCTTGCAATAAACGCAGTCAATTGTGGACAAAAAACAATGAAAACTGAGTGAGAAACAGTGATCTAATTACCAGATGGTTGATTGATAATTAAAGTTGCCGCAAACTGTCTTATTCAGTATGTACATACAGACCACCATCTAAAAATCTATGCTACAGCCAAATTGAATAAAAAACCTCTAGAAATGCTCCCCAGAATGCTACAACTGAGCCGGACAGGCCCCCTGAAGCCAGAAAACCACTAAAAAAACTAAAAAACTAGAAAACACCTTAAACATTAAAATATGCTAAGAAATAAACCAGACATAAAACATAAGGAAAAACCAGGGCTATCTAATGCTACTAAGAACTTAATATTAAGCTCTAAGGTTAGCCCAAAAAACACAAAAAACAAAATTAAACAGTTATAGTTAAAAATGAAAAGTTACCAAAAGTGCCCTTAAAACTTAAAATATAAAAAATATCATCAAAACATAAAATATATAGAAAACCCAGGGCTATCCAATAATAATAGCTTTATCCCAGTAGCTTCAATATTCAGCCTTTAAATACAGAAAAACACCATAAACAGAAATCAATGCCATTTAAGACATCACCAAGCCATACCAAACTACACAACAAAGGCCTCAGCCAATTTTGGATGACCACATCCTCTCTCTAGTTAAAAATTTCCACTTTCTTCCATCTTCAACAACCACAATTTTCAAACACTTTTCAAAATAAACCCCTGAGATGGGTCCCTGTCAATACTGTATTGAACAAACCTTTATCTGTACCATAACACCACCAGCTCATCCATACAGAACCACTTGTGATGCCTGCTATTCCAGAAATAAATCTTACTACAGAACTGGTCCCTCTTTCTCTTCATCAACTTCATCTACCCCTCAACCTGGTCCATCTTCCAAAAGAACCAAAAGATCTAGGCCTTCCATCCTGATACCCAGATTAATCAACAAAATACACCCTCCCATAAGAGTGCCAACACCATTCAAAACACTAGTTCTACCATACCTGGTCCTTATGATGGTAAGACCAGTATTTATCCATACTTAATTTGAAACTAATGACTTTCTAGTTCACTCACATCCAGACAGTGATGATGACAATGTGGGAACCATTGAAACACCAATAACAAATCATTAGCCCACCATTAAGGCAAAATTCCAACAACACTCTTCTCAACAAAAAACATCTCCTACTAAACTACTTCCAATCCACTCCTGCTAAAAATACACAGGACATTGAGAAATGAAGACACCTCATCCGCCAGGTCAAAGCTAATGCTAAACACTTTGTTTCATCTTTTGATTCTCTTCTATGATTCTTAACTTAAATTCTTGACTTATATATAAAAAAATTTGCCCACTTTCCAGACTTCCTGAATGTAGCCAACATAATAAAATACCTCATTTTATAGTCTTGGAGGACTCAAAACCCTCAGTTTATAGTCTTGGAGGACTCAAAACCTAATTCAAAAGACAGAACCAGAGATCAAACCATTAAAGAATCAAAGAAACAAACTAAAATTCTGGGGTAACTGTTCTACAGAGCATCCAGCTAGTCAGTTACCCCCACACTTGCCTTAACTAAATTCAGAGACTCCCACTTTTGATGACCTCTGCCCAATTATCATACCAAACTATCAGTTTATACCCCTGAAGGACTCACCCATCACCAATCCTCAGTTTATAGTCTTGGGGGGCTCACATTCCTCCGTTTAAAGTCTTGGGGGACTGAAAGCATTTTCAGTTTAAAGTCTTGATGGACTAGAATTTTCTGTTTAAAGTCTTGATGGACTCCATTATTTTCAGTTTAAAGTCTTGATGGACTCATAGCCCTCAGATTAAAGTCTTGGGGGACTACAGAATTTTTGCATAAGAATTTTACACCTGTTCTCATGCATACACACCCACATCCAACTTGCTGAACTTCAACATCCACTTCATCTTCTACCCATCACTGATAAAAATTTTTCTTTTTATCTCTTTCTTTTTTATTCTTGTTCCACCGCAGATCATGGTAAACCTTGGATCCCCTGATTTTGACCCATAAAATCTTTCTTTCTTCACTTCTCCCAAGTACAATGCTTGTAAACAGTGCATCCACATGTGCAGACCCTCCACTTTTACTCTAACAACTCCAGAAGCCAAAATATACAACAGGGCTTGTGACTCTTGTAACTCCAAAAGGAAAAGATGTGATAGAGATGCCAAATATCCTCTACCTCTACCTTCACCTTCCCACAAATACATTTCCAGATGCCCTAAAAGATCCTAAGATCTAAGTCCAGCCTCTTCTTCTTTATCTTCAGCTCCTTCCAGAAACTCCAGACAATCAGTCCTGAGAACACTCTCGAAGAGTCCAGCTTTATCTTCCTAAAAAGCTTCTTTTATCTCTGAAACTTCAGCTCCTAAGCTTCTAGACTGCATCCAGGAGGTCCTCCTGAAATTGGGAAGCCTTCCTGCCTCACTAGAAAGCAAAAATCAGGATCAAAACTTCCAAATTAAACCAGAAAACATCCAAAACCATCCAAAAAACAGAAACAATTCTACAAAACAACCTCCTAGTTCTCCCAGAGCAAGGCAAACAACAATTTCAAGGTCCAATAATGTCAAAACTCCCTAATCTTCTAGAAGACCTGCTAGAGCTCTCAAAGGAAGAATCAGAATTCCCAAAACTGCTCCAAACCCAAAATTACCTTCTCCATCAAGAAGAAGAAACTACACCTTTCCTCTTCCAGCCAACTATTCTTCTTACAGTTCAATTTCTTCAAGAAATTCATCCAGAAGACAACATTCAGCCCCTAGATCACCTTCATCTGCTATATCCTACAACAACTTGGGTTCTCCAGCACCAGAAAGCAATCTAACTGAGCAGGAAATTAATAATAAAAAAAACACCAAGAACAACTCTACTTCTACAGCTAGGCCCTAGGGACAGTTCCATCCCAGTTCACCTTCTCAGCACCCAATGAAAAAAGATCAAGACAACCCATATTTATCTCTGGCTTATCATCCAACCACACACCTTTCCATTCCTTCAGAAGTCCGAATCCCTACAGCTTACAGTTTTGATGAACCTCCCATCTGTAACACCACACAATATGGGGGGCGGACTTGCTAGCAAGTCCGCAACCTTGGACCCAAACTCACCATAGATTGAACACACATTGAGCTATTGATAAAGGAACCATACAATCAGGGATGAACACCACTCAGCAGAACAATTTTAGGTGGGTGTTCAAGTAGAGTTCAGTATGGGTTCAGTCTGAGTTCAGTCTGAGTTCCATCTGAGTTCCATCTGAGTTCAGGTTGAGGACTTGCTAGCAAGTCCACCCCCTATATTGCGTAGTGTAAGTACCATAATATTTCATCTAATTTCATCAACAAAAAAAAACTTCTGAGCAAAATTATTCTTGTTTAGATGGCACCCTTCCTCCTGAAACTACTATTGGAGTTTTCCAACCTCTTGAAAATTCTTTAACCCTGAATTATGAGGATATGAAGAAAAGCCTAAGAATCATTTCTTCAAACATGCTAAAGGCTTTTGCTCTTCATGGACCATTGAATGAGTTTTAAAAGACCCTGAGAAAGTAACTTCTGGACAGCCACTGGAAGATGTCAAGAATCATCAAGCACACCTTCCAACATTCTATTCCAGCCTCTTCTGCTTCCTCTGACAAACTACCTTCCAACCCTTTTTCAGACCATTACAACCCATACCATCTTTCCAGAAGAATGCACTTTAAAGAACACAGTGCATCCACCGACCCCAACAAAAAACAAAAACATCAAGACAATCCAAACCAACCTTCAGAAGCCTCTTCTTCCAGAAATTAAATTATTGAAACAGAAAATAAATTAAATCAATAAAGAAAGAAAACAATTAATAATTATCAATTCAATTTTTTTAACTTATTTATTTTTTATTTTTATTTTTTTACTAATTACTACCTATAACTACTAACATACTAAAAAAACTTGAAAAGAATTAAAACCATAGTTTCTAAAGAAATATGAGAGCTGAGAAAATAAAATGAATAATAATAAAATAAAATAAATAATAAATACAAATGGTATCCCCCAGCCAATTGATGAGCTGATCCCCTGATACCTTACCCACATCCATGTGCACCTTGATGTGGATACACCTTCAAATAATTTTTTAATAATTTTGAACTGAAATAAAATATAAATAATACTTAAAATGAAAAATAAATAAATTAAATAAAAGAAACTGACAATTAATATTAACAATGAAAAATAATAATGAAAAAGAAAAATAGAATTATCTGGCCAATTAATGAGCCATTCCCCACCAATTCTCGCCCACATTCAGGTGACCCTGATGAGGTGACACCATATAATTTTGATTTTTGTAATTTTCAACTTTTATCTAATTAACTCCCATTAAAAAATTAAAAGAAAAAAAGAGAAAAAAAGAAAATTCTCTAAAACCACATCTACAAACACGTAACACAAAATAAAATAAAATAATAAAAATAAGAGAAATACAAAGTCAAGTCCAGTCCAAGGGAAAGATCACTGGGTGGGCTCCTTCCTATTAGTAAAAATGATGGGAGACCACCAGTGATCCACCACCATTCAAAAGAAACCAAAGATTAAGGAACCAGTCTGTGCCAGTTTAAAGTCATAGAGGACTAAAAACCTGAATGACAAAAACAGAACTAGAATTCAACTAGGACAAATAAAAGACTTGAAATGGAAATTTTGGGGTAACTTTTCTATAGAGAAGCCAGCTCATCAGTTACACCCACACTTTCCAGAATTAAATCTAGAAGCCCCCCCCTCTGGGTACCTTCTAACAAAAACAAACATCCAACACAATAAACTATATAATCATTAATAATAAAGAGTCCAGCACTTGAAGACCAAATAGAAACCAGGGAATAAAAAACCTGTGAAAAGAAACTAATACTATGGTTCAACCAATAAAGAGAAAGGGTTGGAAACAGACAATCTGGGGTAACGTTTGAGAGCAGCCAGCCCATCAGTTACCCCCACACTTGCCAAAATCAAATCTAGATCCCCACCCACGGGTACCTCTAACAAAAAATTTCCAACACAAAATATGCTCTGCAGAAACTAAAATTCAAAATTAAAAGAATGATCTGTAGTTTATCCTCATTGTGGAGTCAGTCTTCTTCACATCTTGTGCCTCTAGGATAAAACCTCTTCACTTGATCTTCAGTCACTCTTTTCTTTAATACTGCACCATCCAACTCTTCCAAAAAATAAGAGCCTCCAGATACCTGAGATCTGATTCTGTAAGGTCCATTCAATCTGTCAGCAAAAAGTTTTCCCCACTGACTCTCCAAACTTCTATTATAAACCAACACCAAAAAACCAGGCTTTAAGGGATTCCTGAGTCTATGAGCCAACTTCTTTTCCCAGTATCTGACTGATTGATTTATAATCTTCATCATTGTATAGTATGCCTTCACCTGAAATTCTTCTTTACATTCCACTGTTTCATCCTAGCACAGAGCAAATCTTCTGTTGAGTGAACCTCATCCCAATCAATTCCAAGATAAGAAACAGCTTACAATTCCACTTGTAAAACTGCCTTCTGCCCAAACATTAACTCGTAAGGAGAATATCCAGTTTTTCTTTTCACAGTGAACTTATCAGCAAACAGCACTAAAGGTTAGTAATTCCTCCACTTTTCAGAAATATCTCCACAAATTTTCACCAAAGCATTCTTGGTAACTTGATGACCTCTTTTGACCATGCCTTCAGCTTCAAGATAATAAGTAATAGCCACTGTAACTTTAGAATCAATGCTAGCCCCAGTTTCTATGAATTTAGCTCCAAACTCTGGACCACCATCAACAGTCACCAACTTCATTAACCCATATCTATAAACCCATTTCTTTTTCAAAAATTCTGCCACATTTTTAGCGGTCAAATTAACCAGAGGCACAGCCTCATCCTAACCAGACAAATCATCCCTGGAAACAATCAAATATTTATACCTGCCCTCTTTAATATGGACTAAATCTATACTGACTCTTCCAAACACAGTTGATTCACCAGTAGCATGACCAATTTCATTTGGTTTCAAATGACTTCTTTTTTGACACTCTTCACAAGATTGCACTCAACCCTGCACAGCCAACTTCATACTAGGCAACCAAAATCTGTCTGCTACTCTTCTATAAGTCTCCCCAAAGCCTCTATGACCAAAGTCTTTATGCAAAGACTTCAACACCACCTCTTGACCCTTCTTCTGAGTCACCAAAACTTGAGGATTTGGATGCCTCCTCCTCATCAACCTTCTCCCTGACACATAAAATCCAGGACTCTTCTTCTTGATTTCTAACCAAGTATCATCATCACAACTATCTGGCCTCTCCAAGGTCAACAGATATTCCACTATAAAAATATAAAAACCCAGACAGACCCCAGGTCTCATCTTCAAAATCCAACAAAATAACATTCAAGGGCACAACCCTGTCATAAAAATCACAAGTATACACATGGGCCAATTGACCAGCCCATACAGGACACCAATCTTTAAATTTTTGCACATCGTTCTCTTTCCACTGAATATTTTGAGAATCCAGTGTACCAACAAAAACACCATTCTCTAAATTTGAGCCATCCCAAACAACAGTCCCTTCCTCATCAATAAGAACATCCTGATCACCAGAATCAAGATCAGATACAGTCAGTTTAAAATCATGGGGGATGTCTAAACCTTCATCAGAAACAAAAATATCACCTTCCAGTTTAACCTCATGTGGGAGGGTAGAAAAATCTTCATCAGAAACACAATTATCATCAGCCAGTTTAACCTCATAAGGAAGGGTAGAAAAATCTTCAGCACCTTTTGTGCTGGCCCCAACCACTGTAACATCTTCATCAAACTCTTCAGAATCAGAATCCTCATCTGTAGGTGGCCTCCTTGATAATCCATCAGGCATCTTAAAAGTTTTGCCCGGTTTGTGTACCCGGTCAAAAGAAAAATGTTGAATAAATGCCACCCACCTAGTCATTGGAGCATTTGGAAGACTAGGTGTGTTGATCATCTGAACCAGAGATTTTGCATCCACCTGCAGCTCAAAATGCTGACCCCAAAAAAACAACCTTTAGCTTCTTCAAGATTTTAGCTACCCCACACAATTCCGACTTAGGCTGAGAATACCTAGATTCCACCTCATTAAACACCACTGAATCATACCTTACTGGCCTTAAACTCCCATTTTTATCTTCCCGAGACAAAACAGAACCAGCAGCAATATAGTTTGAGTCCACTTCCAGGTAAATTTTTCCAGCACCATCACCATAATCCAACTTGCAAAGAATAATATCTTCACCTACAACCTTTTTTGACTTCTGAAAAGCCTCTTCACACTCTTCAGTCCATTCCCAGTCTGCATCTTTTTTTGGTCAGCCTCCTTAGAGGTGAAGCCAACAAAGAAAAATCCTTAATAAAAATCCTGAAATACACACACACACTCCCAAAAATCCCCTGACTTCAGTAGTATTTTTAGGTCTTGGCCATGACTGGATTTTATTAACTTTTTTCATTGCCATAATCCTTCCCTTGCTACACACCACATGACCCAGAATTTCCAAAGAAGGAACACTTCAACAACAAAATTTTGACCCAGATATGGTCAAACCAGCTTCTTCAATCCTAAACAATACTCTCTCTAGAGTTATTGCATATTACCAAACAAACCTCCTTATACCAGGATTTTCTTTCAACACCTCATTACCATAATTATTGGATGGTCCTTTAATTCCACCATTATCAATAAAAACTTCAGCATGAGTAGGAACCTCATCCTGCAAAATACAAGCCATTTGTGCTTGATAAACTGCCACTGAACTTGTTGCTCCTTGAGGCAACCTTGTGAACTGAAATCTTCCCAAAGGAGTCTCAAAAGTTGTGGGAGGCCTTGAATCCACATGAAGTTCCTTCTCATCATAACCAACCATAATATCACCCAAACCATAACATACTCTTCCAGAAAAAGCTTCAAAAAAAATCCTCTACACTTGGTGGCATACCAGCATCTTTGATAGTGACTATATTCAAAGCTCTAAGATCATGAACCACTCTTAACTTCCCATTTTACTTCTTCACACAGAAAACAGGACTTGAATAACTGGATTTTGACTTTTCATATAACCCAGTCCTCACCCTTTCCTAAAAATCTCTAAAAAATCATCTCTGATAGCAGCCATAATTAGAATAGGTTTGATTTGCCAAGATTCATGACAAACCACAGGAATCAAGTAAGGTTCCCAATAAGAGTGTTTCAGCACCCCCCCTTTACTCCTCTACAAATGCCACAAACTTCTCTCTCAGAAAAATAACATGCAAAAACTTCTTTTCCTCTTCAGACAACCACCCATCAGGACCAAAATTAACAACTTTCAACATTTCCACAGTCACTCTAGCAGTTTCCACAAAATCTGGAGGATTATTCACCAGAGGAGTACAGTACAGATCTCTTGACAATAGATGTCTCTTCAAAGGAGGATTAAAACCCGCAGGCATAGGCTCATTGACAGGCCTGATCTTCTGAGATACATTCTTATATTTTGCTGCTCCATCTTCAACTTGAGGAATCTTCAGGAATTCTTCTTTATCAGACTTAGAAAAAAAACCAAGGGTTTCCCCATTTCTCACATTTGTGGCCAAGGTAAAGTTTTGAAAGGTGTAGAAGAAACCCTAGCAGTGAACTATTGGGAGGACTTACTTTTAGACCCTAATCTCACTTCCCCAAAGCTTTTCCTCATATCCTTCACTAAAGATATTTAACCAATTTTCTTTCTTGAACTTGAATAAAAAATAATTAAACATCTTGAGAGAGAACAGATACTTGATAAAAAACTTGAAGAATACTTGCAGAGAAAAGAAACATTTAAAAGAGAAAGTTAAAAATCCACTTGGTATATCTCCAAGAGATCTGACCTACTACAACCTGGGATTTCCTTATCTTAGGGAGAGGCTTTAGCACTAGGGTGATCAGCCCTGATTTCTATAAAAAAGATAGACTCCTACTAGAGCCTGAGCCACACTCCAAGAAACCAGAGGCAGCACCCACTTCTCTTCTTTTCCTGCAACAATTCATACACTGGCACATTGATGACAAGCCAGGCCTGGTCTCCCAACCATCCTCTCCTGTGGATGATAGCCTCATGTGAATCTTTCTTTCATCTTCACCAGTCAACTCCAAACTGATTCCCACATCAAACCGATAACCAATTATTTCTTGAAAATCCATCAAGAATGGCCCACCCAAAACTGCTTTCACTTCCCCCTTAGAAATGTAAAAATGAACCTTCCCTGAGGCTCCACCAACATCTAATTTAAAAATTTTAGATGTTCCCACCAATTCAGTGACATTACCACCAATCCCTCCTAAATTTCCACCAATACCAGTCTTGGTTGGGAGGCCCAAATGAGTTTCCTCATACAAAGGAATCAGGTTAATCTGAAAACCTGAATCCACCAATGCCTTAGCCTCTGTACCATTCAGGATGACATTGAAATAACACAGAGGAGCAGAAAAATGAGTTTCAGCCCTTCACCAAACCTTTCAGCAGAATCACAAATGTATTCCACCTCCCCAGAAGAAACCCTTCTCCTGGTCAACAACTTTTTTTTCTATCATCCAACCCAGGACTGATAGAATATAACTCCCCATAATTAAGGGAAACCTGACCCTGACTTATCCTATCCAAAATAGAGTCCATAAAATTAGCTTGAACAGAAACAACTGGCCTCTCAAAGTTAGCTCTTGGCTTCACCACCTTGGTCCTAGAAGATTCTTGAGCACCAAAACCATGAAAATATTTACCTTCAACAGGAATCAAACCAGATCCCTCACCAGACTCTCTAGCTCCAGCAGGCTTTGGAAATGAGGCCAAAGGGACCTCCTCCTCAGAGTCAGAATCAGAATACATAGGCATTGGCTCACCATTCATATCCAATGCTCCAAAACTAGGGGGGTCCCATATCAGCCATACCCTTTGGCATTTTACACAGCTCCTCTTTGCTGTACTTTTTCCTAGCTGCACTTAGCTTAGGATCCACTTTTGAAGCCTTAGGCCTTGGTTGGGCCTGAGCACTGCTCTTAGGCCTTTCAACCTTTTCTGCTTCCACATCATACACACCAGCCAAGCATTCCCCACTTGACTTTTCACCACAAGAATACAACTCCAAACACCAAAAAAAGATGTGAATGAGACTCCATTAGCCTCCTTACCATTTCTCTTACCATCATCTCCACCTTTTCCAGAAAAGTAAGCCTCATTAGGCAACTCTTCAAACCTTGGCCTCCCTGAGTTAACATTATGTCTCCTCCTCACCAAGTCCACTGGAGCCTGACAATCACTAGGCTTAACAATAGAACCATAATGGAAGCTGAAAATTTTCCCATCAAATTCCACCTTCCCTTCAGATACATCTCTATTCAGTGCCCAATAATCATTGGACTTGTGTCCCTTCCTGCTACAGTAATAGAAGACCCAAGGATCACTTCTACCAGCCCACTTTTCAAAATCTCTAGACTGAGAATGAGCCTTATTGGCCTTCTGAGCCTCCTGAACAAAAATATGTAGCTGTTTTGTCAGATCAGCCAACTGCTCCACTACTGGATCAACCTCTTTAGGCTTCTCAGGAGCCTTTTCCTTGTTCATACACTCCTTCTTCCTTGAATGCTCCACATCTTGAGCAAAGGCTTCACTGACCTAGATAACATACTTGGCTCTAGCTTCTTGGCAAGAATCCAGTTCCAAAAGTTTGAGATGATCCTCCACAAACTCCTTCACCACAAAAATAGAAGGAAACTTCTGATTCCCCTTGGGAAGAAACTTCATTTTTTCCTTCCTTGCCAACTCCTTTAACACATCAATTCTGACCTCTATTTCCAGAGCAGACCAGAGAATATCCCTTTCAAAATCAGTGCTTTCCATCTCCTGAATATCCACCAAGTAATCTACCACTGGCTTTAACTGAGCCACAAACTTCCTATAGGAGTGAGGATTATACACCCCACCATAAGATTGCCATTCACTTGCAATCATATTGAGATCCACCATAGAGTACCTCAATCTCCATCTGTCTTTCATCTGCAGATACAAATTTTTTCAATCCTTTCTCCTATAACCCTCCATAGCATCAACCTCCTTCACCAGAGGGCTGTCACCAATGTAAAAGATGACTTGCTTTACCATGTCCAAGTGAGAAAACCATCCACATTCCCAGAAGCTTCAAAAATCTCCAGAAACAACTTCAAATCTTCCCCAATAAACATAGGCCCCTTCCAGGACTTGATCCTGACAGAGGGCCTAACAGAAACAGGATTTTTAACATCCTCAGCAGCGCCAACAGTGCCACTAACACCACTAGAGAAAGATGGTCCAGAAGCCCAATTTCCAACCAAAGAAGAGAGTCCAACAGTAACAGAAAATACAAAAAGCTAAAAAATCCTCACCCCTTGTTAGGAACCAGAAATGTAGACAATCATATAGTACTAGCTATAGGCCTTGACCAAGGGAGTTGGAGTAAAAATGGAGAGAAAACCACCTTTCCCTTTGAAAAATACCAGGTGAGATTAATTTGCTACAGAAAATTAGAGACTGTTACAATACCCCTTCCAACACACTTCTTGACTGCTTCACAAGTCAAGAAATTAGCCTAGATAGACCACAGACCAAATAAAAACTGAAATGCAGAAAGATCCACACCAGAAAACCAAAACACCGTGCACTTGTTGCACAGAAAACAGCAATAATACTTGATGCAGGTTACAAAGCTACACCAGAGAAACCAGTTTCCAAAGTTGAGTTAAATAAAGAACTAAACTTGCAGCAAAACCAGCCAATTGTGGCCAAAAAACAGTGATCTAATTACCAGATGGTTAATTGATAATTAAAATTGCCCCAAACTGTCTTATTCAGTATGTACACACAGACCACCATCTAAAAATCTATGCTGCATCCATTAATTTAGCACTTCTGCAAGCCAAATTTCATAAAAACCCTTTAGAAACTCTCCCCAGTATGCTACAACCAAGGCAGGCAGGCCCCCTGAAGCCAGAAAACCACTAAAAACAACTAAAAAACCAGAAAACAACAGAAAACACATTAAACCTTGAAATATGCTAAAAAATCATCATGACATAAAACGTAGAGAATAACCAGGGCTATCTAATGGTACTAAGCACTTAACCTTAAGCTCTAAGGTTAGAATAAAAAACATAAAAAACAAAATTAAACAGTTATAGTAAAAATTGAAAAGGGACTGAAAGTGCCCTTAAAACTTAGAATATAAAAAATATCAACAAAACATAAAATATAGAGAAAACCCATGGCTATCCAATAATAGTAGTCTCATCACCTTAGCTTCAATATTCAGCCCTTGAATTCAGAAAACACCATAAAAAGAAATCAATGTCATTTAAGAAATTACCAAACCATACCAGACTACACAGCAAAGGCCCAGCCAATGTTGGATGACCACAATGTGTATTTTCTAAAAAAACTTTGAATATTATCAAGTTGAGTATTTGTTTAATGGTAAGTACTTCCATGTATAACATCCATATTTTATAAGTTTGAAGTATGGAAATGAGGGGAAAGAAATAATGATTTAATGGAGAATAATTGTAGAAATCTCATTTTGGAAGACATTTTCTAAGTCAAATTGCATGCTATTTTAAATAATTTCAGAGACATTAAACATATTCCCCTTTAGAAACATTATTTCCTATTCACTAATTGTTTTTATGATCCATTATTTTAAATGCTCTTAAGGATGCTTTAAGTGAAAAAGTAAAAACATAGAAACACCTTGTAAAATACAAATTAGGCCCTTGTATTTTTTTTAATTTAGAATATAATGTTAGTTAAATATATGGAAGCATTCTAAATTTTTGGATTTATTTTTTTACCAGTTAATATTTTATCAATTATTTTAAATTTCACCATAAAAAAAAGCTGGCATCTGCTAGCAGGGCCCCTTCCCTGACTAAAATTTGGTAGTTCAGTTAAGGGAGGCACCTGTTAGCAGGTATTGGATTTTTTTCCTGGTTTTTATGTCCCTGGTAATTTTTTAGTGTGAAAATATAATCACAACAAGTTATTAAGCCTTTGAAAATGAGATGGAAAATGAAATGAATTACTTGGATAGTGAGAGACAATATCAGCTGACATAGCATGCTATTTTTTTAAATACCTTTCTTGCTACATTACACCAATTTAGTGGCCAATATTTTAGCTAATTGCATTTGTTTTTAGCTACTTCTTCAAATAATTCATAAAAACTTAAAGTAAATCTTCATCAGACTTAATTCATATTATTATTTTCTTACTTCATTCTCTGGTTTCTATACCACCACTTTCAGCCAGGCTGTACCAGGATCCCAGTAAATGTTATGAGAATTTATTGGATCTTAAAGAGGTCATAAAATTATGCATTCTATGTATTTAAATTAATATTATATTGCATAATAAAATTATATAAGTATCTTATTAAATATAATTAAAATAAGTGTTAAATTAATTTTATTATTATATAAATTGTATATAAATTTAAATAAACATAAAATATATTCTATTCTATAAAGTATTGGCACATTTTTATGTATTTAATGTTTATAAACTAATTATTAATTAATCACAAATTTATATTATAATTATAAGTAATAAATTTAACTTATAATGTAATTAACTATATTTATATATTAAATAAAAAAATTTATATCTTATAATACATAAATATTGGGTGCTTTTTTGACTCATAATTTTTTCATCAAATTATTAAACAATTCAAAACACTTTATTAAATAAATTTTTAATGTTTTACTCTTAAGATTAGTAATTTTATTAAAATAAATACTTGTTTTGACTTAAAGTAATTATTACACTATTAATTTGGTTAAAATAATTAATGTCTCACATTTTATACAAAATTAATTAGTTACACTATCCTTATGTGTTAAAATAATTAATTTTAAGTTTCACTTAGAAGGTTCTTAATTAAAATGTTATAAGACATTTTTTGAATTAAATTGGTTGTTTTCATGTGTCTCAAACTTATTTAATTACTCACTAATTTTATTGTAACTTTTTGGGTTTAAATTTGTGGATTATAAAGCTCTAACTCATGTGTCTTAGCTAATTGTGTCATAGGTTCCCCTTACATTTACTCAAAATTAGTTATTTGTTATTATTTTTTTATTTCAGTTTGCTGATACTGTTTTGTGGCACTTCAGAGGGCCCCTTTCCTATATAAAGTCCTTGGGAAAATGCCTGTAGCCCCACCACATATCACTTATACTATTTACAATGCCTTATTTTTATTTTGTATAAAATAACATTTATTTTATTTTTGGTTTTATTGTGATGCTTTTTTCCCCTTAAAACTCAAATATATTATATTATAATAGGTTGCTTTAAGAATGGTTTAATATTAGTTATTTTTATTTAAGCAGAG
Organism: Hemileia vastatrix; assembly: GCA_030280995.1. Taxonomy (NCBI): domain Eukaryota; kingdom Fungi; phylum Basidiomycota; class Pucciniomycetes; order Pucciniales; family Zaghouaniaceae; genus Hemileia; species Hemileia vastatrix. The sequence goes on along the minus strand of JASXTE010000004.1, from coordinate 16,222,150 downwards.
AGAAATTAAACTTACCTACTACAGTCCCTTAAAATTCCCCAGTAGTCTATTGTTGTTACTGTTGTTGTCATACTTTCCACTTATACCTCACTTATCTTTTCTTCCCTTTATTCTTATATTCCTTCCTCTTTTCCTTCTTCTTCTCCTCCTTCTTCTGGACAACCAGCCAATAATCACCATCTCTTAATAACTCAAACTCAACAAGATAAATACTGGTATTTTTTCTTCTCCACTCTCAACTTGAAAGTTTTTTTTCTTTCAGTAATTTGAGATTTATAGGTCAAAAAATAAATTTTAATTTTTTAGCTTAATTTTCCCTACTTCATGGCTCAAAAAATATTATCTCCCAACTAAAACAAAGGCTCTTGTAATCAAGATGGTAATGGAAGGAGCCAAAAAAAACAAGATATTCTAAGGAATAAGCATCCCAAATACCATATTCTTTTCCATTATGTATTAACCACAAAATATTCAGAAGGCACTTATAAGTAACTTTGAAAGCATACCTCAAATGGAACTCAAATTAAACTGAGATTTAAATCTTGCACTAGCTCTAAGTGAAAACTTACTGAGCCCTTAATGACTTGTAACCAAAATTTTACAATGACTCAAACTTCCAACACCATCTGTATTTTACTTTGGCTCATATCCATTGGACCATTGAATACCAGAAGAAGGTCTTGTGGAATGAAGAATCATGATTTGATCTTAGAAAGCTGTCAAGATCACAATTATTCTGGTACACAAAGGATGAAAAATATCAAGAATTATGTTAAAAACCTCCCTTTGTGAGCTGCCACATTTCAATAATTATTTGGGTGAGTTTTTTAATGCCACTAAGGTTCCACTTGTAAGTTTTTGAACTTTACTCTAAACCTCCTCCTCAATTATGAAACTTTATACCTTATTTTCCTCCTTCTCTTCTTGGATAAAACATAATCTTCCTCCAAGAAGATAATATACCTATCCACACTTCTCTGAAGTCCAAGGAGTTCTGTGAGCTTTTAAATATTCATAAAATTGAAGACTTGCTTGCCAAGTTTTCTGTAAGATGTACATCACACAGGGGAAATAAAGTGGCAACCAGACATTGGTTTCAGTTCACATACTGAATTGAATCAATTAAGTATATGAACTGAACCTGACATCTGGTTGCCATTTTTTCCCCTGTTTCAGATTAGCATCATTTAAAATTCATGAAACAATTATAAACAAATAAACAAATAAAATAAAAATATTCATCAAAGCAATATGCTTTTCCAAATTCTCTGGAAACTCTATATGCATATTTTTTTCATTTTCACAAGAGGGAAAATAAGACAAGTTGAAGTCATATTTTTTTACAAGGATCTTGAAATGACTTTTGAAGTAACCTGTAAGGAACTCTTTCTACTCAGATTGCATGTGAAGCATGCAACAATGCACAGTTTCTTCACTACCAGGAGATTCAGAAAAAATCGGAGCTTACAACCACTACTCACAACCGTCATATTTAGCTTTAATTTCATTTCTCAAGCAAAAAAGTCATGTTAATGGCTTATACCAGCTTTACTACATGAAAATTGAGTGCACCATATTTTTTCTTCCTTTGATTTCCTAATTAAGATCTTTACTGATAGAATTTTATTCTCTCTGCTTGTTTTCTAGTTTTTTGCCTCTTAATTTTATTTATGTCTTTCTCCTTCCCCTTATGGCCATATATGAAATATTATCCATTAAGTCTCACCACAAAAAATCAAGTGGCACCTTCTAGCAGGTGAATATCCCTATATTCAGTTTTTATTTAAGAGTAAATCTGATTTGATGTTGCATGAGTTAGTGTGCTCATTGTTCAGTGTGCAGTCTTTCCAGAAGAATTACAGCTGAGCTGAAATTGAGTTAAGTCAAAGATAGGGATTGGGACCTTCTATCAGGTGCCCATGTTTTTTTTCTGGTGTCTACTATCTCACACCCATTCTCATCCCTTTGCTTCTTTCCTTAGCCATCCTACTTTCATATCAACCTCCCTTTTCCCATCTTATTTTTTTTCTCTGTGACCTCAAACTCTAATCACTTCTTAAAATAACATCCTACCCTTTCCAATCAACATTTGACCCCTCTTTCCTACCTTAAACTTGTACACTCCTTCCTTTTTGTATCATGCTTTGTTATCCCATATGTGTTCCCCCTCTGACTAAAATCAGACCCTTCTCCCTCTCCCTTGCCTCTCACTTGCATCACATCCCATCCTGTTAAGACCTAAGGAGGCAGACTACCACTAGCACTAACACTGGCCTAAGATGGGACTTACTATGCTGGTTGAAGCAGTGAGACTAACTAAGACTGACTATGTTGGGACTTCCAAAAGTGAGAAAAGATGGGACTGAATATGCCAATTGGAAGTGAGACTAGAGAGTAACTGGATTACTAAATAAGTTGTCTGATGTGGAGCGCTCCACAGTGCTTGCCCCATATAACCCCCTTATGCAATATCCACTCTTCCACATCTTTACAATGCATAGCGCCTGTAGTGCTCCTCTTCCCACCTCTCAACCAAATCCTAACACATCCCATACCATCCCTTTGATCCTCAACCCCTCTTTCTCTCCTTCACTTTCTCACTCCTCCCCTTCTCCCCTTGAGCTGTAACATCTGCCCTTTACCTTACACTCCTACCCCATCTCTGTGAATTGCATCGCTCCCCCTTCACCCCCACTCCCACCCCAGTAGCTTAAACCATTTTTTCTTCTTTTTCTGGTACCCCTTTTCTTCTTCCATAAGGTATCTGCCCTTTTTTTGACCCAAATCTGACATTATTAATGGCAGAAAATTATATCCACTAACTTCTGGGCTAGTGGATAAGAAAATTGTATTAAACCATTTATTTTGTTCTAATACCTGAATTTCACAAAAAATAAATGTCCAATAAAACTCAAACTTTGATATTTCTCATACCAAATAACTCATTAATTGTAAAAAAAAAAGACAGAAAATAATTAGGGCATCTCATTTTTTATCTATCATTATTTCAATGGCAGATTTGGGTACTCTGTTGCCCCCAAGATTGTACTCCTCAATCCCTACTTAATCTTGAATTACTTCCCTTAAACTCTATTCTGCCTTGAGCCCCTTCCCCTCCTCTTTACCTGATACCCCATCTCCACCCCTCTCCTGTATTCTGTACTCTACTCTCTCCCTTGTATCTTGAACCCCACACCCCTCCCTTTATAAGGGGATCTTTGATTTTGTGGAACAGAGAATTGGAAATGAAAAAAATTATGTGAGGTTTGAGTTACCAGGGGCCAAACCATGTCACATTTGCATTTTGTGTGTCAATGTCCCACATGCAAAATGTGACATTGAGTCTCACAATATAACGTGACATAGGAACCTGCATTGTATCATGCTTAATTGCAAGATGTGATGTTTTGTTATAATGCATGACATAAGATTTCACATCATCTCATGTTTTGTTGCAGGACCTTGACACAGTCATGCCTGCATGCTCTAAGAGCATCTACCTCCGTGTTGGTAAATTGGTTTGGTATGCATATTTTACTGCATTTTGAGGTGAACCTTAACCCTTGTTTCATTAAAGGCCTCTATTAGTTACTGTCCTCAGCATGTACTGTAGGCTATCAACTAAATTTACTGAGATCCTTTTGACCTCCTTTGGTAATTCAATATTCCTCCTGCCAACTCTTTTCACTCCACATTGTAGCTTCTGAACACCATGACATGTCACTATTTATTGTAGGAAACCATTTTCATATTATAATTCACAATAGTTACCATACAACCCTTCTATTAACATATTTTCCCCATTTACAACCTTGCCCTAAAACTCCTAAACTAATCTAAGGTGATGAACTCATCTGAAGCTAAGAAAAAATGATCCCCTAATTGGAACCACCAAGAAGAAGAGCAGTTAGCCATCTCTTGAATTCACATCAGCAAGCAACCATAATTTGCAACTTGCCAATCTGGAGAAACATTTTATAAGAGAATTGAAGCACATTTCAACCAATTCAGTTCTGTGCATTACTGAGACTATGAAAAAATCAGAATAAGGTCAGTTTCAGATTAAAAGAAATATTTTTAGTTTAAAACTTACTTTTTTAACAATATAGATGGCAGGCTCTCAACATGGCAACCCTTAAGTTCAGCTCTATCTACTACTCAATTGAAAGGAATCCTGCCAGTTGAACCTCACCTAGTGACTGGTTACAAACTGCCTTATTACTTTATCAAGACCAAACCAAGTCAGCTTTTAAAAGTATTCCTGCCTGGGAGAAGTTAAAGTTTGCTCCAAAGTGGCGAATGGAACCAAAAAAGGTCTTAAATAGTGTAACAGTTGATTTGACTTAAAATGATAGTAATAGGAATAAAGACTTTACTTGTGACCCACCAACACCTTCTCCAGCCTCTAGTGGGTTTACAGTCTGTCCAATTGGGATCAAAGCTGCAAATAAAAGGTGCCTTACTAAAGGAATGGAAGAAGATAAATCATTAATCACATCCCACTTCAATGATCTTTCTGAAAAAGGTGGAACTGCCATATGTGACACAAATAGGCTAACCAAGTCAAGAAATGAGCTGAAAAGAGAGAATATTTAATAAAAAAGGATAAAGTGAAGATTGAAGAAGAAAGGCTAGAAATTGAGAAAAGAAACTAGATATTGAGGAAAAAAATCTTGATATTAGAGTAAGACAGCTGCATCTTTCAGAAAGAAACTGTAGCATAAATGAGGATAAGTCTGTCAGTGAAATGATGGCTAATGATCTTAAAATTTTACACTCAAAAGAAAAATATTGTGAGACAGAAGATGATTTAGTTATTTTAACAAGTATGAAAGCAAAGTTAAAAAATAGGTGGGTTAGTAGTGATAGTTATACCTTTAAATAAGATGAAATACATGTGTTTGTTTGTGGAAAAATATTTTGTCAGTATATGAAATATATCTAAGATTAATGGTGCACATAAAAAGAGATATATAAAAAAATTATCTTTAAAATAAATATTATTAAAGTCTTACACTCTACTAAAAAGGGGTAAAGGCTACTATTAAAAAAGGTGAAATTAATATAATATTTCAAATTTAGAAAATATATGAGCAAAAATGGGCATTTGGAGAGGTGCTTTTATATTCAAATAAGGGGCTGATGGGGTAGAAAGACACACCCAAGGTACGTCTGTGTTCTGGAATTTTCGGTAGAGGATATCTGAAAAAAAAATTGGAGTTAGCATGAAGCAAGATTAAAAAAAAGGTGATAAGAGAGAAAAAAATTAATAAGATTAAAAAAAATTAGAGAAAAAAATAAAACTAAAATAGAAGAAAAAAAAACTCACCTTGAGGTACCAGAGACTATTTGCGCATCCTCTTGGACAAGGATTATCTGACAATAGTCAATGGATGGAAAGAAAAATTACCTCATTCAGGAGTGAAGTATTTTTTCTTACCATCCATAGGCTTTTGCCAGATGATCCTTGTGCACAAGGATGGAAAAAACTGTATTTAATGTTAGGTCCTTTTGGGTGTATCCCACCTTATTTACTTTTTTCTGGATACACCCAAAAGGACCTAATAGGAAATACAGTTATTTCCATCCTTGTCAAAGAGGATGCAAAAATAGTCTCTGGCACCTCAAGGTGAGTTCTTTTTCTCTATTTTAGTTTTATTTTTTCTCTAATTTTTTTAATCTTGCTAATTTTTTTTTCTCTCTTATCACCTTTTTTTTAATCTTGCGTCATGCTAACTCCTTTTTTTCAGATATCCTCTTGTCAGCCTAGATATCCCTAGGAATGAGTATTTCTTATACTTAAAATAAGATAACCTTAAGTAAATTAAGCTTATATCTTAAAAATAAGGTTAAAACAATAATATATATGATTATATTACATATATATATAATTATTACTATATTATATAAATTATAGTAGTTTAAATAGCTTATCCATAGCCTAATAATACTTATTAAGGTGTTAATGGAGTCATAATATATTTATCTTAAGTGATATTAAGTAATTATTGACATACATAAGCTTATATGTATACATAAATCTCATATTCAGTGAAATATGCAGTATATTATGTATACTGTCAGCCTGTATATCTCCAGGACTGAGTAAAAAGTAATTATAAGTTATGTTAAACACATGAACTATACATGGGAATAATAAATAAGAGTACACAAATAGTATACATAAGTAAAATTATGATAATACACAAAAAATGCCATTATAACACCTTATATACATGCATATATCCACCTTTTATAGGTCTTATGTACTTAATATTAAGTTGGAATATGTTAGGGTAATCTTAAGAACCTTAAGTATAAGGCTACATAATTTTTAAGTACACTTAAAGCTGTTATATTCATTGTTTTATGCAAAAAACAAGAAATGCGCTTTATTTCACTTAAAAGTTGACTATATGCGCTATAAAATTGAGAATATCAAAATTGCGCTTTGACAGATCAATTGGGCTCATTTAGAACTATTGATTTGGCTATTTAAATGCATAAAAATAACACTTTTCAAATTTGGTGTTTTTTATGCCAGAAATGGCTTCTGTGTACTGGCCACATACTACCTGCTTTTTTCCCGTGTGAATAGCTTCATTTTTAGCAAAGTTAGCTTTTTCACACTATAATTACCCCACATTCTACGCCCACTGTGGGGAAACACGCTAAAATAGGCGACAGGCGCTTATTTAGTGTCCTAGCTTAATTAATAATGCATTGACCCTGTTTATATGCACTAATTTCATTAATAACCTCACTCTTGGCACTTTATTTCATCACCATGCTTAAATTCGCCTAATTTTAGTCAAGGATTTACCCGTGCAAGCGCCTGCCAAGAACTGCATGTAGTTACCCCACATCTCACGCTCTTTTTTAAGTTTTTGGATGGTTTCTCAGTCAATTTTGGTTATTTTTGAATGGGAATTTCACGTAGTATAATGTCAGAATTAGCCCCATTATTTCTACAGTCAATCCCCCTTATTATTAAGCTATTATTAACCTTAAAAAGTCTCCTTTAGTCTTTAATATTATTGTTTTATACGCATATACTCTCTTTTTGTCTTTTTCTTTAATTTTGATGGATTTCCCTTATTATTACAGGATTTTGGCGGTTGTTACTCTTCTAATTATGTCATGGGTTACTGGGAATGTTGATGGGAATGTCTATTAGTTGTTTAGAGGCGTTATTAACTGTGTATTGGGTGGTACATCAAGGGAATCATTGGGGAACTCAGTGTGTATAAAAGGAGGAGGTTTTTGGGTTGTATTTCTTCATTCTTTATCATTACAATTCAACCAATATAACCAAATACATTACAATACATATCAATTAGTACTTTTATAAGACTTTTGAATAGTATCTGAATTAAATAATCTATTTTTCTACCAACTACAAAGATTGTAAGCCATATATAAGAATAGTGAGAATTATATTACTGAGACCTTTATATTTGATTATATTTTACAACTTAGTGGGTTAAAACTACAGTATTCATATAGGACCATTAAAATCTTCTAGACAACTGACTATTCAAGCTAGTTCACGTCCTTGTACTTGACCTTAGCCTGACATATACTTAGGTCTATAAGTGGGGTTTAGCCTCTTAATAGCCTATAAACTTTGTTTTTCTGCTTATTTTAGGTCATATAGATGTATCCAGTGGACTCACAATGCCTACAGAAGCATAAACATCTATTTCAGGCGCATACACTCAGTCTGGACAACTTAATCTGCTTCCTTGGATGAATATTCACAGATTTATGGGTTGGGAGGTCATTTCTGGGTTAATATGGATGCTTGTGGATGTTATTGGGGGCTTGTAAATTTCATTTGTTTCCTTTATTTGCTTTGGGTTTCATTATATTCTCTTTGGATGAGTTATTTTACCTGTTTCTTTATGGTATCCGCTTTTATCTGGATCTTCTATTTATGGTATGGGTCTGTGTTATCATTAATTGTGATGGAGGGTCCTTACTGGAGGTCTTGGTGTTGAATCTGCTTGAAGTGGACGCCATGGGGAGGTGATGGGCCCTCACAGTGCTGTAATTGCCGGGGATAGCAGTGACATCATCTGGATTGAAGGTCTGTGCACTCCAGTGGATTTTGGTATAAGTAAGGGAGGATTTTGATGGTTATTGGACATCATTCACTTACTAAAACTCAAATAAACATTATAAAACAATTATTAGAATTTAGAAATATATTATAAAGCCATTATAAATTGATATTATCTTTATATAAGCTATAACTATATTATATTCATCTATTTTCCACCACTAGCATGCATTTAAATCCAAGTATTGTGAGTTTTATTTGAGTATAACTATTTTATTAGTCTTCCCCTGAGGTTTAATCACTAAATCATTTATTAAAAAGTAGTAGGACCATTAATAAATACTATTAAATCATGCTTAAATACTAGATACACTGATACCTCTGCTGAAAATTCCAGAACACAAATGTACCTTGGGCATGTATTTCTACCCCATCAGCCCCTTATTTGAATATAAAAGCACCTCTCTAAATGCCCATTTTTGCTCATATCTTTTCTCAATTTGCAATATTATATTAATTTCACCTTTTTTAATAGTAGCCTTTTCCCCTTTTTAGTAGAGTGTAAGACTTTAATAATATTCATTTTAAAGGTAATTTATATATATATCTCTTTTTAAGTGCAACTATTTAAATATAAGTAAAATTATTTATTAATCTTTATATTAGATAATATTTTATTTTATAATTAAATATATATTCATATATTTCAATAATCTTTATATATATATTTTTAATAATCCTTTTAAATTACATGCAATTATATAGTTAAAAATTTAAATATATGTTACTAAATATCTTTATAAATTTAATTATTTTTACGTGAAAATATTTAAATATAAGTAATATTATTTATTAATCTTTGTATTAGATAATATTTTATTTTATAATTAAATATATATTTATATAATGCAATAATCTATATATATATATATTTAATAATCCTTATAAATTACGTGCAATTATATATTTAAAAATTCAAATATATGTTACTAAATATCTTTATAAATTTGATTATTTTAATATTTATTTCCCATAAAATATATAAATAATATATAAATCAAACTACATCAACAATCTTTTTTTTAAAGGTAAGTTTTTTATCTCTGTTTATGTGAAAATTTTTAGATATAAGTAATATTTTTATCTTTATAAATTAAGTTCAATTTTTTATCTTTCTATTTTATTATTATATATTTTCTAGTTCTATATTCTTGGTATTAAATTTTATGCACTTCATAAATTTATCTCCTATCTTTCCTTTTTTTTATTTCAGATATTCAAACTCCCTCTAGATGCCCAGTTATGTTCTTTAAGGTTTTCTCAAAGTTGGAAGTGCATACTTGAATTATGTAACTCTTGATTACAGCGGATGTAGTGTGATAATGTATTGGAGATGGTTGGATCAGAGTTGTTGATAATTATTTGACTTCTGATTGATTCATTTGAAATGTAAGGATCATTTTCTGACTTAGATTTTATGACCATGTTGTGAAGAATGACACAAAATGTCATGATGTCTTTTACAGAATCAATGTTCCATAGACAACAAGTCTGGGTGATTATTCCCCAACAGGCTTGTAGTACACCAAAAGTGCGCTCAATATCTTTTTGTGCAGCCTCTTGAAGTTTAGCAAAGTATTTACTTGAAGCATGTTGTGGGTGAGGAATTGTCAGGCTAAGGTCAAGTACAAGGATGTGAACTAGCTTGAATAGTCAGTTGTCTAGAAGATTTTAATGGTCCTATATGAATACTGTAGTTCTAATCCACTAAGTTGTAAAATATAATCAAATATAAAGGTCTCAGTAATATAATTCTCACTATTCTTATATATGGCTTACAATCTTTATAGTTGGTAGAAAAATAGATTATATAAATTCAGATACTATTCAAAAGTCTTATAAAAGTACTAATTGATATGTATTGTAATTGGTTTGGTTATATTGGTTAAATTGTAATGATAAAGAATGAAGAAATACAACCCAAAAACCTCCTCCTTTTATACACACTGAGTTCCCCAATGATTCCCTTGATGTACCACCCAATACACAGTTAATAACGCCTCTAAACAACTAATAGACATTCCCATCAACATTCCCAGTGACCTATGACATAATTAGAAGAGTAATAACCGCCAAAATCCTGAAATAATAAGGGAAATCCATCAAAATTAAAGAAAAAGACAAAAAGAGAGTATATGCATATAAAACAATAATATTAAGGACTAAAGGAGACTTTTTAAGGTTAATAATAGCTTAATAATAAGGGGGATTGACTGTAGAAATAATGGGGCTAATCCTGACATTATACTACGTGAAATTCCCATTCAAAAATAACCAAAATTGACTGAGAAACCATCCAAAAACTTAAAAAAGAGCGTGAGATGTGGGGTAACTACATGCAGTTCTTGGCAGGCGCTTGCACGGGTAAATCCTTGACTAAAATTAGGCGAATTTAAGCGTGGTGATGAAATAAAGTGCCAAGAGTGAGGTTATTAATGAAATTAGTGCATATAAACAGGGTCAATGCATTATTAATTAAGCTAGGACACTAAATAAGCGCCTGTCGCCTATTTTAGCGTGTTTCCCCACAGTGGGCGTAGAATGTGGGGTAATTATAGTGTGAAAAAGCTAACTTTTCTAAAAATGAAGCTATTCACACGGGAAAAAAGCAGGCAGTATGTGGCCAGTACACAGAAGCCATTTCTGGCATAAAAAACACCAAATTTGAAAAGTGTTATTTTTATGCATTTAAATAGCCAAATCAATAGTTCTAAATGAGCCCAATTGATCTGTCAAAGCGCAATTTTGATATTCTCAATTTTATAGCGCATATAGTCAACTTTTAAGTGAAATAAAGCGCATTTCTTGTTTTTTGCATAAAACAATGAATATAACAGCTTTAAGTGTACTTAAAAATTATGTAGCCTTATACTTAAGGTTCTTAAGATTACCCTAACATACTCCAACTTAATATTAAGTACATAAGACCTATAAAAGGTGGATATATGCGTGTATATAAGGTGTTATAATGGCATTTTTTGTGTATTATCATAATTTTACTTATGTATACTATTTGTGTACTCTCATTTATTATTCCCATGTATAGTTCATGTGTTTAACATAACTTATAGTTACTTTTTACTCAGTCCTGGAGATATACAGGCTGACACTCGCCCACCCAAAAAAACAATAAAAAAAATGATAAGTCATACATTTTATTTTATTTAATTTGTAATTTTCAGGTATTCAGAATAAATCTGTAGCATTAAAGATTCAACTTTAAAGAAATAAAACATAATAAAATATTATGAGTACTGGTTTTTTAACCCCTCAGCTGGTTGAACAGAAATTTATTTCTGTTTAAATTTTTTAAGAAGGGTGGATAAATTAGAAATTTCTTTTTCAGGTATCCATTTATCAAATTCATTTGATTTCCCTTTAAATCTTAGTAAATACTCAGTTCCTTTTTCTTTAGTAAGGATTCTTTTCTTGAGTATTTTTTCAATCTCTGCTTTTTCCACAATTTCTTCAGGTTGCTTTTTAGGCCTTCCCCTTCTTTTTGGAAATAAGTCAGGATCATTTGCATGGTAAGGTTTCAATAATGAGATAGGGAAAACTGGATGTTTCCTATCATATGGAGCATATAATATGACTTCCACTGCATTATTCCCAACCATTTTATTTACTACAAAAGGTCCTACAAAGGGATCCTTTAATTTAACATTACCTTGTAAGTTAAAATGTAGTGTTGATATGAGGACTTCATCTCCCTTTTTAAATTCAAATTCTTTATGAGATTTGTCCCACCTTTTCTTTTCATATTCAAATGCTTTTTGGATGCATTCTTCTGCATGCTTTCTACACATTTGTTGCATATGAATAAAGGATTTAGTGCCAGGGTGTATATCCAACCTTGGTAGTTTATTTAAATGATTTACTGGGGTATTTGGTACATATCCCAGCCAGAGTTCAAATGGTTTCTTCTCTGTTACAGAATGAGTTGTGCTGTTATAAGCAAATTCAAGGCCAGGAATTAATGTTACCCAGTCATGTGTGAATTTCTCATTGTCTTTGTATTCTAATCCAAAGGCACAATATCTTCTGATCATGTCTTCTAGAGTTTGTATCATTCTCTCAGCCAGCCCATCAGTTTGTGGATGGTGTGCTGTAGACAATTTTAATTGACAACCTGATACTTCCATCAAAGATGTCCAGAACTCTGAAGTAAATTTAGGATCTCTGTCAGAGATTATGGCTTTGGGGAACCCAGCAGTATTCATCATCTGAGTCCACCATAGTAATGCCAAGTCTTTTGCAGATACCTCTTTATGGGTAGGGATAAACTTACACATTTTTGTTAATCTATCCACTATTACCCAGCAAGAATTGAAACTTTCTTTTCCTGCTAATGGCAAGCCAGTTACAAAATCCATGTTTATAATTTCCCATGGAGCTTTTGGCTGCTCTATTTGTTGTAACAACCCAGCTCTCTTCCCAGTTAATCTTTTAGATTTCTGACAAGAGTCACATGTTTCAATGTATTTTTGTACATCCTCTTTCATGTTTATCCACCAGGCTGTATTTTTAACTCTGGTTAATGTTTTGTTAAAGTCAAAATGACCAGCTAAGATGTCATCATGACAAGTACTCAACATTAACTCTTTCATAGAAGGTGGTATTACTATTACATTGCTTAACTTTTTCCTGTAATATATATATCCATCTTCAATTGATAGTTTACCTTTTTCCAACGCATTTTTATACTTTGGAGGCAAGGTTTTAATTAATGCACTCATGGAGGCATTTGTTGGATCATTAAGAATGGTAGATAGTTTAGACAAATCTTTATCAGATGAATAATTTTCCAATATAGTTTGCATAAACTCTTCTTCTAAATCCACTATATAAATCCCAAATATATGTATAACCTCATTTTCAGGTACATAAGCTGGGTTGTCAGCATCATTTGGCAAAGGACTTCTGGATAATAAATCCACATTTGAATGCAATGTTCCTGCTCTGTGAGTGATTGTCATTCTTCCTCTGTACTCTTGTACAGCTAGTTGCCATCTAAACATGTGCCTATTAGGTGTTTTCATGTTTAGTAATGATTTTACTGCACTGCAATCTGTTATAAGTTCAAACTTCTGGTCTTCCAGATAGTAATGAAGTTTCTCCAAAGCCCACACCACGGCTAAACATTCTAGCTGTGTGGCACCATACCTTAATTCTGTTTTTCTTAAGGTTCTGGATATATAACAGATAACTACTTCAGATAATTTTCCATTTATTATCTGTTTTTGCTGTAAAGCAGCACCCAAACCTATGAAACTTGCATCAGTGTACAAGATAAAAGGTAGGGTGAAATCTGGCAGTCCCAATATTGGAGCTTACATTAAACATTCCTTTAATTTGTTAAAGGCGTGCTGTCTTTCATTATTCCAAATGAAAGCTTCATTCTTCCTGATTAATGTTGTTAAAGGGGCTGCAATGGATTGGTAATTTTTAATATATTGTCTATAATATCCACACATACCCAAAAAACTTTGAACCTCTTTTATATTTTTAGGTATCCCAATGTTTTTAATTGCTGCCACTTTATTCTGGTCGACACAAATTTGTAATCCAGATACAACATGTCCAAGTACTTTCAAGGATTGAAATCCAAACTTACATTTCTTTAATGCAATAGTCATATTAATTTCATCCATTTTTTGAAAGACTCTTTTCAGGTGATTTAAATGTTCATCATATGTTTTTGAAAACACTATGATGTCATCAATATAGACCAATAGCCATCCTTCAACCATTTCCTGATGAAAAACACTATCCATCAATTTTTGGAAGACTGAAGGGGCATTCTTTGGGCCAAATGGCATTCTCACATACTTATATATACCCATATGTGTGGTTATTAATAAGTAATTTTGAGAATTTCTTTCCACAGGAATCTGGTGGTAACCCTTGTTCCCATCCAGACAGGAAATATATTTTGCTCCTTGTAAGTTAGCATGGATAGAAGCTATCCTTGGTAGAGGGTAAATATCATCTACTGTATATGTATTCAGAGCTCTATAATCACCGCATAATCTTGCCTTATCTTTTTCATAAGAGATTAATACTGGTGAAATGACACAATACTTAGGTGTTGTGTCCACTTTTTCAACAATACCCATTTCCAACAACAATTTTATATTGTCTTCAATATCTTTCCTTTTTGCAGGAGATGCTGGGTAAGGTTTCTTTTTTAAACTGCCAGGAATATTATCCAGATCACAGCTTAAAGAGATTTTCATCTCATGGTCTTTGACCAATCCTAGTTCATTTGAGCCATGAGCAAATGCCATAGGATATGATTTAATCAATCTCAAAATATCTTCTTGTTCAATTTTTGAGAGTTGAGGACTGAAAGAGGCCTTTTGGATTTCATTTTCCAATTCACCCACTTCATTGGTGGTTCTTCCACCTTGCAGTTGTTCTTCTCTAGGAGAAATGGTATATACTGAATTTTCAGAACATATTTTGAATTTTCTTTTACCATTCACCCCTATGGTGAAACAACTGTTTGCAGGATCTAGTTTAATGCCAAATTTTGTCAATAAATCATTGCCAATAATAAACCAATCACTACAATTATTATTATCCATTACTACAAATTCACAAACTGCTCTAACATATCCATTATTATATTTAAAGAATACAGCAGTTTTGTATTTGCCAATTGGATTTAATACTGAACCAAAACCCCTCCAGTTCTTTGTCTGAACAGGTTCTAGTTTTTCCTGGTACTTACTATCAAGTTTCATTAATGCATTAAGTGAAACTACACTACCTGCAGCCCCAGTGTCAAGAATGGCATTCATTTCTTTTCCACATATGATAATAGGTGCTCTGATAGGTGTTATTTTGTAAGTATCATGAGATACATCTTTAATTATTTCAGCTTCCTCTATAGAAGTTAAAGATGTGTCTGTATGAGGTATAGCATCATTCAGGAACATTATATCCTGTTCTAATACAAATATCTCATTTTCATCATCACTGTAAGATATGTTACTCTTGCAATCCTCACTGGATTCCACATTCTCATCTTCATGATTACTAGGTTCAGAATTCTGTGAGGTTTCAATAACATTTATTCTTTTCTTACACGTGTGACCTTTAACCCAAGGTTCATTACATTTGTAACAAGTGTTATTTTCTTGTCTCTTAGGGACAAGGGGAGCTGAAGGTTTTTTCTTTTCCACTGGTAACTTACTTGTAGTAGGTTTTACCACGTCAACACTTTGTCTGTAATTACTATACTTGGTTTCATATTTGTGGTTTAATAATATCTCATTGCATATATTAATGAATCCAGAGGTGTCTCTGACAGTTTCAGTTCTAGCAACAATAATGTCTCTAACTGATATAGGCAATTTGTATATTATTTTTTCTTTCCACTCTTCATAATCCATTTTTGGATCCATAGCTTTCATGATTTTTATTAAATTCATTAAGAAGACCATGGGTTTTTCTCCAGCATTTGGATTATATCTGGCCCTTTCATACAGTCTTTGTTGAGTGATTCTAAATTTTGGGCCACCAAATTTCCTTTCAATTAGTGCCTTCCATTCATTCCAGGAGTAATTAATTCCCTCACTCAATACAGATTCAAACCATAATAAGGCCACATCTGTAAAGAAAGATATTAACTTTGAAGTAATTTCTTCATCAGGTAATTTGTATGAAAATTTTAGGTTATCAATTCTTTGTATGAATTGTTGCCAATCAGATTTTGAATCCCCATCAAAAGAAGGGTACTGATCTAACTTAGGCCAGTTCTTTTGGCTAGTTTTTGCTTCCCTAACCTGAGGAATATTGAGTAATTCACTTACTTTAGAAAGATGATCATTTATTTCATCTTTTACTGATTTTATATTCTCAGAGCCCATGACACTATGTTCATGTTCCATCATTGGTTTATCCTCAGAGTGTTTCATAAAAACTGGTACTCTTTCTACATAAGAGGTATTATCCTTTATTGTTTCAGTATTTTTCAAAATGTTAGCTACTTCAATTTCTACTCTTTGTAACCTATCTTTTATTACAGGTACTTGAGTCAAAGTATCATTTACATTTGAAAAAGACAATTTTACACGTCCCTCTATGGTAGCCATAATATTCTGAGAGTGTTCTAATTTACTTTCTAAATTTCTAATCTCAGATTTTAATCTTTTATTCTCATTGATTAATTCATTATTTGAATTTTCAATAATTTTTAATTTATTGGCTGTGGTACTCAATGATTGTGTTAGCTGTAATAATACATTTTCTGTATTAATGTTTGACTCTTTTGAGAACTCTTCCAATTTTTCAATTCTTAATAATAATTTACTTATTATTTTTGATTCCATTGGATTCTCTTTTAAAAAATATTCTATTTTTTCCGTGTCCAATTCAGAAGACTCATTTTCAGGGTCAAGATTTAATTCATTTGATTCCATTTTTATATTAATAGTTTTTTCCTGGTGATCAATAAAACTATTTACATTGTCCTCATGTAAAGACAAGTTTAACATATTCTGTTCAAATGAATAATCCTTTAAATCCTTATCAATAATATCCAATATTTCCTTATCAATCTCATTACCTATAAGTAATTTATTTTCAGGTTGATATAATTGATCATAAGAAGTTGGATGACTCACCAAGGTCTTATCCCACTTCCCCTGCCTCTCCTTGCCTTTCCCCTGTAAGGGTGACTGCTGGAGCCCTGCTGTTGAGGATTGTTGTAGTTTTGGGCGTACCAATCCCATTTCCATTTGCTTACTGTAATTTTTTGGTCCTCCTCTTGGGCTGGAGGTGTTGCTATGGAATTGTTGGGTGCCACTGTTGGTGGTTGAGTCTTTATGTCCACTAGAGCTTGGTTGACCTCTATGAAACCTTGAGCTGCTCTCTTTTCCAGATTGTTGATCTGGTCCACTATATTGTTGACTCTTATTGTCAAGGTGTTCAGTAGGGTGGATAGGGAGTGAACTTGTTCTTGTAAAGTATTTTTTGTTTTCTTTATTGAAACCTGCTTTAAAAGCTTTTCCCTTTCCTCCAGAGACATTGACGGAGTGTTGTTGATTATGGGAGAGTCCTGGCCCTCCATTTGAATGTCCTGTAACAGGTCTTTCAGCTCTAGGTCTTAAGTTATAAGGTTTTACCTTATTACTTACAATGTCATTGTTGTCACACATTTTTACGTGGAATTTAAAGAATTGAAAGTTTAGATATGAAAACTTCAAAAAGGAGTTTTATCAGTATTTATCAATACCACTGAAGACAATTTTATTGCTTACTTATTGGTATGAAGTGAATATTTTAAGTGCCAAAAGTCAAATATGCTTTTATGTGGTCACTTGATTTAACTGGTCTACAATATGTAGCCGTGTTTTTATATTCAAAAGAAAACAACTGTCAGTATGATTCTTTCTAAATATTTAATGAATTTTACAAACCAATAAAAGAAAAGATTAAGAGTCCTGTTAAAAGAAAACAATTAATCAGTTTAATTGGTTTATTATCTGCAAAGATCACAAATTTAATTGGTCTATTGACAGACTCCCACTAAGAACAATTATATGTTAAATTAGTGGTAAAAATTTTATCTGCAAAGATCTCAAATTTAATTGGTCTATTGACAGACCCACTAATAACAATTATAAGTTAAATTAGTGGTAAAATTGTTGATTCAATATCACAATTTTATAATATAACAGGGCTTCTTTTTCTGAAATCACTATATAAGTGACCCCAACCTGTTGTAATTATCCAAATATTTCTATAGGGATATTATTTACGTGCACCTTCTCTTGAAAATTTCACTTACAGGATTATAACAGAATTCTTGAGGAAAGGTCCCCAATTGTCAGGCTAAGGTCAAGTACAAGGACGTGAACTAGCTTGAATAGTCAGTTGTCTAGAAGATTTTAATGGTCCTATATGAATACTGTAGTTCTAATCCACTAAGTTGTAAAATATAATCAAATATAAAGGTCTCAGTAATATAATTCTCACTATTCTTATATATGGCTTACAATCTTTATAGTTGGTAGAAAAATAGATTATATAAATTCAGATACTATTCAAAAGTCTTATAAAAGTACTAATTGATATGTATTGTAATTGGTTTGGTTATATTGGTTAAATTGTAATGATAAAGAATGAAGAAATACAACCCAAAAACCTCCTCCTTTTATACACACTGAGTTCCCCAATGATTCCCTTGATGTACCACCCAATACACAGTTAATAACGCCTCTAAACAACTAATAGACATTCCCATCAACATTCCCAGTGACCTATGACATAATTAGAAGAGTAATAACCGCCAAAATCCTGAAATAATAAGGGAAATCCATCAAAATTAAAGAAAAAGACAAAAAGAGAGTATATGCGTATAAAACAATAATATTAAGGACTAAAGGAGACTTTTTAAGGTTAATAATAGCTTAATAATAAGGGGGATTGACTGTAGAAATAATGGGGCTAATCCTGACATTATACTACGTGAAATTCCCATTCAAAAATAACCAAAATTGACTGAGAAACCATCCAAAAACTTAAAAAAGAGCGTGAGATGTGGGGTAACTACATGCAGTTCTTGGCAGGCGCTTGCACGGGTAAATCCTTGACTAAAATTAGGCGAATTTAAGCGTGGTGATGAAATAAAGTGCCAAGAGTGAGGTTATTAATGAAATTAGTGCATATAAACAGGGTCAATGCATTATTAATTAAGCTAGGACACTAAATAAGCGCCTGTCGCCTATTTTAGCGTGTTTCCCCACAGTGGGCGTAGAATGTGGGGTAATTATAGTGTGAAAAAGCTAACTTTGCTAAAAATGAAGCTATTCACACGGGAAAAAAGCAGGCAGTATGTGGCCAGTACACAGAAGCCATTTCTGGCATAAAAAACACCAAATTTGAAAAGTGTTATTTTTATGCATTTAAATAGCCAAATCAATAGTTCTAAATGAGCCCAATTGATCTGTCAAAGCGCAATTTTGATATTCTCAATTTTATAGCGCATATAGTCAACTTTTAAGTGAAATAAAGCGCATTTCTTGTTTTTTGCATAAAACAATGAATATAACAGCTTTAAGTGTACTTAAAAATTATGTAGCCTTATACTTAAGGTTCTTAAGATTACCCTAACATACTCCAACTTAATATTAAGTACATAAGACCTATAAAAGGTGGATATATGCGTGTATATAAGGTGTTATAATGGCATTTTTTGTGTATTATCATAATTTTACTTATGTATACTATTTGTGTACTCTCATTTATTATTCCCATGTATAGTTCATGTGTTTAACATAACTTATAGTTACTTTTTACTCAGTCCTGGAGATATACAGGCTGACAGGAATAGTTCTGACCAATGATGACTAGGAAGGATATATTCCATCAGCAAGATAGTAGGTGTTTGAATATTTGTGTTGGTTAATTTTTAATTTTATGTTATCTTGTGTTCCTGAAAGAAGTTTATCAAAAATACTGCTTTGGTGAAGCACATTAATATTGTTCAAAGAGCCTGGGGAGCCAAAAAAGCAGTGCCAGAAGCGCAAGCTTTTGCTGGAAACTGCCTCCAAAATCAATGTAGGTGAACCTTCTTTTCCCTGAAACTGACCTGCCCATGCTCCTGGATAATTTTTCCAAGCCCAATGCATGCCATCAATTGCACCAAGACATCCTGGGAAACCATGTTCTTCATATTCTTGGAGAATAATTTTCTTTTCTTGTTATGTAGTTTCACATAAGTACTCAGACTTATATAGTGTAATAATATCTTTGATGAATATTTTGAGGCATTGTAGGGCTGTAGTTTCACCTATCCAAACTGTCACGCTCCACGTGACACTCGAGGCGAAATTAACTCAATAAATCAATAATATCGAGTCCTACATCTATACTCGAAGCGCAGAAAGCAATTCTCCATAGCAACTGCGATTTTTCCTTTGTGTACTTACTATTTAACTGCGCTAGCCTAAACTCTAAATCTAAATTAGTCAATCTCCCAATAGGGTACCTTAGTCCTTTTTCATAAGCGACGCACAGCGCTAGGATCAACGAAATAGTACAGTAGTAGTTTTTTCATTAAAGTTTTGTTAATTAATTAAAAAGGGGTATATTGAGCATGGACGGATATTTAGTGAAGAGGGTCTAAGTGTATGTTAGTAATGGTCAATGGAATGGGAATACTGCGATGGAAGGGAGGTCAATGCGAGGAGGAACAAAGGATATAAAAGGAGTTGGGTATTTGGTTCGATATTCCTTAGAATTAAATTATAATATCGTATTTACATTAATAGTGGAAAAACCTTAAAGTTAAAACATTGTTATTGTATCTTTCTTTTACCTTCTCAATATTCATTTCTAAATCCTAAATCTTTGACTATTGAGTTTCCAACCCTTCGTGAGATTTTAAGAATTATTATTACCTTGGAACTAGTTTATAATTCTTCTCGAACAAACCTCGAACCTATAGCTATTACTTCGAGTGACCTTCGAATAATTTCCTCGAATCATTCCTCTGTGCTTCGAAGAAGTTTCTAAATCCCTCATCTCACTTTCAGGAACATCCTCGACCTTGTGCGTAGGTCGTCCGGTGACACAAACATATTCATTGGTGCTATTAGCAGAGACTCCATAGGCCAATTGATGTAGAACAAAAGTAATTTTTTGTTCAGGTGATAAACCAATTTGGCCACAACAGTCCTGTAGAATAACAAATTAGAGTCATAGAACTATTATATGTTAATTGACTTACACTTTTCCAAACCCAAAATCTATTATGTTCCTGTAAATCTGTAGACAGCTTTTGAAAATGTGGTTTGCTGATTCTGAATCATTGTTCAAAAAGATGGTTGTTGTATGTACAATTAACATTGAAATAATCTTTCATCAAGCGATGATGTCCTTCAACACGGTCTCTATTGATTAATTCTTTATTTTTTAGGCCTTGTTGTATTATATGAATTTAGCAATTCAGTAAATACAATTATTTCTTCTTCCATTGTGAGATATTCATCAAGTATGAGTTGTTCCATCTGAACAGTTGAGGAAAGTGAAATGAGTAGTGAGAACGCGAGAAAATAAAGTAGAGTTTACTGAATGGGCAAGTTAACACGAGGGTGTGGAAATTTTCCCAACGCGTGTTTGCTAACTGAATCTGCATACGAGGGTGTGAAACCTCATTTCAGTAACAATGGATGCAGCAATTATGCAACTATCTACTGAAATGTTACTGCAACGGAGGTAGATGCTCTAAAAGGGATCACAGGCAAAACTGTGTCACATTTGCGTTTCAGGTGCCAATTTCTTACACACAAAACATGACATGGAAAAGCAATGTGTCACGTTTTGTTGCGGAACATTGACACCCAAAACACATACGTGACACGGTTTTGCCCCCGGTGAGTAATGAAGCTTAAACCATTTGCAACTTTGTCTCTACACCATCACCCCTTAAAATTGCACTTGATTACTCACTGCCATTTTGAGTTCTATCCCATGTATGAACTTTAAATATATGAGCCTGTGCTGGCTGAGATTGTACAAAATTAAACAAAAGATAAATATAAAAAAAGATAAAAAATGTGTGAACTATGCGCTTAATTGAATGCTTTTCTTTCGTAATTTACCCACAGTTTACTAGTCATTAAATCAAAACTATGGGATCAACTCATTCTAAAATTGGTTCAGATGGGCATATGCCAAGGGCGAGGGTACTATGTGCTATCTCAGATGTTAAATGTAACGAGTTACCCCGCCAAAAAATGACCATTTCAGAATAAGTGATATTTGCTTGGATAATTTCAACTCAATATGAACAATTATACAAGGCACACAGGCTTGATTAAATGTACATACATGGCAGTATAAGCCAGTGCTTAAAAGACCATATTTAGTAGAGGCATTAAATGATATATGATTCTTGAGGGAATTTAATTGCCATTTACGGCTGCTGAGCTTGAGACACTAGGAACAGGCTCGTCTTGAGTTTCTGACAAATCAGTGTCTTCTTCTTCTCGCTCCGCCAGTGCACGTGCAATCTTCATAGCTTCAGCCTCATTACTTCATGATGATGATTACAAGTCAATATGATGGTATATCTTATGCACAGATAAGCTAGATCAGATCCTCAAAATGACTTACCCATAATGACCTTTTCGAGCCCTTAGAAAGGCATCATGTTTGGCTCGACTGTCAGGATCCATATGATCCTCTGCATCCTCATCACTTTCACTTTCGCCAACCGAAACGCCAACAAGCTCACCATCAGGCTTTTTCAAGGATACTTGCCGTTTATCAGATGACTCCGAATTTCGGCGAGAGTTTGGTTGCTGGACATGATGAGCAAAATCGATTTCCTCATCTTCCAGTGCCATATGTTTACTGCTGATGCCGTTGGTAGGGAAAGAGGAAGACGATGAACACGAATAATTACCCAAGTGGAAATCGGGTATTGCTGCCAAGATGGAAACGAAGACACAGAGTCGATATCATGTCTTGATAAAAATGACCAAGTATACAATTACAAACCATCCAAATTCATTACTTCATCCGTATCAGCGTTATAGCGGACCTATGCCACACTTGAATTAGTAGGTTGAACGTGAGATGTTTTCAGCTCAGAAAAATAAAGAAAATCACAAATGGAGTTTTAGGTTCTGTGATCTTCATGGTCGAATCTCTACATAAAAAGGCAAAGGCCGAATAAGACAAAAACTTCGGAAATTATGCCGTCAAGAGAGAAAAAAAACCTGTTGAGATCGTTAAGAGCTAGATTGGGTTCATCCCAAGTGAGACTGATGGCAGGGCAGCGAGTCAGAAAAGCAAAAAAGGGAGTTTGGAAAATAATAGAAAGACTGTACTGGGAGGAGCGGAGGTCTTGATCATTTGGCTTGTTTTTGAGGATTCCCTTCGGCTGACGGGGCGATTGAGGTTGGTGATCCTTTTCATGAGATGATTCGATCATGGTCGATGAGGGCAAAAATGAAATTGGTATGCTACCATCTTATTTTCTTCGGTCCCACTTTATTATTGTCGTCCATTTCCGCCCCAGTCTCGGGGGCCCGCACTGATCCCGCGTACTGTTTGACTTTCAAGCCTCTGTACGTCATCAATGCCATGTGCTGCTGCTATTCTGTTTTTTGCCCTTCATTCTTCCCGCTGCCAAGGCTTTCCTATCTTGGTGAAACTGATCAAGCCATCGATTTGATTCCGTCTCATCTTTAAGTATCTTTCAATTAGAACACAGCTATCAAAGTCACTTCCTTATAATTCTTCCATTCACAAATATCATTGAGATCACTAAAAAACTGCTAAATGCAGAATAAATAACAACAACATTTATCACATGGCAAGAAGTGAAGGTGTTTTCATAGGTGTCTTGTTTAACTTATACAAGTTGGGCAACTGTGTATCAAGTGATTGGCCATTTGACCTCCCTTTTGCGTACGCTGCCATATATCTTTCTATTATGCTTTGAATATAAAAGGTTGAAGTGATAAGATTTATTTCATAAGTATCTATACATATATATATATATAGCTACTTGGGAAAAGCTTGCTGTGTTTTTGCCTTCAACTCCCCGCCAAAAACATGAGTTTAAGCCGCTTTTGGCAGGCGATGAGGGGCGAAAAAAGAGCAAGGTTTTCCCAAATAGCTGTATATCGTTGTGTCTCAACAATATCTAGTCGCAAATAACTACTTTTCTGGGTCTTGATGTATGTGGAGGCTAGGGAAGTCAGTGCATCAACATAGCACGGAGTGAGAATAGAACACAGCATCTGTAGGCACCAAGGCCAGGGTTAGATCATTCCCTAGAAAAGGATAACCGGGATTTGATCGCGTAATAAAACAAAATAAATAATAATAGTGACATGTTTTTCTATTTAGAATAGAGCGAAAAAATTCCTTTAGTTACTAAGTTGGCTTGTGGTAATTTCGAGCTTCTCAAAAAGACTGATGTCTTGAATTTTGGAATTAGAAACATGTGTCGAGATATTTCCGTCCACTCCACGCTTCAGTTTAGTTTACCTATTGACATCATTTTGCCAGGTTGGTTGAAGATAGTCCTAATAAGAATAACATGTCGTGGTAAAACTTGTTACACAACAAAGAATAGAATGGAACTCCGCTAGGTGAGCACCAACTGCTTTTCTTGGTGTTTTATATTTTCAACTAATCCCGGTTGTCTGGGTTGAGTTAGAGACAGTTTTTCAGACAAGAAGAATCGTGCTCTATCATCCATATACACATTTGTGATTTACTTTTTCCATTAGTATAGATGTAGTAGAGTCTATGTATGGTCAATTAATTGAAAATGAAACTGGCTGATTTCTCTGATTTGGATAATCAAGGGATTGTAAAATTATGGTTGGTAAAGAAGATATCAAGAGTTTTGCTAGGATTGAAAACAAAATGAAAGAATATTGCATGAATTATCAATATTAACAGTATCGACGTGAGTAAGTGAAACTCTGTAAGCAAGGTACTCGAAAATAAGTTCTTGTTCATTTTCATTACCCAAATAATTGATAAAAGCTTAATTGAAGGAAAATGAAAAAAAAATTGATAACCAATCCAATAAGAAGGTTTAGAGCACCTACCTCCGTTGCAGTAAAATTTCAGTAGATAATTGCATAATTGCTGTGTCAATTGTTACTGAAATGGGGTTTCACACCCTTGTATGCAGATTCAGTTAGCAAACACGAGTTGGGCAAATTTCCATACCCTCGTGTTGAGTAGCCCATTTGGTAAACTCTACTGTTTTCCTTCTCGCATTTTCGCTACTCATTTCACTCTCCTCAACTTTTTAGATGGAACAAATCATAGTTGACAAATTTCTCACAATGGAAGAAGATTTAATTGTACAGAGCTTCTTGGTGTAGAGACTGATACCTTGCAGGACCAGGAAAAGATCTCTGATGCACTCGGAACCTACACTATATACTGATGGATGACTAGCTAAGTACATAGTATGGTAACACCCTAACACTTGGTGGTTCCTATTAGGGGATCGCTTTTTTGTTGGATCAGACAAGTTGATCACTTTATATGGATTTGGGGGTTGTAGGGCGAGGTGCGAAATGTGAGATTGTGTTAATAGGAAGTGTTGTGTAGTAACAGTTGTGAATTACAATAAAAAATGTTTTGTTTCAATGAGTAGTGAAACGTGAAAGTGTTCAGCAGCTACAAGGTGGAGTGAAAAGAATTGGCTGGCAGAATATTGAATTACCGAATGAGGTCAAAAGGAGCTCAGTAACTTTAGTTGACAGGCTACAGTACATGCTGAATTCACTAGCTAATAGAGGCCTTTAATGAAACGAGGGTTAAGGTTCACGTCAAAATGCAGTAAAATATGCATACCGAACCAATTTACTGACACGGAGGTAGATGCTCTTAGGGCATCTACCACCGTGTTGGTAACACCCCGCTCCATGCATACTTAACTTTTACTTTGATGAATATTCCGGCACCATGTCATTTACACCTCACATTAGCTATTCATTTCGGTAAATGTTGGGTACAAGTAAGTATATATACTTACAGATACTTACTTTGCATCATTAACTTGCACCTCTCCCTGCTGATTTTTTTTTCATTTTGCATTGCTCATCAAGATACTTAATCACACCCTTGATTCCACCACTGTTTCACACATTATCTTTTCAATTCACTATACTCACTACTCATCACCAAATTTTATCAATTTTCACTATTTTACACAACTGGCTGCACACTCAGCCTCAATTACTAACATATGCTAAGCAACCACTAGAAAACATGCTCTCTAAACACAAATAGGAAATAATATACTCTTATCCTTTCATACCAAGTTATTCATTGAGAACATTGAATGACATGCATAAAAAATTAGCTGTTGAGGTTTACCTAATGACTTCCAAAGTCCCAGGGTTGAATATTAACTAAATGTGGTGATTAGTAAAAGATGCCGCATAGGGCGGTTGAATATTATAATTCACAATGAAATGACCAAGTATAATGCAAATATATACTTATTTTTTACCAACACAGAGGTAGATGCCCTTAAGCAAGTATGTATTTTTGAGCCATCTGGCTGAAGAAATATTTAGCAATGTAAAAATTTCATGATTTTGGTGCCACCATTTTTAACATAGGTAAAATGAGTCTTTTACAAGTGTTGAGGTGATTTTTTAGTCTTCTGCTATTGTTACATGCCTTCTCACCGGAAAAAAAATGTGGACACTTGATAGGAGGTGCCAATCCCTATCTTTGATTTGATTCACATTTAATTCAGCTGTAATTCTTCTGAGAAGACTGCACACTGAACACTGAGCATTCCGGCTCACATGGAATCAAATCTGAGTTATTCTTAAATCATAAATGGATTGAGGGATTGGCACCTGCTAGCAGGTTCCGGGCTGTTTGTGGTAGTGTCTGTTTAGGTGTAAGGCTTCATTTGCAACATCTAGGTAAAGTCATAGGTAGAGCAAAAGGGCAAAAATAGTTGCTGCTTTGATAATCATTAAATATGCTTCATGATAGGGTGATGAGCAATAACAAGGAAGGTAAAATATTGGTTTTATTGAGACAATGGAGTTGGAAAGAGAAATCATGATGGGTGGAGTGTCTTTGATGATTTATATCCAGGTACCATGCTATCATGTTGACCATGATAAAAGTCATTGCACTCACTTCTTACCAACAAGAGCTTTGCTTTTATCCAGTCAAGTAAAATAATCAGAAAATAATTCTTGTGTGTAGTGTTGAGTGGCCCAAGCTGCATTGGATATCTAATATCAGCTCACATATTGCATGAATTATATGAGGAAGATATAATAGGGGGTATCAAAGTTGACCGATCCACAATTAAATTAATTGCAGATAAAAATCCTTATAACTCAATTATCTTCCACAATTATCTTTGCTAATAATTGGTTTCTAAGACATTTTATGTGTCAAAGTGGACCTCTTATCCAACATTTTTCTACTCAATTTTTCATCCCCACATATTGGAAAACTTTCTGTCATAAACATATCTTGGCCTACTTTCATTCATAACCACATCTTTGACTACTCTCTGGATATGACTTCTACCTTGCTGTGCACTCCCATTCTCATCTCATCCTGTCTATTCTCTCCATTCAGAACACCTCACTATCTCATCTACTTGTTTTTTCTCCTTTTAATCTTCAATTATCTTAACATGCCCCCTCATCATAGATCTTCTCAAAGGCAGTCTTCCCCCAGTTTTTCTTTAAATCACACTACTCCCTCTTTCCCCCGCTCAGCCAAGAAATCAAAAGCAGTTCAATTAAAAAAAGATGATCATCTCATTCTTATCAACTGGCTGAAAACTAAGTCTAACTATGATTCTTGTTTTGGTACTGAAAATGCAACTAAAGTAGGATGGCCCCCCACATCAAAATTTAATGGTTATCTACTAATGGCCAATGAATTATGGAATAAGACCAAGTGAAGGATAGATCTTTTAGCTAAACAGATGTCTGAATCTTTCAAGAATTACTGAGCCAAATACAAGAAGGCAAGGACTCTTTCATCTTCCACTGGTTTTAGTATTACTGACATCAATATCAGTAAGAGCATAAAATCCATAGATGATAAACTTGAATATTTATGTCCTTAATTTAAAGAGATGGATGCTATTTTTGGAGAGTGAGCTGATGATAATCGTGCAAACATGTTGGATGGAGAAGATGCTATCTCAGAAAATGATGTCAAAACAAATCTTTTCCCATCCTCTTCCTCCACTCAAGCCTCCCCTGTTCTAAATTCAAAGAATCTAGATAGCTTTTCAATAGATCCTTGTGGTGATATAAACCAACTTAATCCCACTCCAGTAAGTTTTTATTTCTTGTCTAGTTGTTTTATTTTTGTATTTCTAAAAAGGCTAATGAATGAACCCAGGATACTCAAGCAAGTGAGTCTGAAGCTAGCATTAATGATGAAGAGGAAAATGTTAACTCTAAAAAAATCAAAGACCATCAACTACTTTGAATTTAAAAAGTCAAAGAAAGAAAAACAGAGATAGTTTTTCCCAAACCCCTTTTCCTTCCATTGATGATTTTCTGAAGAAACGTGAATATGGTAAGTGATAGCATACCTCTTAATAATTGAGTGAGATTTTCTTTTCTTTTGTTAATATTCCTTTTCACTCTAGGTAAAGTTGAATTTGCAAGAGATACTCTCAAATTTCAAAAGAAACAATATGAGATCTCTTTTCAAAGGGATGATAGGACAAAAGACCTGGAGGAGAAGAAATTTAAGCTTTCTTTAAAGAGGGATGAGAGGGCACATGACTTGGAGGAGAAGAAAATCTAGAAAAAGAAAGAGGATAAGGCTCTTGAGTAAAATTTTCTATTAGATCAAATGAATCTCAAGTATCAACTTCGAGATGGTTCAGAAAAGAAAGATTCCTTGAGAGAATGTGTTAAAGCTAATAAATCTATTGAGGAAATTGAACGCTTAATGAAAATTTTTGATAAGTAGTTTTTTTATTATGTTTAGAAAGTTTTCTTGATAGAATGCATTAAAGCTAATAATCAATCCTTGGCACACACTCCTCACAGAGATATGAAACATTTTATTGCAACATTTTAGATTATTTGTTTGTTTGGTTAAATAAGTTTTGTTTTATTTCTTTTTGGTGATAATTTCATATTTGCATACTTTTTTAAAGGTCTTGATTCTAGATGATTTTTTTTGCAAAAATTTGAAAAACTCATACATTTTTCTTCTTTAAATTCAAATCATTAAATTTACTTTTCTAAGTACAGCTAAGTCAAAAAAACTCTATATCTGTCTTAAAAATTGGCAATACCCTCCCCTGCATTTTATTGAAGCAAGGGATGGGTATTAACAAGAATTTTCCAAGTTATTAATTTCACATGTCAGATTTGAAAATCCCCCTGCATTTTATTGAAGTAAGGGATGAAAATTGCCAAAATTCAATATAATTACATAAATTAATATATAAAAAACTAATATATATCAATTTCCCTAGTTTTAAAGTAATGGCAATTCCTCTAGCCAAAATGTGGATACATCTAGAAACAAATGTTTGGAACTTTCAACAAGTGTAGGCAGAGGAACCTCATGAAACAAATAAATTTTTTCATGATTCCCATATATACAACAAAAGGTTGTTGGCCCATTACTTTACTTTAGGAACTTGAAATATAAGAGTTATATATAAAAATTTTATGAAAAAATAAAAAATAATTGATGACTCTACTCATCCCCGTACTTTTTGATCTAGATAAAGTTTTTTTATATCTGTTATATTTACCTTCTTTTTTTACCTTGGTTATTTGGTGGATCAATTTTTGACTGATTTGAAATGAACATCCAAAATGTGTGAACTCTTGACAAGATTCCAAGCTAGGTGGAGCTTTGGTTGTTTGGTGATGATCCTGAGAAGAGATCCAAATTGTTTTGATCATGCCATTTACCAAACCAAAATCAATCATGCACTGATGGTCTGGAAAATATAAGACATGTCCTTTGAGTTTAGCTGGAGATGGTATCGGTTGGAAAGTTATTGGATTGATATATGAGAAAATTCCAAAAGTAAGATAATTGGTGTCATTCCTATCAATATGAATCTTATTGTGGAATCCTGAATGAGTAACAACAACATTTGAAAATAAAATATATTGGTTTCTAATGGATATCCAATTAGAGTCACACCAATTTGGTATTTTGACTTTGGTGGCAAATTGATGATTCATTTTGAAAGATTTATTGCAGAGTTTTTTGAGGAGAAGAGCAAGAAAAGTATTAAAAGAATGTAAGGTGTCCCATAAACAAAAATCATCATCTTTTTCAGCTTTAGATAATTTTTTAAGAAAAGAATAGATGCCTATCAAAATAAAATGGGTGAAATTATTTTAAGAAGGAAACATATATTATCAGACATACCAAGAGAATAGCCTTTATCAAATCCTGGTCTACAACAAAATTCAATCATAATACCACCCAACAAATTTTTATTCCTTATTGGTAAGCAAACCACAGCCATTTTATATAGTGCTATTATGAAATTGGATAGTTGATTAAATATTTCATCTTTTGAACCATTAAATGAATGATTTTCATAAATTAATTGAGGTTTAAAAAATTAATGATAACTGCTTTAATTTCATTGTCTCCTAATTTAGTTAAATAGAATAAATCTTCAGGTAGCTCATTTGGATAAGAATTTTTTTAACCACTTTAGTTTTATAGTACAAAATATTTGATATATGGCCAAATAAACAATAAAAATGAACTTTCTTTTCTAAATTTCTTTTATTCCTCTGACTTCATTTATCCTAATTATTTTTCTTTCTGGATGATGATTGAAATGAAGTTGAATTCAAAGAAGATGATAAATATGAAAAAGAGGATGATTATAGAGAAGTAAGAGGTGATTCTGACAAAATATACATTTTTTTCTCTATACAAAAAAAAATTGTGTCAAAAACCCAAAAAAAATGGCAAAAAAATAAACTCACAAAATTTAGTTTATTTATTCAACCTTGAGAATTGTAGTGAGAAAAATTAATCTAAGTATTTTTTTTTGAAAAGAAATCAAATACTAAAACTGTGCTTGAAAAAAAATTAAAAAAAAAAAAAGAGTAACCAAAAAAAATAAAATAAAATAGAAACAAACATCAGTAAAATTATTTCCCAAAAAAATGATTTTTAAAGTTATTTGGTGTTAGATATACCACTTAAAGTCCTTGAAAAAAATGATAATAAAAATTTATAATAACAATTTTACACCAAAAACAAATTTTTGTATCAAAAAAATTATTCCCAAAATAAATTCTAAATTATTAACACATCAAATTTATTTTTGATTCAGCTTGAGCCGTAAATTTTTCTTTTTTTTAATAATGTTCTGTAAAAATAAAAAATAAAAAAATACAAAGTAATGTTAATAAACATAATAAAATAAATAAATTTTTTTTTACATACTCCCATATTACTCCTCCATGTCTGCCTCATTTACCTCTTTTTGGTGTCCTCAAACCCCCCTCCCCCTTCTTGATCTCCTCAAAACCCCCTTACCCCCCTTTTCACCAAGTCATCCCCCCTTTACCCCCCTTTAGGCCGCCTCACAACACTCTTCCCCCCCTCATCATCTCCCCCTTCCCCCTCTCCCCTCTCCTCTCCCCTCATCCCCTCCAGCTCTTCCCCCCCTCCCCCCTCCCCTCTCACCATGCCTCCTCCCTCCTTTAACTAGAAAAAAAATTTCTAAGCAACTTTTTTGCTTTGTTTGCTAGTTAAAGGAGGGGGGGAAGGTGAGAGGGGAGTGGGGAGGGGGGGAAGAGGTGGAGGGGATAAGGGGAGGGGGGAGGGGGGAGGGGAGAGTGGGGAAGGGGGAGGGGAGAGTGGGGAGGGGGGAGGGGGGGAGTGTTGTGAGGCGGCCTAAAGGGGGTAAAAGGTGGTAAATGGGGGGGGAAGAGGGCCTAAAGGGTGAAAAGGGGGTGCCTAAAGGGGATAAAAGGGGGAAAGGTGAGAAATGAGGGGTGAGGAAGAGAATAAGGGGGGAAAGGGGGGATTGAGGGAGTCAAGAAGGGGGGAAAGGAGGGAAAAATAGCAGGACAAGAGAGAAAAGAGGGAGAGAAATAACAAAAAAAATTAGTTTAACCTTGAAAAAATATATATGAAGCACTTACAAAAAAAACAAAAAACAAAAAAAAGCAAAAAAAAATAATTCATGATTAGCAAATAAAAAATCAACAAAAATGAGAAAATAACTTACCTGGTGAGATGAGTTAAAAAAAATTTAACCAAAATATTTGAGGGATGTTTAAGGAGAGGAAGAAAAGGATATGAGTGAAGATTGAAAAAAAACACTGAAAAAATATGTGATTTCAGAAAATATGCAATTTCATGTTGACCTGGTGAAAGAAAACCAATGAGACATCCTAAAAAGCAATATTCACCATGAATTAAAAAAAAATATGCAACAAAAAAAATACCAATCCAAGTGAATAAAGTATAAAAATTGGACATTTGGAGAGTATGACAATAAAAATTTAAAATGGTTGTGTATCAAAATGCTGGAGGGTGATTGGCATAATGACAGAGTGTATGCCAGTTGAATGAATGTTTTGTGATTCAAGGGAGGGGAGAGCTGGTGCTGCTTCAGGATCCTCTTCTTTGTAAAGATCATTCCACCCATCCATTAAATCAGCTAGGATATTGTGGAGTATAAAGCAAGCCATGATCCAATGATTTGCAGTTTTGATTTCCATTTTTTATTAAAATAAGATTCTGAGTTCTCTGAGACTAGAAAATCTTCCCTTTAAGATCCCAACAGCTTGTTCAATCTGTACTCTTGATTATGCAAGGTGATAACTAAAGGTGGTTTTGGGGTCATTTTCTAAGGTTGCACCATGGAGAGCAGGTATAATTTATTTTCCACTTGCATATGCTGAGTCCAAAAGGAGGTACTGAGATTTTCCAAAGTATGAGTCAGGACTTTGAGAAATCCTCATTCTTTGGAAGACAGAAGAGTCATGACATGAGCTAGTGAAGCCACTATGAAAATCAATAAACTTTTTGTTGATGTCACAGACAAGTTGAACAGCAATAGAGAATCTACAAAGAGGATAAAAAGTTAGTTTATGAAAGATGTGAAATTGTAGAACATTTTGAAGAAAACTTTTTTTGAAATCAAAATAATGGTTTCCATCATGAGCAGGATTTTGACTCAAAGGTATAGTTGTGCCATCAACAAAACCTACACATCCAGTGAAACCTTTGGCTTGCATTACTTGAGAGGATTCAAGTTGCTGTTGTGGAGTTGGACAAAAAAGTCTTTGAGACTTGAGGGAAAGGATAGAAATAATACAGCTCTTGGTGTATAATATCACTGTGCCATATCCTTTCTTAAAGAGATTATTCAAATGTCTTACAGCTGCACCATTTCCATTTGAGCCAAAGCAACATAGTGCAACAGCAAGTTGAATAGAAGGATCACACTGTTTATTTTGAGAATTGTTATGAAAGATAGGATGTTCAGAGATGAGTTGATAAAGTTTTAAGAAAGAATTGGGAGAATTTCAAAATAGTTGAGTGAAGTTTAGTTGAGGAATGTTGAGAATGGTGCAGAGATCAAATCTGGGATCATAATGAAGATTTGGCCCCCTTGTGTTTATGTAACGCTTTTTGGAAAGAAAAGACAAAAAAGCTAAAGCATCTTTCAAATCAGAGTCAGATTTATAATAAAGAACTAAAAGCAAAGCAATACACTACAAAATATAGGAGGTGGACTTGCTAGCAAGTCCCCAACCTGAACTCAGACAGAAATCAGATGGATCTCAGACTGAACTTTACTTGAAAGCCCACCTAAAACTGTTCTGCTGAGTGGTGTTCATCCCTGATTGTATGGTTCCTTTGTCAATATCTCAATGTGTGTTCAATCAGTGGTGAATTTGAGTTTAAGGTTGCGGACTTGCTAGCAAGTCCACCCCCATATTGCACAGTGATAGAATTAATATTTGAGTGAAGTAGCTGCCTACTAGAGAGGTGTTTCATAGTTTTTGGTGGAAGGCTTATGTGATAAGGGAAGCTGGAATTCACCACCAAATGTGCAGTTGGGGTGTGTAGATAGAAAAAAAATTTAAGTGTTTGAGACAAAAATTAAGTAGCATGGAGTGAAGAGACACATAAGGATGCAATCCACAATTATATGTCATGTGACTTGCTTAAAAATCCATCATGGATGTGATGAGTTTGGGATCAGGAATTTTGAATTGAAATTGGGGTATATAAGGTGGGAGAATGCATTATTGTTGATTCCTTATCCACTAGCCCCAGGGCTAGTGGATAAGAATCTTCCGCAATTAATGATGTCTGATCCTGGGAAAAAAATTCCTGATCCCTAATTGTGGATCTCTCAACTTTGATACCCCCTAATATAAATTTCATGTCTTCAATTTTTACCTTTAACATGGTGAGTTATACTACTTGTATCCTGCAACCAGATTATCTTGTTTAGGATCTATTTTTCTTTGTCTTAAATCATCTACCACTGTTGCAGTAACTTTTCATTTGAAAAATGTATTAATTCCGCGACATTGATTAATAGGGGGTATCAATGTTCAGGGATCCGCAATTAGGGATCAGGAATTTTTTTTCCCGGGATCAGACATTATTAATTGCGGAAGATTGTTATCCACTAGCCCCAGGGCTAGTGGATAAGGAATCCACAATAATGCATTATCCCGCCTCTTATACCCCAATTTCCATTCCTGATTCCTGATCCCAAAATCATCTCATCCATGATGGATTTGCAAGAAAGTCACATGAATTATAACTGCTGATGCCATCCTTAAGTCTCTCCTCACTCTATGCTACTTTATTTTGGTGGCAAACTTATAAGTTTATTTTCTATCTACACACCCCAACTGCATATTTGGAGGTGAATTCCCACTTCCCACTCATCTATATCATTGGGATGAGGCTGACTCCCCTCTTCGTAATGTTAACCACCCTCAAACCAACACCATGAATTCCACACCTTTCCGTGCTGCAAATAACATTTGTCCTCTCATGTTTCACCCTTCACTATTTCTTGATCCTCCTGAATGAATTGTCTCTATTAATCAGTCTAACCCTGATCATCATCCTGCTTCTCAATCTCAGTCATTTGATTCATTTTTGACTCCTCTCATCACCCAGAAAATACATTCTTTCAATTCTGACAATCAATTCCATCTCAACATCACTTTTCTTTCTAAATGTGCATCAGTTGGTGCTCATCTCATCGCTCTAGCTCAATTTTTTCTTCATGCTTCACCTGCAACTAGTTTGTTGTTTAAAACCATTTTTGACGAGATAGATCATTCAACTTACCCTGATTCAACATTGATACCCCCTATTATTATTATTATTATTATTATTATTATTATTATATAGAGTAACATTTTCTTTTTCCGTTATTTGAGTTAAGAGACAAATATCAACATTGAACAATTTCTAACATGAATGCTTTACACAATTGTACAGACTCACATTCAAACAACATCCTCTCTCTCTCTACTCCTATCAATCATCACAACAATAACATCTCATATCAACCCCCAGGTTCTCCTATTAAGAAAGATAAAGAGAAACTAAGGATTCATCATACTTTATCTTCCTCTTTATCCTTGTCATCAGCTTCACCTTTGTCTTCCTCATTTTCTTCTGAATGGATCAAGTTTCAAATCGAGTCGTTCGTCCGTCTCATCATTATCCATCATCATCATCATTCTCCATTGTTTTCTATCTTCAATCTTTTCACCTTTTATTTATTTATTTATTTATTTTTGATTTAGTTTGGACCAACCTGTCGATATTGTTTTGATGGAAGAACAAGTACGAGTTCAAGAAATCTTAGTAGAACAAAATTTAGAAAGTAAAGTGTGTGTTGGACCAAGGTATATATAAATATAAATATATATATATATTGATTATACTATTATGATGTTGTAAGCAATTTTTCTGTGTCGGAAGGTAATACTTTGTGGTTTGTTTCTTGTATATTAGACTCAGGAAATGATAGGTAATGAAATTGTGGACAAGGTGATTGTAAGTAAATATTTCGATGATGATGATGAAGCAGAAGAGTGTCTTGTGATGATAACTTATAAACTTATGACTATATATATACATTTAAATTTGTATAGGATTCATCAAATCTAGTGCTGTGGACGATTCATAGGTAAAGCGTTCATCTTTTTAATTAAAGTATTTTTTATTTATTTATGATATATATAATGTTGGATGGACACCATGATTTTTCAAACACAGACCTATTCGAGGTTGCTATTTATTAATTTGGTCAACACATTCTTACTCTCAAGTAGAATTACCTGGCTCACATCTCAACCAGAATTCCCACTCAAATTTATCACCCCATTGTAATGTCATCAATTTGAAACCAATTACATCTACCACAGTGAATAAGATTAGGAATAGGAATAATAATAAGAATAATGATGGTCTTGGCTTTCAACTTGATTTGTTCCAGTTGATGAGCCCATCATCATCAATGCCGGCCACCTCCGCATAGGTCCATTGGACAGAATTCAACATTATTATGAATTGAAATCATTTGATATGTGTCGTCAAGCCAACGCGACATGGAGACAAAAGCTTAGTGCTTTCTTGTTTGAAGGGAATGAATTGTTTACTTGTCATAGTAAAAAGGAAGGAGATCAAATTGTGATGGAATACGAAGATCAAACACCTGCGTTTAGGATCACATCTGCAGGACAGTTGAGGATCCGTAGAGACTTTGAATTGATCGACCGAATGCCTTTAAGTTTTTGGGTTACAGTTGGTTTGGCATACTGGGAATTTCAGCATGATTGACAAGTTGGGTTTATTTATTTATTTAATTATTGTGATGTTTTTTTTTGCTTTAAATCATTTTAATCTAACCCATGATGCTTTTACCTATTGGATTTCAGGCTTACTTGGCGGCATCTGAAGATGTGGAATAAATAGATTTGAAGTTAAAGGATGAGTGAGACTATGATTGTATAACAGATTTGGGGATGAATGTACTTTAGAAGATGGGGATGGATGAGAATGATTGTAGATTGTTGATTTGAGGGTTTTTATTATTTAAGCATTTTGGATGACAGGCTGGGAGGGATCAGTGGCAGTGACTGCAAACAGAGAGGGAGATGATGGTTAATAGACTGCCGGTCAAGGAAAAAGGAAACCAAAAAACAAGCCCCATTCTTGGCGATCCATTGGACAAGAGTTTTTACTGGAGTCCTGATTGAGCCATTTGAGAATACAGTGCAAGTGAAAGATATGAGTGCAGCGACCCTTGACTGAGATATAAAGATGAGTGCAAGTGCTGATGATCAAGAAAGACGATGCTTACTGAGTGGACAGTTGTCTCCCGGTAGCTGGCAATCAGGACAGCAACCATTGTATTCGACTCGACAAATCCCACACACATCATCATCATCATCATCATCATCATCCTCATTAAGGTTGTCCAAGTTGTGGTTATGAAAAATTGAGTAGAAAAATGTCAGATAAGAGGTGAACATTGACACGTAAAGTGTCTAATAACCCAATTATTAGCAAAAATAATTGCGGAAGATAATTGGGGTATAAGGATTTTTATCCGCAATTAATTTAATTGCTGATCCCTGAACATTGATACCCCCTAATGAATTGACTGAAATCACTACTGTATGCACCCTCATTTACTACTTGCCCAGTAAATTAAATTCTTGATCTCCGTTCCCTACACTTATTCAATAAAAAGCAACTCATTGGAAATTTCACATATGGCACAATAATTACATCTGCTGACATACTCTAGTTTATATGGCTATAAATTTTCTAAGAAATGGTGTGAAAAAGTGAATAGTGCTTAGAAATATTGTTGTGCAGTGTTTGGGGTGATGTGAAGTGAAAATGAAAAATCACTACACACCAAGTAAGATATCCCTGATGGGGATATCTGGCGCAAGTTGGGGATATTTTAGAGAGGGAAATAAGGATAGAAAAATATGTGCAAGATACATATGTGTCAAGAAAATATGTGCAAAAAAAATATGCAAGGGAAATAAGTGTAAGAAAAATATATTTCAACCCTGGGAAATTTTGTCTTTTAATTTTTTCTTTTCTGAAAAAAATGATTTTTATTTAATTTTTAATTTTTTTCTCTTTTTTTACAATTTATTTGAAAAAAAAAATTCTCATGGTGGCAAATTATTTTTCTTACATTTACACTACTCATTAAGTAAGATATCCCTGATTGGGATATCCAGCTCAAGTTGGGGATATTTTAGGGAGGGACATAAGGTCAGAAAATTAAATGTAAGAAAATTAAATGCAAGATAAATGAGTGTGAGAAATGTAAGTGTAAGAAAAATCATTTGTGGCCATGAGAATTTTTTTTTTTTCAAAAAAAAGTTGTAAAAAACAGAAAAAAATAAAAAATCAAATAAAAAAATAATTTTTTTGGAGAAAAAAAAATTTAAAAAAAATTCCCATGGTTGCAAGATATTTTTCTTAGAGCATCCACAGCTGTTTCAGCAAATATTCAGTAGCTATATGCATTTTAATGGCACCATTTGTTACTTAATTGAAATATTCATCAGCCATATGCAAATTCTTTAACTAAACATGCGTTAAAAAATACTCATCAATTGTGTAAATAATTCAATAGGGGGTGTCAGTTCTGGAAAATCCGCACTTAACTTAAGTGCATATTTCAAACCAAATCAGCACATAAATTTTGCAAAAAAGTCACTTATTTCAAAAATGGGTGTCAGTTCTGACCTCAAATCAGCACTTTTTTTGTGATTTTTTTTTCAAAACCACATGTTTGCCACATCATCCCTATCACATGTGATACACTGACCTTCCTCGCTACCTACCCATCAATCCTTGGCACACACCCCTTCGTGACATTTTCAACATTTTTACCAGGCATGTTTACATTCTTTTTTACTTATTTCTTCTACCTCTTAATCTTTTTTCTTGTTATGTGCCAGTTTCATAATGCCTCCCAGACATTCCAAATCTCAAAAGGTAACTCAAAAATCTGCTTTGTCACAAAAGTCTCCTCATAAAGCAAGCCCTACACCTGAAAAATCAAAGTCAGGTTCAGGTCAGCTTAAAAAGGATGATTATCTCATCATAATCAACTTCCTTAAAATAAAATCAAATTTTGAAGCATGTTTTGTATGTGAAAAGTCCACTCGTATTGGATGTCCACCTTTTTCAAAGGTTAATGGCTACTTATTGATGGCCAATGAAGTAAGGAAGAAAACAAGGGGGAGAATTGATATCAATCCTAAACAAATGAAGGAGAGATTTAAGAGTTACCAATCAAAATATTAAAAGGCTCATCATGCTGCAAATGAAACTGGCTTTGGTATTGACAATGATGATTTGGAGATTGGAATTACTACTGTTTCCAAAAAGCTCAATGTCATGTGTCCTTTCTATGAGTAAATGGATAATCTTTTTGGCTCCCAAGTTGATGTAAACCCTTGGTTTCTACACGATACTACTAAGGATATACCCTCTGGATCCAAACCTTCCTATAATCCTCCCGACACACCTTTACTTGAAGGAGATCAATCCCCTCCACCTCCTAACCATAGTTCAGCTGAAGATGATCCTGACTATCAAGCAGAAAAATTCAATCACAGCAGATCTGAATCCTCAGAGGCCCAAAATTTAAATGTATGTTTACTTTTTGTTTTCTCTTCAATTCTTCTCTGAATTTCTCTTTCATTCTAGTCTCCTCCTACTCAAACTCAATCTTCATTAAATAATCTCAATTCTGGAAATGTGAATCCCACTTTAGAAGCTGCTTTAGATGAACTTCCTGAAGCCTCTTGCTCAAGCCTCAACTTCAATGAACTTGAACCATCTATTAAAACGTGGCAATACTTCAACAAGCTCATTTGGCTCCCTTGAGGATTATTTTGAAAAAAAAGATATAAGTAAGATTCTTTTACTATATATCTTAATCATTAACTCATTTATTTATTTATTTCAATTTAATTTTCTCAGAAAAATCAACTATTGCAAAAAATGCCCTTGACTTTGAGAAGATGAAGTTTGATCATATGCTAAGGAAAGATCAGCAAGCCTTTGATTTTGAAGAAAAAAAATTTGAGGCAGAACAGATGGAAAGAGTAAATGACCGTCAATTTCAAAGAGAAGACTGTCAATTTCAAAGAGAAATGGCTACTTGTGAATTGGAAAAACAATAGAGTTTTAAAAAAAAAGATTTCATTATGGAATGTGTAAAAAATGGCCAATCTTATGAGGACATTAAAAAATTACTTGAACTTTTCAATCGATAAATTGTTTTTCTAGTTAATTTAATTTTGTTTGATTTCTTTTTGGTAATATTTTCTTATATGCTGACTTATAAAAGGTCTTGAATATAGTACATTATTTTTGACAAATTTATGAAAATATCATACAATTTTTCTATC
Source organism: Hemileia vastatrix (assembly GCA_030280995.1). NCBI lineage: Eukaryota > Fungi > Basidiomycota > Pucciniomycetes > Pucciniales > Zaghouaniaceae > Hemileia > Hemileia vastatrix. The sequence continues at coordinate 16,182,076 of JASXTE010000004.1, read as the reverse complement.
TTTACATTCAAGTCAATAAGTTTGCTTATACTTTTATTTTGACAAAAATTTGAAAATATAATAAAAATTTTCTATCTTTACTTTCAAGTCAATAAGTTTCCTTATCTAAATACTTCTAAGTCAATAAAATTCAATATCTCTTTTGAAAATTTGGCAATACCTCCCCTTGAATTTTATTGAAACAAGAGGTGGGTACCACCAAATTTTTACAAGTCATCAATTTCACATGTCAGATTTAAAAAATTGGCAATACCCTCCCCTGCATTTTATTGAAACAAGGGGTGGGTACCACCAAATTTTTCTAAGTCATCAATTTCACATGTCAGATTTAAAAAATTGGCAATACCCTCCCCTGCATTTTTTTGAAGTAAAGGGTGAAAGTCATCAAAATTTAATATAATTACATAAATTAATTAATATATAAATAAGATATGTCAAATTTACTACTTTTAAAGTAATGACAATTCCTCATTCCAAAATGCAGATCAAGTCTAGAAACTAGGTTTGGGACTTTCCACAGGTATAGGCTAGAGGAACCCCATGAAACAAATTAATGTAATCATGATTACCTTTTATACAACACATGGTTGTTGGCCCATTACTTTAATTTCATAAATTAAAATATCATATTTATTTATTAAAAGTTTATGGAAGAATATTAAATATTTGGTTACTCTACAAATCCCCATACTTTTTAGATCTACCTAAAGAATTTTTAAATTTATTACCTTTTTCTTCTTTTTTTAACTTGTTTATTCGTTGGATTAACTTTTGACTGATCTGGAAAGAGCAACTGAAATGCGTGAAGTCTTGACAAGATTCCAAACCTGGAGGAGCCTTTGTGGTTTGGTGATTATCGTAAGAAGAATTCCAAACTGTTTCAATGATTCCATTTCCTAATCCAAAATCAATTATACATCTATGATCCGGGAAATATAATCCATGTCCTTTAATTTTTGCAGGTGAAGGAATAGGTTGTCCAGTTATAGGATTAATATATGTGAAAATTCAGGTACACCTCTACAAATTTCATAAACATTTTGAATTGAAGCAAAAATACAGATGTTTACACTGATCTTTGCTTTTAGATCAAGGTACACCTTTTCAATTTTTAAGAAAAATCTGTTGAAAGGAAACAATATAGTGGTAAACCCACTCATGTGTACCATGATCTTTGTGCAAAGATCAGGGTACACTTCTAAAAATCTCTGATACAATTTTTATCAAGGCCAGTATACAACAATGTGTTGAAAGGAAACAATATAGTGGTAAACCCACTCATGTGTACCCTGATCTTTGTGCGAAGATCAGGGTACACTTCTCAAAATCTCTGATACAATTTTTATCAAGGCCAATATACAATGGTGGACTCTGATGTTTGGCCGAAGATGAAGGTCCACCTCTTCAAATATTACTGAACACATGTTTGCAGGTAAAAATACCATGGTGTACCCTGATCTTCAGCCAAAGATCAGGGTACACGTCTTCAAATTTCAAGAAATATTTGAATAGGAGAAAAAACATATGTACCCTGATCTAATCATATGTAAAAGGGTTTTGTTAAAAATGTATATTGATGTATTGAGACTGAAGGAGAGGGGATGTATCTATTCTAAGGAGAGGGTAAAGGTGGGAAAAAGCCCAGGCCAAGGGAGGATAAAGAATAGGATAAATGAGAGAAAAGAGGGAGATAGAGAGATAGAGAGAAAAAAAAAGGTTAATTTTACCTATAAATTTTAAAAAAACCACTTACAAAAAAAAAAAAAAAAAAAAAAAACCCAAAAAAACCAAAAAACCAAAAAAAAAAATTAGCAAAAAATTAAGTAAAAAAGATAAAATGACTTGCCTGGAGAGATGAGTTGAGAAAAAAGAAATATAAGTGAAATTGTTTGAGTGATCTAGGAAGAGAGGAGAAAATGGATATGAGTGAAGAAAAAAAAGAGAGTGCCTGAAAAAATATGCATTTGCTGAAAATATGCAATTTCATGTTGAGTTGATGAAAGAAAACACAGAGAGATAAAAAAAATAAGACTTTAACAGCAAATTCAAAACCCAAAAAAATATGCAAAAAAATTTACCATTCTCAGTGAATAACACATGAAAATTGATCATTTGAAGAGAATGAAAAATTAAAATTAAAATTGCGTTGAAAAATGTTGGAGTGTTATTGGAAGAATTTTTGCCCTTATACTAGTTGATTGAGAAATAAAAGTGTTGGATATAGTCGGAGGTGAATCAACTTGTTCATCTTCATAAAGCTCTAACCATTGATCTTTGAGGTCAGCAAGTAGGTTATGAAGTATAGTGCAACACAGAATCCAGTTGATCACCACTTCCATTTAAGATTTATTTCTAAGAGGAATTCTTAATTCCCTTAAACTAGAAAAACGGCCTTTCAAGATTCCAATAGAATGTTCAATACAGACTCTTGACTTTGCCAAATGATTGTTGAACTTGAAATTTTGACTGTCTTCTGAAGCTGCTCCCCAAAAAGCAGGAAGTACATACTTTCCATTCACATAAGCAGAATCTGCAAGAAGATACTGATCTTCATCAAAGAATTTTTCAGGTTCATTTGAAATTTGCATTCTTTGGAAGACATAGGAGTCATGACATGAGCCAGGATAGCCAGTGAAGAATGATATAAATTTTTTGTTTACGTCACATATAAGCTGAACAGAAATTGAATATCTATAAAGAAGATATATTTGTTTGTGTTAGTTTCAAAGAGAATGAAAGGAGTTAAAAATAATCTTCCACTTTTTACGGTCAAAGTAATTGTTTCCACCTTGAGCAGGTTTCTGGCTCAAAGGAATAGTAGTACCATCAACAAAACCAATACATCCTGGGAAGCCCTCTGCTTGCATAACCTGAGATGATTCAAGTCGCTCTTCTTTTGTTGGCCAGGTGAGAAGTTGAGATTCCAAGGAGTTGATGGCAGTGATACATCGTTTGGTATAAGTGTTAACTGAACCATACCCTAAATCAAAGACACTTTCTAAACGTTTCAAAGCAGCTCCATTACCATTTGAACCCAAACAACATAGTGTGATGGCCAATTGAATTGAAGGATGTCATTGTTCTTTTTGAGAATTATTGTGAAATATGGGATGATCCTGGATAAGCTCAAGCAATTTAAGGAAACATTCCTGAGAAGTCCTGAACAGCTATCTAAAACTGGGTGTAGATAGGTTAAGAAGTGTTTGGATGGTGTACTTGGGGGTATGAAGTACTTGAGGCTTTCTGGGAAGAAGGTAACGTTTCGTGGCCATTTTTGATAAAAAGACAAAATCTTCTTCTAGATCAGAATCAGAATCCAAATCAAAGTCCAAGAGTAGTTCAAGAGCCATGAAAGTCATTGCTTTATGTAATTTATCACAATTTGAAAGTGAGGAAGGCATAACTCTTATATGATATGATATGAAGATGTAAATGATGTACAATGTTTTGAGTTATGAAGTGTTATGCTGTGGAGTGCTGCGTATGAATGGGATGATGCTTACAAATCAGTGAAATGGGACTTGATGGTGAAATCAGCACTTTTGGTTGAGAAAGTGCGGATTTGAGTGAAATAAGTGACTTTTTTCACTTTTGAAATCCACCAGTATTGGGGCTAGTGTGTTTTGGAAATCCACACTTAAATAAGTGCGGATTTGGTCAAATTTAAGTGCAGATTTGTAAGTGCCAATTTGCAAGAACTGACACCCCCTAATAACTACTAGCTCACATCCATTTCACACTTCAACTCATACAAACACATCTCCAATAACATGACACAACAATTCATTGCACATTATACATGAACTACAATCTATTGAAGAAGAAGAAATCATATTTAGAGATCTTTTAGAGTCAATGAAATCAAGTAGTAAAGCCCATAAGAAATTATTTATTAATTGCTATTGCATTGATGGACATCACCAGCTTATGAAAGACTACTGTAATACAAATAGTACCTACAACTCAACCATGTTTCACCGACATTTTTGCATTGGGAAAACTCTATTTCTTTAAATTTCTAACAACATATAGCTACATAATGTGTATATTGGACACAGAGGACTGTAAGTCAAATGTGAAGCACTTGGATTGCCTGCTAATGCTTATCCATGACAAAGCAAGTTGTTCTTCTTGGGGGTGTCAATTAGGAGACCTTTTTTTCCCAGATTCAGTCAACATAAATGAGTTATTATTGAGCTATTATAGATGGGAAGGTGTGGTTGAAGTGTTTAATGCAAATATATGTAGTATTTGAATGAATAGTAGTGGCTATTGTTATGTGAAGTGAGGGTGAAAAAACGGATAAGTAATTAATGAGGCGTGTCTGGCTTCAGTAGGTAATGGTTGAATCGAAAAAAAGTGGCGCGAGGTTTTGGCAATTACAGAAGCTACTCAAGCAACTTTGCTCATTTGATTATATGACTACAGAATAAATCAGTTACTAGAGTCTAATTGAGCAACGATTGGGGAATAAGTCGGTAAAATATGCATACCGAACCACTTTACCGACACGGCTGCGGATGGTCTTACACTTATTTTTCTCACATATTTTTTGGCACATATTTTCCTTACACATATTTTTCTAATCTTATGTCACTCCCAACAATACCCCCAACTCACGCTGGATATCCCCATCAGAGATATCTTACTTGGTGCGCAGTGAATGGAAGGAGTGTTCGGTAATGCGTGAAAGTGACTGAGAGTTGCGAATGAGTTTGAAAAAAAAAAGGGCTGGTAGCGGGCGCGAGTTAAAGATGGTAAATCAGCATGCGTCAGTATCTTTGCTCACAGAGTTGGATTCGATACTGACATTTGTAGTTAATGTGAGAGTTTAATGCAACGGTGGTCAAAACTTGGGAAAATGTTCAGTAGAGTATGCATACCGATGAATTTACCGACACGGTGGTAGATGCTCTAATCCAGTCTCATTGAAGCTAACGTTTCATACATACCTTGATCTTACTGCCGCCTCCTGCATCATAGTCAGTGTTAACAGTTGGACCGTACTTCTCAAGTCTTAACTGTCCCCCGTAACAGAATATTGTCTCATTTCTTTGAAATATACTGACACATTGATTTGGCTAAGATGTCGAGTTCTAGAACTCGACATGAGATTTTGGCTGAGATTGAGCATCATACACTACAGTTGCATGTGCTTTATGATGAACTCATGGAACTCCCATCAGAATCTCAGTCTGGAAATGAGTTCACTGAGGGTTAGTTTTACATTAAGATCAACCAGTTTGACTTTTTTCCTAATGTTGATTTTGCCGGCGTTTCTTCTTTTAAGTAGAGAAAGGCTCTTATCCCATGCTACCTCAAGATTATATTCGCTACGGCCGACAAATGATTTTGTCTGATATTGGGCTTGATGGTTCTTCTTCTCTTACTCATTCTCTTATATGGAAAAAAACACAAAGCTCTATTTGATACATATTTAGCTTTAAAGATGCCATTTAAAACTAAAAATTTCCATATCTCACCAAATGTTCTGGAGCAGGTCAACTTAAAATGCGCAAGTCTTCTGTTTTAGTGATAGGTGCTGGTGGTTTGGGGTGTCCTGTTTTATTATACTTGTCAAGGGTTGGAATTTGTATGCTTTCTTCCATTGCTCAACTCTCCCTTAGATTTTTGGCTTCATTTTACATGGTTGAAAATTCATATTGACATGACTTTTAATTATTGAATCTTATGACCATGCCCTCAAGTGACCCTGACTATTATTGATCACGATGAAGTCGAACTATCGAATTTGCATCGGCAAATCCTGCATACTAGCCAGACAATTGGAATGAATAAAGCTCATTCTGCTAAAATCGCTTTACTGGCGTGTGTTTTTATCTATTCTGTCATTACATTTTTGACATCTTTCTTTCTTATTAGCTGTTACAGTAATTGACTTTAATGTTTTTGGGGAAGGTTTAGAGGCGACTTGGCATTGAATGTGGTGACTTATCCTTATCCTTTTGGACCTGATTTTATCAATACCACCCAAGAACCACCCTTCAATATGACATCCTTTGATGTGGTCATAGATTGTACTGATAACCCTGCGACGCGTTACTTCATTTCCGATATTTGTGCGCGATACCAAATTCCATTAGTTTCTGGTGCAGCCATCCGAATGGAGGGGCAATTGTCAGTTTGGAATCTTCCAGCGATAAATCAGGATCGACCCAGAGGTCCTTGCTATCGTTGTGTATTTCCAAGTGATTCAAGCACGCCTCAGAGATGTGAGGATGAAGGCGTGATTGGTGTTGTTACTGGAGTGACGGGTGTATTGATGGCTTGGGAAACTATCAAGCTGATTGTTGGGTCTCATGGTTAGTTTCTACCTCATTGATGGTTTCCATTCTTTCTTATATTAATTTTTGGCTATCATGTATTGTGTATTAGAAAAACCTGATTTTTTTTTTTAAGATCTTAAACCATATCGGCTTCTTATTCCCTCATTTCGCCGACACAATTTACGCTTTGCTCGAAGTGATTGTCCAGGATGCAGTGAATCTGCGATATCTCAGTTTGACAATCGAGTGTCAAATATTGAGACAGCTCGAATGACTTGGCCAATCGCTCCCCAGTGCTCTAGAGAATCTCAATTGACTCTCATGTACCCTAGGATAACGTCTCAGGTGTGATTCTTTTCATTCAACTCCTTTTTAATGCCTAATAATGGCCAACAATTATTTTTTTTCTGGTTTGAAATGATAGGATTTTACTCACAAACATCGGTCAATAGAGGAATTTCTTGTCATTGACGTTAGGCCTGCGCACGAATACAAGATTGCATGGATTCCAGGTAGCATTAGTAAGCTTTCAATTTCCAAGCGCTCTTTTCTTTTTCTTTTTCTTTTTCTTCTTCTTGCAATTTACAACCTTCACAATCGCTAATTGGTGTTAAATCATATTTATGGGTCAAAAAATAACTTTCTGAGATGTACCCCTACAAAATTTGTTTGACAAGCCATTTGATTTTCTTACAAAACCCTTGGGTGGTCCCTCTAACCCCAAAATCCTATTCATTTGTCGAAGAGGTAATGACTCCCTATTGGCTGTGGAAGTGGTTTTGAAATCGATAGATTCTAAGAAAACATACAAGACTGAAAATGGAGAAGATTCAAAAAATGTGGGCGATGAAATTGAAATTACAGATTTTCAAGGAGGAATAAGTGCTTACAGCAAATATGTTGACCCGAAAATACTGCAATATTAGTAGATTTATTAAAATGATCATAGGCTCTACTTGATAAATTTGAAAAAAAAGTGTCAGGTAATCAAAATTGAATACTGTTTATCTGTGATGAACACTTTACTGATCCGCTAATTCGTGGTCAAAGTATGTCACTATTTCATCTGCTGTTCGATGTCTTCTGAAGAATACCCCAATTTACTGTTGTATAAGTAGTGATGCCTATTTCTAAATTTTTGAAGTTTGAATCTTAACTACTTTTACAGGCTTTATAACTTGTAAACACAACACCTTGCACCTAGATGTAAAACATGGAAAGAAAACAATAGCGAACTTAAAATTATATCAAATGTTTGGGAAGTTAGCATCTGATTAATTTATCTAACTGTGAACCTGACTTGATCAAAATTTTGTCTCATGGAAAGTCCTAAAACCCTAACCCACAAAATGAAGTTGCATACAGCAGAAAAAAAAAGAAGCTTGCAACTGCTAACAAGTCCCAGAATTGTTTTTCATCTGTATAAAATGGATCCCCAATCAATGAACTCAAAACATATTTATCTTTTTCTTTTCTTTTATATCCCTTCTTTTTAAATTTCATTTTAGCATCTACTAACCATCCTGAAATGATGATACCATGTTCCTGTGATGATTCCTAATACATATAGAAATTGTGGGACTGACAAAATAGTGAATTTATATGGAAACTAAGGGAGCTTTCAGTCTATGTTCCATTGTAGGTTTTAATCATGCATAATAATATCATTATAGCTACTCATTATTAAGCAAATCAATCTCAGTCTTATGATAAAGAGATAGCCCATAAGCAAGTATTGTCTATAAATTATTTGACCATGCTCCAGTGTTAATTCGCTTGATTTTTTTTGTGATTATATATCTTTTTGGAATATTGTTAGCAAGTTCACTGCAATAAAATTTGATAAAAATGACAAACCTCAATCGGAGAAGAATAGTTTCTGCAGTAAAAAAATACACTTCTTAGTTACCTTAAAATCAACTTTTAGAGAAAAAAAATAGATCTCACAATATTGTATTATGAACTTTATTGAAAGTGTAAAAAGAGAGGAGATTGATGAAGTTATAGTTACTTTATATACTAGAGAGGGAGTGTGATGCTTAGGCTTACTTTGTCTTGTCGTCTTATTCTCAAACATTTGAACTGCTGTTTGAACACCATTTTCTTCTATTGTAGCGTTTTCCGATGAAGATAAACCAAAGAGTTCCTCCAATGTAATTTTTGTTTTTGTTCTATCTTGTGGATTAGACTCAAGAATATGGTTTATTGATGTCTGTTCAAATAATTTAAGGCTTCTGGGTAATGGCTTTTGACACGTTTGGAAAACAGGTAAATTAAATGGACTTCCCGAATCTCCCAGAGTTGAAATGCTGTGGCGCTGAGGTCTTGATAGTTGGCCAGAGAGTCCGATACGGGTGATCAAATTGTGGCAGTTTTTTTGATAATTTGATATTCCATTTCTGTTACGCGGATCCATTTCTTCTGAAAGATCACCTACCTTGTATCCACTGTATTATAGAAATTAGACAATGCTTCGGTTAAACAATTATCTAAGTACCAACCATTCCATAGCCATATTTCTGGGGAAAAATATAATCATGGTACATATTGTTTGGATGGTAAACCCAAACAATGCCAAAAAACATAGTATATCAACAGCTATAGAAACACAAAAGATTAAAGTTTTAGCTTTTCTTGATTAAAAATTAATTTTTTTTCTGCCTGCCTCACCCCACAATTGACGATTTACGATGGTGCGAAGGGTAAATCCATCAGTCGAAAGGACAAGTAAGGGAATTAGCATTAAGAAACGCTTTTTGTTATAAGATGATAATATTAGTCAAAAGGAGAAGCGAAATGCAAAAATAAATAAATAAGTCAAGCTGACCATTGTCACTCGAATACGATTCAACGTGTCAATAGTATGAAAACGTATAATTAATTCGGCAGGCTATGATAAATTAGAAAATTATGGAAGTATAAGAAGTTCTATAAGCTAAGTAGAAATTATCATTAAAAGAATGTACAGCTCCAGCTTTCTGTAGATTTCGGAGCCACTATAAATATGATTTAAGTATTAGGCAGAATCATTATCAGAAGTCAGAATTAAAAACCACTGGTTAAAAATTCAGTGAAGAAACTCACTGGCTTCCACCAATAAATTACCCACAAGAAACCAATATTTGCGGGAAGATTAACACTTGCAAAAAAAAGGTATAAGCTTGCTTGTAGCTGTGTATAAATCTAAAATAAGTACGTCAAGTTCCAGCAGGCTAATTCGATTTATCTTACTTTCTCTACTCGGTTCCTGTGCAAAATTACTATCACGAAAGCAATTAAAGGCTCAAGGACACAACCTGCTAAGAATAACTGTAAAAAAGATTAGTTTTTTACACTTGAATATAGTTTGCTGCAACCAGCTGTACCGAGACAGGTACCTTGAATTGAATACTGTTGAACCAATGTGGTGATTTAACCTTCAAGTTGATGAAGTAATGCCAGAAAAACAATTCCTCCATGTGCACAATCGTATCACCAGCAAACGAAATTGCTTGAAAGCAGTAAAAAGTGAAGATTCTTAGAGAATTTGTAGTCAAAAGATCGAGTAATCAGTTTTTAAAATACTTGAGAGTTAGATGCACGTACAAATCTTGATAACTTCTAGGCCAAAAATTATGAGGAACCGGATAGCCTAAACCAAAACAAATAAGACAACTATAATACGTGACAAAAACTGCTTTCTAAACATACCGCCTAGTTCTACAGGGAAAAACCCAACTTTGTATTTGATCGTAGCAACATAACAGCTTTTTATTATGTTGAAAGGTAATGCCACCATGAACGTAAACTGAAATAAATATCTTGATATGGATATATCCTGCTAATGATAAAAAAAATCGAGCGCACTCGCATAATCAGGTGAAAACTTTGGTTTGTATTCGGTTTGTTCTTCCACCACTGCAAACGTTTGAAGCCATCATACCGCCACGAGTGCCAGATGTAAAATAGGAAAACAATCAAGCTGTTGAGAGCTTCAGCTATCGCAACTTGCGGGCTATAATGCATTGGCAATAAGCCGCAAAAATATACAAGTCAACGAACAAAATGGTTAGAGGCTCAAAATCAATTTAAACTACTAATTTCCCAATGGTTCCTGGATAGAATTTCGGTAATTTGGAGAATAAAAACATTGCGAAAATATATACCGTTTTTCATCGATTTTCTTAAACTCAACATTCGGTTAATAGGTACAGTCTACCCGGGTGGTGCCTCACTCTCACCTTGAAATTATTATATTAGTTGAGAAAAAAATAATTTCTATGTTCAGACCCTTCTCATCTAATCAAGTAACCTCACTTAATTCATCAAATCTCTGCCGAGTCTTACAAATAAGGGGACAATATAACTGGCAACTAGTGTAGGTCCTTGTCAAACCATCATTCGGTAGATTAATTTTCCTCTCTTAAGCCACGCTTTAAATCTCAGTCTGAAATTGGCTCAAAAAACCCACACCTGACAAACTTGAACCATATGACCTCCCAATTCCATTCGCTGGTCTGCCTGTCCGACTGTTCATTATTAAAATATCGTTTTAGTTCTAGCTCCAGTACGAAATAATAAACTGGAGGTAATGCGATACGTTCTACTTTTTATTTCTTGATTTAATTAAAACTATCTGCTTCAGTGTGCGTCATGTTATCTTTAGGGTAGCCATAAAATTGTTCCTGTCATATCAGCTCGTATGTTCTATTTATCAGAATTATTATTTGAGCATTCGAAGTATCTGGCGAAGCATAATGCTATTTACCCTCCCCCTAGGTCCGGTTGCAGTCAAGGGGGCTAGGATGTCAGAAATGATTTAATGAATTTAATAGGGGGTATCAATGTTGACCGATCCGCAATTAAATTAATTGCCGATAAAAATCCTTATACCCCAATTATCTTTGGCAATTATTTTTGCTAATAATTGGGTTATTAGACACTTTACGTGTCAATGTTCACCTCTTATCTGACATTTTTCTGCTCAATTTTTCATAACCACATCTTGGACAACTTTCTGTCATAACCACATGTTGCACAACTTTCTGCAATAACCACATCTTGGACTACTCTCTGGATATGCCTTCTACCTTGCTGCGCACTCCCATTCTCATCCCATCCTGTTCATTCTATCCGCTCAGAATTTCTCCCCATTTCATCTATTTTATTCTGCTCCTTTTCATCTCACTCTCTCATCTGCTTGTTTCTGCTCCTTGTCATCTCGCTATCTCATCTGCTTGTTTCTGCTCCTTTTCATCTTGCTATCTCATCTGCTTGTTTCTGCTCCTTTTCATATTTAATTATCTTAACATGCCTTGTCACCATAGATCCTCTCAAAGGCAGCCATCACCCAGTTGTTCTTCAAATCCCACTACTCCCTCTTTCCCCTGCTCTTCTGAGAAATACAAAATTGTTCAACTAAAGAAAGATGATCATCTCATTCTTATCAACTGGCTAAAAACTAAATCTAACTATGATTCTTATTTTGGTACTGAGTATGCGACTAAAGTAGGATGGCCCCCCACATCAAAAGTTAATGGTTATCTTCTAATGGCCAACAAATTACGGAATAAGACTAAGGGAAGGATAGATCTTTTACCAAAACAGATGTCTGAACGCTTCAAGAATTATCAAGCCAAGTACAAGAAGGCGAAGACTCTTTCATCTTCTAATGGTTTTGGTATTACTGACCTCAATATCAGTAAGGGCATCAAATCCATAGACAATAAACTTGATTCTTTATGTCCTTACTTTAAAGAGATGGATTCTATTTTTGGAGACCAAGCTGATGTTAATCCTGCAAACATTTTGGATGGTGAAGATGCTATCTCCAAACATGATGTCAAAAGAAATCTTTTTCCTTCTTCTTCTACTCAAGCCTCCCCTCATTTAACTTCCACAAATCAAGATATATTTTCAATAGATCCTTATGGTGATATAACCCAACCTGATCTTACTCAAGTATATTTTTTTCTTTTGTCTTACCAATTCTTTTTTTATTTACCTTTTCTTATTTATAAATAGGTTGAAGAACTAACGCAGGAGCCACAGTCAACTGAGTCAGAAGCCAGCAAAAATGAAGAGGAGGAAAATGTGACCTTGAACAAAAAGCAAAAGGCTTCAAGTAGTCTGAATTTCCACTCTCAAAGAAGAAGAAAAAGTGATACTTCCTCTCAAACTACTTTTTCATCTATCAAAGAATTTTTGGAGAAACGTGATGCTTGTAAGTGATACCAAACCTCTTAATACTTTACTCTGCTTTTCTTCTACTTTTTGTTAATATTTCTTATCACTCTAGAACAAGTGGAAGTTTCTAAAGAGACTCTAAAGTTTGAAAAGCAAAAATACAAGCTCTCTTTAAGGAGGGATGACAGGGTATATGATTTGGAAGAGAAGAAGTTTGAACTCTCCTCACGGAAGGATCATAGGACACAAATATTGGAGGAGAGGAAGTACAAACCTTTTTTACGGAAGGATGATAGGGCACAAGAGTTTGAGGAGAAGAAATTCAAGTTATCTCTAAGTATTGAAATATCAAAGAAAGTGGAGAAAAAACTAGAGCATCAAAACATCATGGAACAGATGAAATATAAGCTTGATCGTGAAGAAAATTCCAAAAAGAAAGAATTCTTGATAGAATGTGTTAAAGCTAATAAGTCTGTTGTGGAAATGGAATGTTTAATGAAATTTTTTGATGACTAGTTTGTTTTATTTATCTCACACTTCAACTATTCATAATTTTTACATAAAATTTTATCTTAATTTCCTGTATTTTTTTACTCTATCCATCATTAGTTGAATTTTCATATTTTAATGTTATAAATTCTCTTTTAAATAAAATTTTCAAGAATTTTTAATGTTCAAATTTTTTTTTTTAGTTTAAATTTTCAAGTCACATTTGAAAATTTCCCAATCCCACCCCCTGAATTTGATTTAAATAAGTGGCAGGTATCAACGAAATTCTTTCAAGTAAAGAATTTTGCAAGTCTTATATGAAATTTTGGCAATACTTCCCCCTACATTTTATTGAAGTAACAGATGGGTATCACCAAAATTTCAAGTCAAAATTTTTTTTAAAGTCTGATATGAAAATTTGGCGATACCCCCCCCTGTATTTTATTGAATTAAAGAAAGGGTATCATCAAATTTTCAAGTCAAAATTTTATTTTAAGTCTGATATGAAAATTTAGCAATAACCCCCCTGTATTTTATTGAATTAAGGAAAGGGAGTCATCAAATTTTCAAAGCAATTTTTTTTAAGTCTGATATGAAAATTTGGTGATACCCCCCCTGTATTTTATTGAATTAAGGAAAGGGTATCATCAAATTTTCAAGTCAATTTTTTTTTAAGTCTGATATGAAAATTTGGCAATACCCCCCCCTGTATTTTATTGAATTAAGGAAAGGGTATCATCAAATTTTCAAGTCAAATTTTTTTTAAAGTATGATATGAAAATTTGGCAATATCACCCCCCTGCAATTTATTGAATCAAAGAAATCAAATGGAAAAAAATCTAAAATTGAAAATTCCTACAACCAATTATTTTCACCAGTCCCAATCAAGTTTTCCTATTTTATATAATAGCCATTAGAACAACCTAAGGCCAGATGCACCATTATATGAAAACAGTAATCTATCTTGATGTAACTTTAAAAAATAATTGGAAGAGAAGAATCCAAAATTAAATGAAAAAAATTAAAATTGAAAATTTCTGCAACCAATTATTTTCACCAGTCCCAATCAAGTTTTCCTATTTTATATAATAGCCATTAGAATGACCTAAGGACAGATACACCATTATATAAAAACAGGAATCTATCTTGATGTAACTTTAAAAAATAATTGGAAGAGACAAATCCAAAATTAAATGAAAAAAATTAAAAAGGATAAATAAAATTGAAAAAGAGGAAATTTCAAAAAAAAAAAATTAAAATAAATAAAAAAATTAATAAAAGAGAAAAAAAAGGAGAAAAAATTTGGAAGAAAATATTTCATGATAGAAAAAATATAATATTTTATTTGCAATACTTGAAAGATCTACTGATTAATTTTTTTATCTAATTTGTTTTTTGATTATTAATACAATTAATAAGACCTTCATTTATTTGGAATGAACAGCCAAAATGGGTAAATTCTTTACACAAAACTTAAGTTGGAGGTGCTTTAGTTGTTTGATGCTGATGTTGAGAAGATTTCCATATAGCCTCAACTATTCCATTGGAACTACCAAAATAAATAATACATTTATGGTCAGGAAAATAAAGGCCATGTACCTCATTAGAGGAGGGTGATGGAATAGGAACACCAGTCTCTGGATTAATATAAGAGAAAATTCCAAATTTTAGAGAATTCTTATCATGTTTATCTAGATGAACATGATTGTAAAATCCATTATAAGTGATGATAACATTTGAACAAAAAACATAATCATATATTGCTTCTTCCCATTCAGGATCAGACCAATTTGGTAAACCAGATTCTAAAGCAATTTGATGGTTTTTTTGAAAATCTTGAAAACATAATTTTTTAAAACAATTTTCCAAGAAAATATTAAATGATCCCAAAAAATTCCATTGTTTCAGATCTTCTTCCATTTTCCCTGGTTTCAAATTTTTCAATAAAGAATAAATTCCTGAAATATATGAAAAAATTAAAAATTACTTATAATAAAAATTTTTTTACATACCAAAAGAAACTCCTTGATCATATCCTGGTCACCAACCAAAACCTTTCATCACACCAGAAATCAGATTTTTATTTGATAAGGATTTTTGAACCAAAGCCATTTGATAGAGAGTAGAAATTAAATCAGAAAGCTGAAAAAAAACTTCATCCTTTTTCCCATTAAATGAATGAACTTCCAAGATTAATTGAGGTTTGTATCCATTATTGAAAACTGCAACAATGAGATCTATACCACCTTCTGTAAGGTTTTTGATGCTTTTGTAAAAAAATTTTTTCTTAACATTTGATATTGAAGTATTATAAAATTTGAGATTGTCCAAATATCCAAAGAATGTTTTGCAAAATATCTTCATCCTAATCAATTTTCTACTTTGATAAAATTATGTCTTTGAATTGCTTAATTCTTTAGCTGGTTCCATTATTTTCTACTTTTTATTTTCTGGTAAGGAAAGCTCAGATTGATTGAGAGAAGGAATAGAATTGAAGGACATTGAAGAGATAGAAGAAAGTAAAGATAAAAAAGAATAATTTGAATATATTGAAGGAATAGAATAGAAATACATTGAAGAGATAGAAGAAAGTAAAGAAAAAGAAAAAGAATTTGAATAGATTTGATGATTATTCTTGGAGTTTTCAAGATTTGAAGACAAGGAAGAAAGTGACAATAAAGACAATTCAGAAGAAATTGATGATAATGAAGATGAGCAAGTTAAATTTTCCATAGTAACTTCCTGGAAAAAGAAAAATTATAAAACAAAATAAATAAATAAATTAATTAAAATTACCCCAAAAAATATAAAATTATCAGTAAAATAATTGAAAAGAAAAAAAATTTTTTGGTAAAAAAAAACAAAAAAAATTAGTTGCAAAAAAATCAGTAAAATTTTTTGAAAAAAATAAACTTTCAAAATAAAAACCTGAATTATAATTAAAATACAAGGTAAAACAAAATCACCCAAAAAAAGAATAAATAAAAAAAATTTAAAATAAATTCAGTAAATTTAATTTCAAAATAAATAAATAAATAAAAATTACTTACCTGCTATTGGAAATACTTCTTGATATCATTCAATCCAATTTATTAAAATATAATTAAAAATATTGATTTCAGTAAATTTCAGAATAATTAATTATTTGCAAAAACAAACACAAATAAAAAAATTAAATTACCTGATTTATTTTGGAAACAGGGGGAAATGTCCAGAAACTAAGGGAAAGAAAAAAAAATTCTGTAAAAAAAATTAAAAAGCAGAGATTAGTCTTTTTTTTTCTTCAAAATGCCCTCCTTTCCCACCTCAACCCCCCTTTAACCCCTCCTTACCCGCCTCAAACCCCCCTTTAGTCCCCCTTTACCCTCCCTTTACCCCCCCTTTACACTTTCTTTACCCCTTCTTTACCCCCCTTTAACCTCTCCTTAGCCACCTCAAACCCCCCCTTTACCCTCCCTTTACCCCCCTTTACCCCTTCTTTACCCTCCCTTTACCCCCCATTTACCCCCCCTTTACCCCCCCTTTACCCCCCTTTACCCCCCTTTACCCCCCCTTTACCCCCCCTTTACCCCCCCTTTACCCCCCCTTTACCCCCCCTTTACCCCCCCTTTACCCCCCTTTACCCCCCCTTTACCCCCCCTTTACCCCCCTTTACCCCCCTTTACCCCCCTTTACCCCCCCTTTACCCCCTTTACCCCCCTTTACCCCCCTTTACCCCCCTTTACCCCCCTTTACCCCACTTTACCCCCTTAAGCCCCCCTCCTTTACCCCCTCAGACCCACCTCAAACCCCCCCTTGAACCCCTCCAAACCCCCACCCTACACCTAAATTATCAAATTGTTACCAATTTGATAAGTAGGTGATGGGGGGGTGTGTGGAGGGGTTTGAGGAGAGATTTGAGGGGGGATTGAGGGGGTAAAGGGGGGGCTTGAGGGGGCCAAGGAGGGGGTAAAGGGGGGCTTGAGGGGGCCAAGGAGGGGGTAAAGGGGGGGTTGAGGTGGGCAAGGAGGGAGTAAAGGGGGGAGTTGAGGTGGGCAAGAAGGGGAGAAAGGGGGGTATGGAGGAAGACAAGGAGGGGGGAAAGAGGGGAACTTGAGGTGGCCAAGAAGGGGAGAAAGGAGGGTATGGAGGCAGACAAGGAGGGGGGAAAGGGGGATGATGGAGGGTGAAAAAAAAGAAAAAAAAAAGAAAAAAAAGATAAAACAAAAAAAAAAAGTCTAACCTTGAAAACAAAAAAAAAAACACTTACAGGGCAAAAAAAAATAAAAAAAAGGACAAAAAAAAAGAGAAAAAATAAATTATTAGCAAGTAAAAAAAACCAAAAATAAGAAAAAAAATGACTTATCTGGAGAGATGAGATGAGAAATAGAGGAATGAAATAGAGGAATTGAAAATACTTGACTGATGTTTGAAGAAAGGTTGAAAAGGATATGAGTTATGAATGAAAAAAAAACACTGACAAAATATGTGATTTGAGAAAATATGCAATTTCATGTTGAGCTGGTGAAAGAAAACCAATGAGCCATCCAAAAAAAAGAGAAGCGCTTCCCAGCCTTCTAGAACCAAGGCGGCGGGTCTGCCCAAAGTTGGGAGGCCTGCCTAGAGGCGGCTGGAACACCCTGAAGCCAGAAAACCACCAGAAACCTCTAATAAAACCAAAAATACTTAGAAAAATCCACCGCAGCTACTAAAACCCTTAAAACACAAAATTAAGCTATGACAAAATTGTAACATAAAAAATAGAGCCAAATTATCTCTATTTCATGGTACTAAGCACTTAACCCTAAGACTTAAAATTAGCCCTTAAAGTACAAAAAACAAAATTAAACAGCTATCTTTTAGAAATGAAAAATGAGTAAATGACTCCTTAAAACTTGGAATATGAAAAATATCAACAAGACATAAAATATAGAGAAAAACCAGGGATATCCAATGGTATTACCCACATACCTGTAGTCCCAATATTCACTGAATAAAACCAGAAAAACACTCAATTATTCAACCAATGCAAATTGAGATGTACCAGAACAATGCCAAACAGAGCAAAAAAGGTGTCTGCCAATCTTGGAAGACCGCACCATAAATTCAAAAAAAATGAATTTCATCAAACAAAAATACCAAAACAAGTGAATAAAGTACACAAAGTGGACATGTGGAGAGCACCAAAATAAAATTTTAAAAGTTGTGAAGTGAAATGTTGGAGAGTGATTGGCATTATAATGGATCATATGCCAGTTGATTGAATGTTTTGTGATTCAAGGGATGGGAGAGCCGGTGCTGGTTCAGGATCCTCTTTTTCATAAAGATCATTCCACTAATCTTTAAATCAGCTAGGATATTGTGGAGTATAACACAAGTCATGATCCAATGATTCACAGTTTTGATCTCCAATTTTTTTTGAAATTGGATTCTGAGCTCCCAAAGACTAGAAAATTGTACCTTTAAAATACCTATAGCATTTTAAATCCATACTCTTGATTGGGCAAGATGATAATTAAATTTAGTTTTTGGGTCATTTTCTAAGGTTGCACCATGGAAAGCAGGTATAATATACTTCCCACTTGCATATTCTGAGTCTGCAAAGAGGTACTGAGATTTGTCAAAGTATGAGTCTGGGGTTTGAGAAATCCTCATTCTTTGGAAGACCAAAGAGTCATGACATGATCCAGGGCAGCCACTGTAAAAAGCAATAAGTTTTTTTATTGACATCTCATATAAGTTGAACGGCAATAGAGTATCTAGAAGGAAGATAGAAAGTTAGTTCATGAATGATGAGAAATTGGAGAAGATTTTGAATAAACCTTTTTTTGTGATCAAAATAATGGTTCCCATCATGAGCAGGCTTTTGACTCAAAGGTATAGTTGTGCTATCAACAAAACCTACACAGGCAGGGAAAGCTTCAGCTTGCATTACTTGAGATGATTCAAGTCGTTGTTCTGGAGTTGACCAAGCAAGTGTTTGAGACTTGAGGGAAAGGATAGAAATCATACAGCGCTTGGTGTATAATATCTCTGTACCATATCCTATGTTAAATAGCTTATTCAAATGTCTTACAGCAGCACCATTTCCATTTGAGCTAAAGGGAAATAGTGAAACAGAAAGTTGAATGGCAGGATTATGCTGTTTGTTATGAGAATTTTCATGAAAGATAGGATGTTCAGAGATGAGTTGATAAAGTTTGAAGAAAGAATTGGGTGAATTTCTAAATAGCTGAGTGAATTTTAGTTGAGGAATGTTGAGAATGGAGCGGAGATCATATTGGGGATCATGATAAAGATTTGGCCCCCTGGAAATGAGGTAACACTTTTTGGAAAGAAAACAAAAATAGGCTAAAGAATCTTCCAAATCAGAGTCAGATTTATAGTAGAGAACTAAAAGTAAGGTGATAGAATTCATAATGGATTGAAGTAGCTGTCTAGTAGAGAGGTGCTTCATTCTTGTCCGTAGTATAGGTGTTGGTAGAAGGTTTAGGTGATAAGTGGGAAGTGGGAATTCACCACCAAATGTGCAGTTGGGGTGTGTAGATAGAAAAAAAACTTAAGTGTTTTACACCAAAATTAAGTAGCATAGAGTGAGGAGAGAATTAAGGACGGCATCAGCAATTATAAGTCATGCGACTTTCTTAAAAATCCATCATGGATGTGATGAGTTTGGGATCAGGAAGTAGGAACAGAAATTGGGGTATAAGAGGCAGGATGATGCATTATGATGGATTCCTTATCCACTAGCCCTGGGGCTAGTGGATAAGAATTTTCTGCAATTAATAATTTCTGATCCTGGTAAAATTAATTTCTGATCCTGGTAAAATTAATTTCTGATCCCTAATTGTGGATCCCTGAACATTGGTACCCCCTAATGAATTTGTATTAAATAATATTCAAAGTTGAATTGCTAAGGAATTACTACTATTTACATGGATCTTTTATATTAATGAATAAGTAGATGTTATACTATGAGTAGCAGTGAGTAACTATTGAGCAGGTAGTGAGTACCATATATTAAGGTAATATCAAGGATAATGAGAATTGTGGAGATGAACATATTATACAGGAGTACAACAATTATTACATAGGAGTAGTAAACTTATTGACATATGTCACCAAAATCTGTACTCAAGTTAGATTTGAGTATTAATAATATTGAGATAAAACAACTTATCTAAATCAGTCAATATCTTGCATAAGTAAAATAGAGAAGACAAACTAATATAAATGAATAATTACTTCACCTATGTTGACCGATCTGCAATTAAATTTATTGTGGATAAAAATCATTATACCCCAATTATCTTCTGCAATTATTTTTGCTAATAGTTAGGTTATTTCAATTTTTACGTGTCAATGTTCACCTCTATCTGAAATTTTTATCCTCAATTTTTCATAAACACATCTTAGACAACATTAGGGGGTATCAAAGTTAGAAATTTGTAATTATTTAAAAGGTATTTCACAAGACAAAAAGAAAGCCAAAAACTTGACATTTATTCTCAGTAAAATGGTGTTTTTGGGGAAAACTATGAAATATTTTAAAAAATAATCATGGTTGATTTGGTGGAAAAAAAAGGTATTTTGAAATGGAAGATTTCTAACTTTGATACCCCCTATTCTGGATATCCCAGGCTTCCTGCCTTGATGCGCACTCCCATCCTGTCTATTCATTCTATCTGCTCAGAACCACTCCCCATCTCATCTGTTTTTTTCTTCTCCTTTTCATCTTCAAATATCTTAACATGCCTTTTTGTCATAGATCTTCTCAAAGGCAGGCTTCCCCCAGCTTTTCATCAAATCCCATTACTCCCTCTTTCCCCCACACAGCTGAGAAATCAAAGACTGTTCAACTAAAAAAAGATGATCATATTATACTTATCAACTGGCTAAAAATAAAAACTAATTATGATTCTTGTTTTGGTACTGAGAATGCAACTAAAGTAGGATGGCCCCCTGCATCAAAAGTCAATGGCTATCTTCTAATGACCAATGAATTACAAAATAAGACAAAGGGAAGGATTGATCATTTTCCCAAACAGATGTATGAACGTTTCAAGCATTACTGAGCCAAATACAAGAAGGCAAAGAAACTTTCTTTTTCTACTGGTTTTGGTATTACTGACATTGATATCAGTAAGGGCATAAAATCCATAGATGATAAACTTGAATCTCTATGTCCATACTTTAAAGAGATGGATGCTATTTTTGGAGAGAAAGCTGATGTTAATCTTGCAAACATGTTGGATGTTGAAGATTCCATCTCCAAAAATGATGTTGAAACAAATCTTTCTCCTTCTTCTTCTACTCAAGCCTCCCCTCATTTAACTTCCAAAAATAAAGATATCTTTTCAATAGATAATTATGTAGATATAAATCAACCTGATCTAACTCAAGTATGTTTTTATTTATTGTCTAGTTTTTTTATTTTATTTTTTATTTCAAAAAGGCTAATGAACAAACCCAGGATCCTCAAGCAAGTAATTCTGAAGCTAGCATCAATGATGAAGAGGAAAATGTTACCTCCAAAAAAATCAAAGACCATCAAATACTTTGAATTTCAACAGTAAAAGAAAGCAAAACAGAGATAGTTTTTCCCAACCCCCTTTTTCTTCCATTGATGATTTTCTGGAGAAATGTGAATCTGGTATTTGATAGCATACCTCTTAATAATTAAGTGAGCTTTTCTTTTCTTTTGTTAATATTACTTTTCAGTCTAGCTAGTTGAAGTTGCAAGAGATACTCTCAACTTTCAAAAGAAACAATACAAGCTCTTGTTACAACGGGATGATAGGCCACATGACTTGGAGGAAAAGAAATTTGAGCTTTCTTTAAAGAGGGATGAAAGGGTACAAGACTTGGAGGAGAAGAAATTTGAGCTTTCTTAAAAGAGGGATGAGAAGACAAATGAATTGGAGGAGAAGAAATTGGAGATAAAGAAAGAGGAGAAGGCTCTAGAGTACAATTTCCTATTGGATCAAATGAAACTCAAGTATCAACTTGAAGATGGCTCAAAAAAGAAAGATTTCTTGAGAGAATGTGTTAAAGCTAATAAATCTATTGAGGAAATTGAATGCTTAATGAAAATTTTTGATAACTAGTTTTTTTTATTTTGTTTATAAAGTGTTCTTGATAGAATGCATTAAAGCTAATAATCAATCCTTGGAACACACTCCTCACAGAGATATGAAACATTTTATTGCAACATTTTAGATTATTTTTTTGTTTGATTAAATAAGTTTTGTTTTATTTCTTTTTGGTAATAATTTCAAATGTGCTTACTTTTTAAAGGTCTTGATTCTAGATGATTTTTTTTTGCGAAAATTTGAAAAACTCATACATTTTTTCTTCTTTACATTCAAATCATTAAATTTACTTTTCTACATACAGCTAAGTCAAAAAAACTGTATATCTGTTTTAAAAAATTGGCAATACCCTCCCCTGCATTTTATTGAAGCAAGGGGTGGGTATTAACAAAATTTTTCTTAGTCATCAATTTCACATGTCAGATTTGAAAATTTGGCAATACCCTCCCCTGCATTTTATTGAAGTAAGGGGTGAAAATCACCAATATTCAATATAATTACATAAATTAATATATAAACAACTAATATATATCAATTCCCCTAGTTTTAAAGTAATGAAAACTCCTCTAGCCAAAAGGTGGATACATCTAGAAACAAATGATTGGTACTTTCCACATGTGTAGGCTGAGAAACCTCATGAAACAAATAAATGTTGTCATAATTACCATTTATACAACACAGGTTCATTGTCCCATTACTTTATTCTAGGAATTTGAAATACAAGAGTTATTTATAAAAAATTTATGAAAAAATAAAAAATATTTGATGACTCTACTCATCCCCATACTTTTTTGATCTACATTAATTTTTTTTATATCTGTTAAATTTACCTTCTTTTTTTACCTTGTTTATTAGGTGGATTAAGTTTTGAACGATTTGAAACAAACATCCAAAATGTGTGAACTCTTGAAAAGATTCCAAGCCAGGTGGAGCTTTGGTCATTTGGTGATGATCCTGAGAAGAGTTCCAAATAGTTTTGATGATTCAAGTTCCTAATACAAAATTGATTATACAGCTTTGATCCAGAAAGTATAATCCATGACATTTTATTTTAGCTGGGGAAGGAATAGGTTGTCTAGTAATAGGATTAATATAAGAGAAAATCCCCAAAGTAAGATAATTGGTGTCATTCTTATTGGTATAAATCTTGTTATGAAAACCAGAATGTAATTTTTTCAAGCGATTGGCCAAGAAATAATTAAGTGCTCCTAAGATTTAGGAGATAAAATCCTAGATAATCATCAGATAAGAGTTTCAGAAGCTTTATTTTCTAATTATGCAATATAAAAACATGAAATAAATTATGTGATATTTTGAAAAAAAGGCTCAACTCTAAAAAGGCCAATATCTCAGCAACCAATGAACCAAATTAAAGTCTGTTTGTGGGAAATGAAAAAAGGCTTCAGGAGAATCTCCAGTTAAAGGATATGTGATTTAAATAAACATAACCCTAATATGTTACATAAAAACATGAAATAAAGAATTTTAAATTGGGAAAAAAAAGACCAACTTTAACAGTCAATATCTCAACAACCACTGAACCAAATTCAAATCTGTCTGTGGGAAATGAAAGGTAGCTATCAGAAAAATGTTCAGTAAAAGGAAAATTAGATTTGAATAAACTTAACCCTAATTCTGAATCTTATCTTCAAAATTTTACAAAACTTGAAATGTGGTAATGGAGATGAGAACAAGAGGAGTTTAATAAGTTCACTGTTATCCAGATAAGAGTTATACATATATTTAAGTATGAGATTTTCATAGAAGGAATGAGATATCATATAGGCATGAAATAGAGGATATGAAACTTACCTTGATTGAAAAGTGGGAAAAATAGAGTGAGAAAGAATGCTGTTGGAATTTAAGAGAAATTGAATATCGAGTAAGTGAAATGCATGAAGAATGTGCAATTTATGTATTTTAATGACATAGAGCCAAAAAAAGTGAAATAGGGGAAAGGGGGGATAATTACCATGCCAAGGAGGGATGAAGAGTAGGGTAATGGAGCAAAAAAAGAAAGTAAAGAGGGAGAGAAAAAAGAGGTTAATTTTACCATTGAAATCAAAATTAACCACTAAAAAAAATTTAGATACAAAAAAGAAAAAAAAACAGAAAAAAAAACAAAAAAAAATTATAATTAGCAATCAAAAAATCAAAAAAAGAATAAAATGACTTACCTAGAGAGATGAGATGAGAAAATAAATAAAACCAAATTGTTTGAGGGATTTTTGAGGAGAGGAGGAAAGGATATGAGGGATGAATGAAAAAAAGAAACAGTGAAAAATTATGCAATTGCAGAAAATATGCAATTTCATTTTGAGCTGGTGAATGAAAGCAAATCAGAAATCCAAAAAAGAGAAATTCAGCATAAATTCAAAATAAAAATGAATATGCAAAAAATAAAAACACCAAACAAAGTGAATAAAGCACAGAAGTTGTAAATTTGGAGAGTATGAAAAAGAAATTCAAAGGGTTGTGTTTCAAAATGTTGGAGATCGGTTGGCATAATGACAGAATGTATGCTGGTGGAAAGAATGTTTTGTGATTCAAGAGAGGGGAGAGCTGGTGCAGGTCTGGGATTCTCTTCTTCATAAAGATAATCAAAAAGACATATAAGCTAAACTGTCTTCCAGCCCAGAGTCAGAGTCAGAGTCAGCGGCTAAAACTAAAGTGATAGCATTCATAGCTGTGTGAAGTTGCTTCCTAGTAGAAAGGTGCTTCAATATTGTGGGTAGATTAGGTTTTTGGTAGAAGGCTTATGTGATGAGTGAGAAGTGGGAATTTGCCACCAAATGAGCAGATGCAGTGTGTAGATAGAAAAAAATGTTATGTGTTTTCCACAAAAATTAAGTATCATAGAGTGAAGAGACACATAAAGATGAGAAAAAATGTTATGTTTTTGCCACCAAAACTAAGTATCATAGAGTGATAAGATACATAAGGATGGCATCCACAATTATATTTCATGTGACTTTCTTACAAATCAATCATGGATGTGATGAGTTTGGGATCAGGAATTAGGAACAACAATTGGGGTATAAGAGGTGGGATAATGCATTATTGTGGATTCCTTATTCACTAGCCCTGGGGCTAGTGGATAAGAATCTTCCACAATTAATAATGTCTGATCCTGGGAAAAAAATTACTGGTCCCTATTTGTGGATCCCTGAACATTGATACCCCCTATTATACAGGATTACAGCAATTATTACAATTATAATCTTTTTCCCTCTAGAATTTCTGAGGAATGACTGATTGGTTATGTAAATGATGAAATTTGACTAATACAGAATTAAAAAAAGAAGGTTTATAAGAAAGTCGAATACATAGTGCATTTTCCAAGGAAGAATTTTCTAGTTAAAAAAGGTATTTGTGTTGTGAACCTATATGTCTGTATTCCACTATTTGTTTTATGAGCATATTACCTAAAAAAATGAGGAAATGGAATATTTCCATCAGCATCAGAATTAAATATTAATGAAGAATTGTTGTGAGAAGAGTGTATAGATGAATTTTAATGATAAACATTTTTGGTTGGTTCTGTATATGGTGAAAGCAGATTAACCTTGAAGACTGGGTGAAGTCTACAATATTTGGGTGGTAAGTTGAGTGTGTATACCATTGGTCCTACCACATGAAGGATTTTGAAAGGAACAATTTGTCTGAAAGATAATTTTGGAAATGGTTGATTGGATTTGATATATTTTTGGAGTAAGAGGTCCTTGTCCCCTGGCTGAAAAATTGGCAGGTCTCTAGTATGCTTATTGTATTGTTTTGCTTGCATGGCTTTTGCTAAGGCAAGAGCTTGAATTAATCATCATGTATTATTTTTAAATTTTCACAAAATCCCTGGGTAGCTGGGGCACAAGAAATAATATCAGTTAAATCTAAACAGGGGTGAAAAACATGTAGAGAAAAGAAGGGGGACTTATTTGTGGAAGATGATAAGGCATTATTAAAAGATAATTAGGCAATAGAAAGCCAGGAAGACCAGTCATTTTGCCAGTAAGATATAAAATTTCATAGGTGCACTTCTAAAGTTTGGTTTGTTCATTCAGTTTAGCCATCTGTTTGTGGATGATAATCAGTCACCACACAATATTTGGGGGGGGGTGACTTGCTAGCAAGTCCTCAACTTGATGTCAGATGGAACTCAGATTGAACTCTTCATGATTAATAGATGAATATATACTGAAATCATGGTGAAAATCAAATGAAAACTGTATAGAAATAATTACACTATAAATTTTTGAATCTGTTTAATCCACAATATTCCCAAATAAAATATATTTGGATTATATTTTTGAGTTCTATCTTAAAAAAAAGACATAAAATTGATTTTTTTTCATAATCCTTATTTTTGATTTTTCGAATAATTTAAGAAGAAAATTTGTAACAACTATAATTATCAACAAGTTTCATTTTTATAGCACATATGAGTTTTTTAAAAGCTCACAAAATTAATATTGTCAGTAATAATATTTAAGGTGAACTTTTGTTTTATCTCATATTTAAATTTTAAGATAATACAATATCATTTCTTCAATTAAAATTAATTACATTAGGGGGTATCAAAGTTACAAATGTCTAATTATTTAGAAGGTATCTCACAAAATAAAGGGAACATCACAAACATGAAATTGATTCCTAGTAAAAAGGTGCTTTGGTGGTACAATATGGCATATTTTAAAAAATTATCATAGTTAATTCGTCTGAAAAAAGGTATTTTAAAATTGAATATTTCTAGCCTTGATTACCCTTATTATCAAAACATTTAACCACAAGAACTGATAAATTTTTGATTCTAGAAATCAGTACAAAATGCACAAAACCAAAAAAAAGAAAAAGAAAAAGCAATGTGTTTGCTAATTTTTTACTAAATTAAACACCCTTCTGGTTTGATGTCACCAATCACAAATAAATGAGAAATATCTGATTTTATATTTTAAAGTAATTCTAATTATGGAAATGGTATATTCCAATAATTTTGTTGGACTTTGTAAATTCAAGAAAAAAAAAGAGTAAGGTAATTAATTTCATCCTTTTTATATTTATAATGATTCCTAAACTACAAAATCAATATATATGATATCTTAATTAAATAAAATGAATATCTGAAACTATAAACTTCCTGTATTTTTTCCATTAATATTCTGTAGGATCTATTAGATCAGAAAATGAATCTCATGGAATTGAAGAAATAAATCACTAATCAGTGAATTTCTAATTTTGAGAAAACATAAAACTCAAATAAACCTTTAATTTTGAATTAGAAATTAAGATAATCCAACAAACATTTCTTCAAATTTTTAATTGAATTTTATTATGTTCATGAATCCTATTTTTGTGGAAAAAAAATAGTGTAAACCAGGAAATTTTAAACAAAAATTATAGATAGTTTTTATATTTGAAAAGAGGTGATTCAAGGCTCAATTTTAGGCTGTATGATTTTTAAGTGACTCTACTGAAAAGGAAGATTGATTTTCTTATAATTTACCAGTTTTTAATGAAAACCTCACTATGAAATTTTGTTTAAAAATTTATAAAATAGATAATTTGATTTATTTTCATAGAAAACGCAAATATTAAAATAAATTTAAAATTAAGAAAATATTTTGAATAATTTAATATATATATTATATACTTTAAATTGAGTTCAAAGGCACAGGTGGGAACTCTTGTTTTATGAAATCAAAATTTTTCAACAGCATAATTAACAGCTTAAAAAGTACACATAAGTCTCAGGTGAAATAAATAGAATTTTAAGAAATTTTAGCTTTTTATTAGAAGTTGGATAATAAAATTAATAAGTAACACCACACAATATGGGGGGCCAATTTTCTAGCGAGTCTGCAACCTTGGACCCAAACTCACCACAGATTGAACACTCATTGAGCTATTGACAAAGGAACCATACAATCAGGGATGAGCACCACTCAGCAGAACAGTTTTGGGTGGGTGTTCAAGTAGAGTTCAGTATGGGTTTAATATGAGTGCAATCTGAGTTCAGGTTGGGGACTTTCTAGCAAGTCCACCCCCTATATTGTGTAGTGTAATATATTAAATTTCTATGACATTGAACAATTAAATCTATAAATTACATTATATTTGATATTTTTTACAATTAAATACTACATATATTCTCTTTTGTATATCCCTTATATAATAACTAAATTAGTATATTATTAATAAAACTCATACAAAAAAGAATTATTTCAACTATTTAGATGAAAAAATTTAGGACATTGACTTATTTTATAATGAAGTTTCAATTGGTGAAAAGCAATTTTTGCTTGATTTACTAAATTGTTTTTCCCTTTTATTTTCGATTAAAACTTATAAATATGTTTTTTAAAAAGCAATGCAATACTCAGAAGGAATTTTATCATTTATGTTTATAAAAATAAATTTCCTCTTTAAAAGTAGGTAAATAAAACGTAAAATTAGACAAATTATCTTATGTAGTATAGTTCAGAAAAATCTAAGATTAGTGGTTTTGTCAGCCTAGGTATCCCCAGTACTGAGTGTTTCATTTGATTCTAATAAGATACCCTTAATTACATTAAGATTATAAGTTAAAATTATGGTTATAATAATTTTATATATGGTTATTATGATTATATATATATTTATTATACTATTAAATAACTTATATAAGTTTAAATAGCTTATATAAGTTTAAATAGCTTATCCATAGCCTTATAATCCTTATTAAGGTGTTAATGGAGTCATAATATACTTATCTTAAGTGATATCCAGTAATTATAGACATACATAAGCTTATATGTATACATAAACCTTATATTCAGTGAAATATGTGGTTGCATTAGGTATATATAGGTCTATAAGCAGGTTTTAACCTCTAAATAGCCTATAAGCTTTATTTTTCTGCTTATTTTAGGTCATATGGATGTATTCAATGGACTCACAATGGCTACAAAAGCATATAAACCTTTTTCAAGCGGATATATCCAGTTTGGACAACTTAATCTGCTTCCTTTGATGGTTTTTCATGGATTTATGAGTTGGAATATGACTACTGAGTTGATATGAATGCTTGGAGATGTTATTGGGGGCTTGGAAAGTTAATTTGGTTCCTTTATATGCTTTTTTCATTCTATATTCTTTTGATGACTTATTTTACCTGTTTTTTTATGGTATATACTTTTACCTGTTTTCCCTATTTATAGTATGGGTTTATGATATCACTAATTGTGATGGAGGGTCCTTAATGGAGGTCTAGGTGTTGAAATTTGTTGATGTGGAAAAAATGGGGAGGTGATGGGCTCTCACAGTGCTGTCATTTTTAGGGAGAACAGTGACATCATCTGGATTGAAGGTCTGTGCACTCCAGTGGATTTCAGTATAAGTAAGGGACAATTTGGCATATTATTGGACAACACTTACTTACTACAACTCAATTAAACATTATAAAACAAATATTATCATATGAAAGTATATTTTAAAGCATTTATAAATTGATATTATCTTTATATTAGCTATAACTATATTTTATTAACCTATTTTCCACAACTAGCATGCACCACTCCAAATATTGTGAGTTAACACTGAGCATAACTATTTTATTAGTCTTCCCCTGAGGTTTAATCACTAAATAATTTTTCAATAAGTAGTTGTAACATTAATATTTACTATTAAATCATACTTAGATACTAGCATACACTGACAGCTTCCCTTAATATATAATTTGAAAAATGTTACACTATAATATAGTGAAATTCATATGCATGTTTTTTGAGTCAAAAAAGATTTCAAGATTATTAAAAGGTTTATTTATTTCCAAAAATTCATGTAGAATTCAAAATAAATCCATTTTATCAAGAAATGTACTTTTGTATACTTTAATAAATCTGACATCAAACTCAACAATATTTTTAAAGAAGATTAAATTTTAAGTCAGCTTCAAGAACATTCAGAAACTGGATTACATTGAGTGTTCAATCGAAGTTCCATCAAAGCTTAGATATAATATTTTTGAAAAATGTATATGTTCATTGACATAATATATATTTAGTAATGAAGAGCAGAAAAAAAGTTTTTACTCCTGTTGAGTATATAATAATATATATATTTAGACATATAATAATTATTTTTTTTCTTAAATTTGTGATAATTACATGTATTTATTCAGGTATATATAACACTATAAAGGTAAAAAATCAAGCTTAAAGGTGGGATATATCAAAAAATTTGTGTTATTTTTGTTTCCAAACCCAACAATGCATATTAAATCTATTCTACACATCTTCAACAGAGCTGAATGTTGAAATAAAAGATAAGAAATTTCACCTTATCATGTCAATATCAATGGTTTGAATTTGAATATGGGTTATTTTTGTTTAAATTTGTTTCTCATAATAAAAAATATTTTTTATTTAAGCATAATTAGTAATCATTTTCAATGAAACTATAAGTAATATATTTGTGATTTTATTTCATTTTCAATTTTTATATATAAATGCTTATATTTTGGAATATAGTATTCTTTTAAATGATACAAGACAGCTTTATTTTATGTTGAACAATGTTTATAAATTTCCATAAATCAGAAAGTGCCACATTTGTAAATATAAAAAACTCTGTGCATCTGTGTTCTCACAAGATAAGAAATTTACAGCTTTCAACCAGTCCTCTATTGGTCCAACTTTAGCTGTGTCTGTATTCAGAAATTTTAGATGATAGTGTACTCTGATGTTTGGCCAAAAGTCAGAGTACACCTTAATATTTTTTTCACTTTTTTTGCTCTCTCAATCACCCCTTCTTACTCTTTTTCTGAGTTTCACCACCCTGTCTCACCCCTTTTAGTACCATTCCCATATCCCCCACCCCTTTCACTACTTTTTGAAGCCTTTGAAAGTCATTCAAATGCTTTTTGCTGCCCTCCTCATTCTATCCCATACATCTTATTACCAGTTGCACCCCTCACTACCACTTTTTCTACCCTCCCAACCCTTTCTAAACCATTTGATTCCATCCTCACCCCCTTCCTACCCTCTCCACCTGTAAAATCACCCTTTTTGTTTCACTTTAAAGATATTTATTTTTCCCCCCACTCCTAAACGCCTTTCTTTCCATGGATTAAAAGGGGTAGAGAGTGGCTTGGAGAAAGACAAAAGAAATTAGAAATTGTGGAGAGGGTTGAAAAAGGATAAGATGGGGAGAAGAATAAGAACATGAGATTCAAGAGGCTGAAAATGAGAGAGGGAGATATTTTATAGTTTATTAAAATGGAAAGGATAGGAGAGGAATGGAAAAGAGTTTTTCCAAACAAACTTACTGAATAGAGAAATTAAATAACCAAGTTACATAGAATGGAAAGTGTGATCAATCAAACACAAAATAACCACTAGACTTTTTGTAAAAATGTATTCTACAATTCAATTTAATAAAATTTAAATTTCCACATTTGCATTCATATATGTTGAAGATAAATGCATCTCATTCTTAAATACTAATAGTACGCATATACTGTTTTCACCTACTGGTGATAAAATTATATATATACATATAGTTATTAAAAATTATATGATTGAAAAAATTCTTCTAAAATTTATTTTTGACAATTTATTACCTTCTAAAGATATTTTAAATCTTCATAAGATTTATTACTATTTAGTCATATAATAGGAAAAAATAATATTTTTTTCTCAAAAGTTTCAATGAGAAGAAATTTTTTAATAGTATCACTGAATTAAATATTCATTCTCTAATAATTTCTTATGATACTTAATAGTTTATCTATATATTTGAGCTCAGAGCCTATATAATTGTATAATTGAATTTGATTAAATACAAATTGAAAGGATTTTCATTTTAAAAGAATTTAAATGATCAACAAAAACTCTTTATATCTTATTTATTTATAAGCCTGATATGTTTATGGGGTGCACTTATTTCAACATTTTTTCAAAAAATCATACTAGCCACATTTCAAGATGTTTTCATTTAATGGTTTACTGAAATTCAGTACATATTCAAGTTGTCTTCACAGTGAGTTCAACAAATATTCATTTATTTTTCTTAACAGCTTCATCAACACCTCAATTGATGCTCAATAAAATAATAATTTGGGTTCAAGGTTTCAGACTTGCTAGCAAGTCCGCCCTCCCATATTGTGTGGTGTGTGGATGGTACTAATTGTATCTTGAGTCATGTATATAGTTGTTTTAAGAACTGAGATATAAGCACTGTGCCCCAATCACTGATTATTTTGTTGGGTAGTCCATGATAGAAAAAGTGTCTGTCTAAAAAGTGGTTAGCTAATTGCACAGATGAAATTGATTATTTTCATGGAACAAAATGAGCTCATTTGGTGAATAAATCAACAATTACTATAATAGACTCATAACCTTGAGAAGAAGGGAGTTTAACTATAAAATCCATTCCTATGACAGACCATAAACTGGAAGGAGTGGGAATCGGCTGGAGGGCACCTTGTCTCCTTTGGAAATTAATGTTATTAAATTGGCATGTGGAACAACTTTTGAAATAGGAGATAACATCCTGTCTTCCAGATGGCCAGTTATAAGTGCATTTTAAAGGTTCTAAGGTTTGTTCTGGAGTAAGATTTCCTTCTGTGGGTGAGTCATAGAGGCAAAAAAGAAGTTAAGACCTAAGAGAAGCTGGAACATACAACCTGTCTTGGTACCACCATTGGTTTTGTGAATATTTCAAGAGTGTATATTATTTTTCTTTGTTTGAAAAGGTATAGTAGGACTCATATATCTTGGTGGAAAAGGCATGGTCTTTGATAAAATATTTGTTAATGAGATTGATATGTAAGGCAGCTACCGTAACTGATTCTTTAGGAAAGTAAGGAGTTAAGATAGTTTTTTCATTGTTAAGCAAAGGGCAATGGTAATCTGGATGCCTGGAGGGAGCATCTGTAGGATTTTTGGAACCTGAACAATGAATGATTCTGAAATTTAAAGGGCTGAGAAAGGTGGCCCATTGTTGCTGTCAAGGGGAAAGCAATTGGTTAGTCATTAAATAGCAGAGATTAGCATGATTGGAGAGGACAATTATAGGGTCAGTTGTTCCAGTCAGCCACATTTTCCAAGTCTCAAATGCTTTTTTGATTGCAAGAAGTTCTTGGTTGTGACATTTCCAATTTTGTTCAAACTCTGTCAATTTCCAACAGTGAAAAGCTACTGGAAATATATTCTTTTCTTTGTTGGGTTGGCAAAGTATTTCAGCCAAATCTGTTCCTGAACAATACACCTGGATGATGTGTGGTAAAAAAATCAATATTTTTGAGCAGAGTAGCTTTAACAAATGTTTTTTTTAGATTTTGAAAGGAGTGAAGAACTCTGGGTGATGAAAGGGGTAAAGGGTCAGCTGTTTTTGTTGCATCAGTAAGAGAAAGAGAGGCAAGATGGGAAATAAATTTTTGATAAAAGCTTGAAAATACAAAGAACTGTTTGATTTGAGTGACTGTTTTGGGAATAGGCCAATTTTTGACTGTGTCAATCCATTTTGGGCTTACATGTAGACCATCACCTGAGACAATAAAACCTAAAAACTTAACAGAATACTGAAAAAAAGGCATTTGGATGCAGAGATCAAAAGATTTCTTGCTTGCAAAATTTCAAACACTTTTTTCAAATGAAGAGTATGATCATTATAGGTATCATAATAAATTATAATGTCATCTATGTACATGTTGCAATAATTATCAATTCCATTATGTAGTACCCATTGAGAAAATATATGAAAAGATGAGGGAGAATTGAAAAGTCCAAAGGGCTTAACCAGATACTCATAGAGGCCCCATGGAGTTTTAAAGGAAGTTTTCCACTTGTGACTTTGTGTGATATGTAAAATTTTAAATGCAGATTTTAGATCAAGTTTAGAAAAATACTCTTTTTTAAGAAGCAGAGAGAAAAGATGAGGAATGGAAGGAAGAGGAAATCTGTCTTTTATTGTGACCTTATTAACTGCACAATAATCAAAGCAGGCCCTGGGCTCCTTTGACGGGTGAGATACAAAAAATATAGGTGAAGAAATTGGGGAAGAGGATAAAAAATGAAATTTTTTTTCAGTAATTTGTAAATTTAATTTTTAATTAAAGATAGTTTATGAGGTTGTAAGGGGTATGGTCTACAGGAAGGAAGGTTTGATCCCAGTAACAGATTTATTTTCAGATCAAAATCTGGTCAAAGCAGTGGGAGCAAGCATCTTGTTTCTGAATAAGTAACTTTATTAAAATAAGACAATGAAGAAGGAAAATTAGATGTAGATGTAAAAATAGGTGCTCTAAAAGAATTGGAATTATGAAGAAAAAGACAGTGGTGCAGAATTGATAAGGAAGCACTGGATGATAAAAGCCATGGCATTCCTAACAATATGATTGGTTTTCCAAGTGGGGCTATACTAAGAGAAGTAGGTAAAGAAGTTTTTTTTTGTTTAGTGGGAAAAATTAGAGAACCAAAAGCTTGTTGAGAAATGAATCCTCCTCTAAGTTGAAAGCCTTTGACCCTTTTACAAATGAGTGGAAGCTGTGCAGTTACTTCCCAATCAATAGAAGCTACTAGTGATTGATCA